>CP139506.1:22761325-23361325 GCA_021014915.2 Artemisia tridentata subsp. tridentata | reverse complement strand
CGTAAATTCTTCACTTGTCATATCAAATGATACAATTAATTTCTGATTATACCATGACTGATGTCTAACATCCACATAAATCTTTTCATAAGCAAGCCAATACATAAAACTATCTATTGCTACCTGATCATCTGTAAATGAAATACATTCACGAGGTAAATTCTTGGATAGTCTTCTCCAAGCATTTGTGCTTAATGTAAGAACCTCAAATACAGGGTCCCGTTTATTCGAATATTGATTACATGTAAACTTGACCATCTTAGGGTCACAAGTGTCGGGACAAACCCCAAAACCAAAAGTACAATAACCGTACAACCCGCGCTGCACACGTTACAAACCGACGATGCGTGCTATGATTGAAAACCCTTCCATAGGGAGGGTCCAAATAACCTGCCCCCTAAAACAAAATAATGCAAGTATTTAAGCTTTTTTGATAACTGCCATTATTTTGATACTTTAATATATATACACACAATTTACCCCTTCATTTTTCATCATGCATTTTTTCATCTTTGTTATGTTTTTGAATATTATGATGTTGTGTAACGTACCTGTGAATATCTTTAACCGAAAAAAAATGTACCTTTGAATATAAAATACCACCTAAGTCAACCATTCGAGATATCTATACCACCTTTAATTGGTCTGTGTCAACATCGTGATTCTAGCCAATGTTATTTATATTGAAGTACAGTTTTACACATTCGACCAGACCCGATTTTATTATCCTTTAAGTCACACTAGAAATAAAAGTTCAAAAAGCTTTGTATTTCATTATTTGAGTCTGACATAAAAGTCTTTTAACAATTCAAACATTAGCATACCATTATTTAAAGAAAAATAAAATCCCGTTGTTTTTTAAGTTCGAATCATCCATTACAAACTCATATTTCATAGTTTATTTTCTTAATATAAGATGTTTTTCTCATTGCTAACTTCTGTATATTAGTTATTGTCTACTCTTACGATATTTAGTTGTCGATTTTTTTTTCATACTTAGCTTTTGTGAAGAAAAAAGTTTTAAAAAAAAAATAATAATAAAATAAATAAAAAAAAGTTTGTCCCCAATGTCCGGTTTTCCTGGCTCCGCCACTGGGTTTGGAGGAGGGCGCGTTGGTCGGTTTAGGTTTGGAGGAGGGCGCGTTGGTTGCTATGGGTTTGCAGGAGGGCGCATTGGTTGGTGTGGGTTTGCAGGAGGGTGAAGGTGAGGGCGCAGAGGGTGCAGCGGTAAGGAATGACTCAAGCCCCGAGAAGGTTAAAAAGAAAGAGGTGAGGATTGGCAAAAAAAAACGCTCAAAATGATGAGAATGAAGGAAGCAAGGGGGGCTGGTCGACGTGTTAATGACTAGGTTTTATTATCACTTTCTTACATTTAAGTTTTTACAGTATTATGTTAACAAAACAGTCACAGATCTCATCTAGTATCGTTGTATAACAATGGAATTTGGCAACTAGTAATATGAGGGGGTTTTTAGTATTGCTTTGCTATTTTATTACGAGTTTTTAGTTCATTTATTACAAATTTTTGTTGATACCAAACAGATGATACGATGATGTGTTTTAGGGGTGGACAATGGGCCAGGAAAGTTGCCCGTTGGTGGCCGCTATTCCTTATGAGGTGGATAATGGTTAGTGCCAATAACCGAAAAAAAAAAAAAAAAAAAAAAAAAAACAATTATTTTTAAGGAAAAAAAACCAAAGAAAAGGATTTACGTTGGGTCCCGATAAATTCACGACAGCAATTGTATGTAAATTTTGCATCTATACCCTCCAAATTATTTTACCTACTATTTTTTTTTTCATGTCTTATGGGTAATTACGTTTTCTTATCCTTAAATCGCTGCGGTCATCACTTTCATGGCATCCTCATTTTTTTTTTCATCACAATTCACCGGTATAAAAACAAATACGAGACAACATTTTTGTTGTGGTGTCGACTGTTTGCCAGAGGCAAAGGCGACACACGTCATCACCTGTGGTAGCTCTTTCGTGCACTCTTCCGCTAGGGACTCTGCAGCAGAGCCAGTACCACAGGTGCATGATATGATACAAACTATAGTAGCCAAAGCCAAAAAATAATTTGTCATTGCCATGAAAAGAGATGGAAGTATTTTCTAAGGCACATAGGTGTTTCTTGATGATTTATAGATGAAATAGTGACATATATATATATATATATATATATATATATATATATATATATATATATATATATATATATATATATATATATATATATATATATATATATATATTTGATTTTTTTTAAGGGGGATTTATGAAAGGTAGTTGGGGGTTAATTTAAGTGATGAAAATAAAGTCGATTGCAGCTGCAAAGAGGCATGGTTTTCTGGTTGCGTTTAATGAGTTTTATTTCTCGTAGAAATACTCCCGAGGAACCGAATTTAAGGATGAAAATAATATCTATGTAATTTTGGTTTAATGGTTTTTATAGAGTGTCTTTTTAGTAGGAAAAAGGAAAATGATGTGATTCTTTTTTAAAAAAAATATTCATCTCATTTTTAGGATGAATATGTTTTGTGTAAAGGTTAACATGCCATGTTTTAAAGATATGATAGCAATAACTAAAGAACAATACAAGTAATTTGAACAACTTATTTTTTTTTCCTCATTCAACCACAGAACATAATTTATACTTCATCCGTCCAAAATTTGTTGTCCTTATTTTTTATTTTAGGATGTTTCAAATAGTAGTCTTCTTCTTCTAAAAAATAATCAAAAGAAATTTAATTGATGACGATGATATTTGATTGCTTAAAAATTGCAGCGGTCCCACTTTTCTTAAACTTATTCATTTATTTATTTATTTTTTGTCTTTGAACAATTATTTTGAGACCGAATAAGTAGTTAATTTTTTCTTTCATCTATCTCAAGTACATACCAATTAACACTTCATTTACTTTTCCTTTAGCACTTATTATTATTATTATTATTTTTTTTTATCATTTTTTCTTTTTCTTTACTTTGAGACTTGAGAACATAATGTAAGAGGTTCGAGCTTATCGTCACATAGACTCAAATCTGTTTTCCAAATTTCTCTTATACATAGAGAGGCTGATGTGACAAATTCATAATTGTCCGCGCAAAGTATATTTCTTTAGCATTTAGGTTGCGCAAAGAATATCGATTTCATTATTTATGTTTGGTATGAAAATTGATGTATGAGTAACATATAAGAGTGGGCTCCATTTCATTATATTAAAAAAATATAAAATTAGCTTGTTGTGCCGTTTGTTCTATCAAACGGGTTTTCGGTTTCAATAATCAAATTAAGTTAAAAGTGCATGCTTGCTAGCAATAAGTAACATTGAAATTATCAATGATTTTGAACTTGTTGATTTCAAACTTTTCAAAAAGATATGCCGCTCAGATTATAAGATTTCTTGACAATAACTTTGAGACAGATGGAGTATAATTAAGGGTGGCAATCGAGTCATGTTCGTGTTGACCTATTCGGGTTCGCGGGTTAACGGGTTAGTATAACCTCTACCCAAACACGACTCATTTATTAATCGTGTCAAAAACTCAACCCTAACCCAGACCTGCATAACACGCGTAACCCGTTTAACATGTTAAAGTAAATAGGTCAAGAGTGAATAAACCCTGCCCCGGCGGGATTGGGTGTTGTTGTTGTTGTTGTTGTTGTTTTTCAAGAGTGAATAAGGTTGGTGGTTTGTGATTTAACTAGTTTTGTTAATAGTCGAAATCCTACTTTATCATACACTTCTTTGTAATATACGAATGGCAGCAAGAACAATATAGAGGAGATAATATAGAGATGGGGATTATAGATGAGAAAGATAGATGAGGGATGTGGTGGCAGTGGAGATGAAACCTGGAAATGGTGTATATTAGATTTAGAGAGAAAATGAAAAGATACACATACACACTCTCTCACAGCACGCTTTGCTAAATGAGAGAGTGATTGGCTTATATGTGTTGGCTGCCACATCTAATACAATAGATGGGCTTGACATTTGGACCATATGTGGGCTAATATATGCACTACACATATACATTTAAGCTACTAACAAAACTAATGCTACTAGCCCACATGTAAAATACATATTATACATGACACTTAATGTTCTAAGCTACAAATGACCATCACTTCCAAAATAGCATAAAATCAATGCTAACAATCTCCCCCTAAGGGATGGTCATTTCAATGACGCTCCGGTGATTGGTCTTTTGCTTTTGATGTCTTGAACTTTGTGTGTCATTGTATAATAGACTTGATTCATTGTTCCTTCATGCTCTGTGATCTTCAAAGTATTGACTTTGAATGTTCTTGCCTTGATCTACTTCTTCTGATCAGATGCGTCTACGTTGTAGATGATGATGGTGGATGGACTTTCTTCAGTACCTGCATAAGACAGTTAGCAATAAATCGTCCTTCGGCCATCATGACGTGAGGCAAGATCCTTTGATCTCATTAAGACTCATACAACTTGTATCCTTTTGAGTGAACACAAGTGTATTGCATAGGAAGTGTTCCTAAGAGATTTTTTGATGAATCTCATGTCTCTAGACTCAATTATGTGCGTTTTGGTTTTAGTCGTCGGAGGCATGGAGCAGAGTGCCACCTTTTCAATATCAACACATCTCGGAGTGAGAGGTCGATAGATTATGTAGTGTTCTCCGTGAGAAATGAAACAAATATCTTTTGAGAGATATCTGAGTGGATAGGAGGGGTGGTGCAATGCGTCACTGGGTCCATGACGTCTTGTCTTCAATATCAGTATCACCTTAGTGAGTACCGATAGCATATGTATTGACCCGGTTTCTGACCTAAGTTTTCATGGAGGGCTATTTCTTTTCACCCTTACAAAAACTTTTCTTTTTCATTCTTCAACCCCTTCTTTCTCCTTTCTCATTTACTCCTTTTTTTTTCAATCTTACCTAAGGACTTCTAATTCTAGACTATTGGAATTGTCCTTGGGAAGATCCCTCCGGCTCTGGCGGATCATAGGACATAACCTAACCATAATCACCTTATAACTCCATGATTATCCTAGGTTTGTTGATCACTTGCCATAAAACCATTTGAGAAAATCTCTCAAAGTGTTCATGAATAAAACACATTTTGTTAATACTTCGAGAGTTTTGCATTTTCTGAAATACTCCCACTTCACATGTGCATATGAGATTTAAGAAAGAATTGCACATGATGGGTAGAGTTCACACTTTTGAACTGATCGATTTTCAATTAATATGACCATTGCGAGACACGTTTACATCACTAGTTAGACTAGCTTGAAGTTATTACCCGTCCCGGTCATATCAAAAGATCATCTCTCGAATTGGTACATTCTACTCAGACAAGTCCTTTGCGAGACACGTTTACATCAATGGATAACCATCTTGAAATTATTACCCGTCCCGGACTAGTCTTTTCGATAACGGACATTTATCTTTCGTCAATTCGAGGGTTCATGCTGAGTCTTTTTGAAGAACTCTTTTTGAGATTCCTTTTCGATCACATTTTAATCACATCTTCTCCCCCTCAAAAATAGCATGCAGTGATATTTTTGATATCAACTGATTAAAATGAAACTTTTTGGAGAGATAGACGGATTTGAGCATGAAATTGGAACATTTTTGTTTTTCTACTCCCCCTTAAACAAAGCATATGGTTAAACATTTTAGTTTAAAAGCAGTTTTAAGGGTTTAGGAGGGAGTTATCTTGAGCACTTTATGAAAGATTTGGAAAAATCTTATTGAAAAATCTTGAAGAAAAATGTGCTTAAGATAGAGAAGATTTTGAAAATCTTTGAAGATATGTAAGGAGAAATATCTTCATTTGTTTTTAGGATAAGTGTTAGAAAAAGAAATTGGTTTTGCACAACACTTTCCTTTATTTGAAGTTCGGGTCCTGAACTGATGTGACCAAGAGCCATTGGGTTAAGCTCGGGTTCTGGAGTGAGTCTCTCAGAAGCCATTTAAGAAAAAGTTTGAGAAAACAACATGTTTTGAAAACATTTAAAGAACTCTCGCTCAAGCATCTGTACATGCCCGTATCATTGTTGAATGATATTTCTAAGTACGTACAGAATATTGATTATACGAGAGACATGTCGGAGAAGAATATTTTTGGATTTTTGTGATTTTATATTGTTTTTGTATTTTTTGAAAATTTTCCATTTTTGTATATTCATTTTGATGTTTTCAAAAAATGTATATTCACAAAGAATGATTATGTATGAACAAGTAAAAGTGGAGTTAAAAGTGGAACAAGACAAGGATTTCCAAATGCGATGTTGGCATAAAGGTCTTCTCTTCCACATTCAGCGATGGAACTCTCAACACTTTCACGAGTACCTGCAATCACAGAATCCACAAAAGAAGAATATGCACAAATAATAGTGTTAGAAGAACATGAATCATCACATTGAGGGTGTCCACTATCAATGGTTGTAGTGGTTTCGACATCCTTATCCTGATGATTTTCACTATTACTTGTTGTGGTGCAACTATCAAGAATCTTTCCTGTGGGAATCCATCTAAGACCAACTGTTTTAAAAACTTTTCCCGTGGGAATCCACCTAGGGCAAGATCTAGGAGTTGTTTCCTTTTCAGATGCAGCGGAAGTCTCATTTTGAGAAACAGTACGTCCTGTAGAGATCCACCTAGTTGGTTTCTTAGCCTTTTGCTTCTTAGCAACGGGTTTGTTTCTTTTTGGGGTCTTAGTGGATTGTGCCTTAGCACTTGCATTTGTTTTCTTGATATACTGTGCAACACATGCATCATGATTAGCTGAAAAGACACATTTTTGACAAGTAGGACAGACAAATTCAACATTCTTGTTTAACACCGCAACCTTAATTTTGTCACTACTGTCATTTTGAACTTGCTTTGTGTTCGAAGAGGAATTTGAGCTCATAGTGTTAGATTCTACGTGGATAACATTTTCTTTTGTGCAACTACTCTTAGATGCAAGCCAATCCCTAGTATTTAGTTGAATGATCCTAGGTAGTGGTTTACTACTACTAGCAGTGCTTTGTGATGTTGTAGAATTCATCACTCTAGGTTTTGTTCCTAAAATTCCGTCTTGTCGAACCTATGCCTTTTGCCTAGCATTTTCTAGGTGATGATTGTGGACCGAGTTGTTAGAACCAACTGATTCCTTAACTGTTTGAGTGGTCACATTCGGTGAGCAATTCCTAGAAAGGCCAGGTGCTTTCACTTTTGGTGTTTTAGGCGAGGGTGTTGGAGTGACTGGTTTTGTCAAATCAATTGTCACATCAACTGTTGGAACCGTTTGAGAAATTGACATTTTTGGTTGTTCCGAAGTTGATGGTTTTGCAAACTTAGTTTCCTCACCCTTCCTATTTTGACTTTCAAGCTGAGACTTCAAAAGATCAATTTTTTCTTGCAAACTTTTGTAAGAACGCTCATACGACAATTTGTCATACTTGCATTCTTCCTTTTTTGTATCAAGTTGTTTAAAATATGTGCAATTTTGTTTTTCAAGTTTCAAAAGCGCCTTTTCATATTTTTCAACAATTTGAGAAGTCTCAGCTCGAAGTGTTTCCTCATCTTCCACAGAATATGTTTGGTAAATAATTGACATGATATCGGTCGATAGAGCTTCGAATGAGAGAGAGTCATTTTGCTTTTCCAAAACTTTTATGTGTTCCAGGTATTCATTAGCTTCCTTCACTAAGGATTTGTGGTCCTTAACGAATTCTGCTGACTCTTTTAAAAGATTGTTTTCTACATTTTGAACAACCGCATTGATTGCAGAAATGTGTGGATTAATTTCCGATTCAAAGATCTCTTTCAGTTCATCCTGAACACCCCCTGAAAACCATTCAAATTTTTTACTGTTTGTTTTGGAAGCCACAATACTTTGAAGTGTTTCAATTCTCTTTTTAAGATCAACCAAATATAGTCTAGCTGCACTTGTTTCACAAGTGTTTTTAGATGCCATTTGTTCGATTTTAGGCATATGTTTTGAAACAGCTTTTTGTTTTGTGAAGACCACTGGTCTTTGAAAAAATAATTGTGACTCTTTTTGAACAAGATGAACCCCAGACATTTTGTTAAGTTCATTATAATCAATGGGTTTAATTTCTCTGTTCATTTGTTGCATTTTGACTCGTCTCTTTTCAGTACGCTCAATCGTATCATCCGAATCATAAATCTCAATCGGATCATGTTTATCATTTAGCACACTACCATTATATAACACATTCTGTACACTCTGAGCTTTCTTGAGAATATAAGGGTTTTCATAACCGATAGCCACTTTCTTTATTGTATGTAAAATCGGGTTTGGATCGTTTATTAACAAGTTAACTGTTTGTGCAGAATGACCCGTTTTTACAAGCAAATCTTCCAACTTTGCAATGGTTTCCTTTTTGTCAGTGATCTCTTTAAGAAGATCCTTTTCACGTTTTGAAAACCTTTCATTCAACTCCTTCTTTTCTTTTTCAAGATTGGAATAAGTTGATTTTTGTTTTGAAAGCTGGTTGTTTAGTTCAGAAATTTCTTTGTTTAGAGATTTGATTTTATTGTTCAAATTAACATCAAGAGTGTCAAATTTGATTTGCAAACGTTGTTCTCTCAAAACAGAATCTCTTAAACTATTTTCACGTTCTGACTGTCGATTGGTGTGAAAATCATAAGCTCGTGCATTCACCTTATAACTCTCAAGCTCAGTGGTCAATTTCACATTCGCGGCTTTTACCTCGCGATTGATCTTTTTGACCTTTTCAATCTCTATTTGACAATTATGAAGTAATGATTCAAATAGAGCACGGGTTTCCTCATCATTATAAACTCTGTCTCACGGTCGTTTTGACAGGTAATTCGCTGAAAACGGAGTTACGGTTCAAAAGTTATGGCCGTTTGAAGTTTTGACGTAAAGTACAAGGACTGAAGTTGCCAATTCCGAAAATTGCATCAATTGCGAGTCCAAAATGTGAATTGCGAGTCCAATTTCGATAAAATAGCTCCAATTGCGAGATTCAACTTGAATTGCGAGTTACAATTGCGAGAAAACCTTTGAATTGCGAAAACAGCTAACAATTGCGATACTTAATTGGAATTGCGATAAAACTGCTTGAATTGCGAAACTTCAGTGGAATTGCGAGATGCAATTGCGATAAAATGCGACAATTGCGAGACCAGTCCTGAATTGCGATAGCAGTTGAATTTCGATAGAGCAGCAGTAATTGCGAGAAGCAGTCAATTGCGACAGAACCACTGAATTGCGACAGAATTCTGCTTTTTGGCCACTTTTGTTGACTTTTGAGCCTCTTCCCACGTGATGTCTTATTTCAAGAGATATGGCTGACACCTTTACACCAAGTTGCTATTATTCCTGACAAACTTCAACCACTTGACCAATAATATCCAAAAAACACAAAAGTGAATTCTTCTTTAACACACTTCGATCAAAGAAACTATGAACACCAAACAAAAGTGCAGATATTTCCCAAAAACCAACTGAGAAATACTCACTAAATCACAACCCAAGTAGTTAACACCTTAACAAACACAACCTTGCAAATGTATTTTGCTATTTGATTTCAAGAGAAAATCACCACAAAGTCACGTTTTTAGAAGCAAAAAAAACAGTGGGTAATTTTTTTAAACAAACCAAACTAACAAACCTTCTACCTTGAAGATTGGCTCATGTATACCACTTGTTAATAGTCGAAATCCTACTTTATCATACACTTCTTTGTAATATACGAATGGCAGCAAGAACAATATAGAGGAGATAATATAGAGATGGGGATTATAGATGAGAAAGATAGATGAGGGATGTGGTGGCAGTGGAGATGAAACCTGGAAATGGTGTATATTAGATTTAGAGAGAAAATGAAAAGATACACATACACACTCTCTCACAGCACGCTTTGCTAAATGAGAGAGTGATTGGCTTATATGTGTTGGCTGCCACATCTAATACAATAGATGGGCTTGACATTTGGACCATATGTGGGCTAATATATGCACTACACATATACATTTAAGCTACTAACAAAACTAATGCTACTAGCCCACATGTAAAATACATATTATACATGACACTTAATGTTCTAAGCTACAAATGACCATCACTTCCAAAATAGCATAAAATCAATGCTAACAAGTTTAAATGCAAGAATGATATAACGATCTAAAATATGATAAAAATAACATACAAATAACTATACGACAATTTCAATCATATCTGAGTTATAATCGTCAATTTCAATGATATCTCAGTTATAATCGTAATTCACGCATATTAAGTACATAATAATATACATTTAATTATCCAACATAAAAACTAAGTTACATATTTTATTTTTAGAGGCTTATATAATTAAACAGGTTCACATGTTGACCTGTTTAATACTTACTCAACCCAAACACGACCCGTTTATTATACGGGTTAGACGGGTTGAACTTTTTTTGACCAAAACCTTTTTATCCTCAACCCAAACATGTTTAACTTCGTGCCGGGTTCGTGTCTTTTATCGTGTCGTATCAAGAATTGTCACCCTTAAGTATAATTGATGTTACCAAGAAAACTACTTTCATGTACATCGGTGTACATACACGTAAAACTTTAGTCGCTAGTCTACCAACCATTTAACAAAACAAAGACAATATCGTAATTTTATTTTACCGGTCTTGATTACCTCTAACCCGTCCTTTATACACAGGATTTTTCTTTTGCCCGTCATCCAACTGCGGGTACAACTTTTTGCCAACGCCCATGCCCGCGGGTAAACTCGTGGGTTTGTGAAGCGTAACACTTACACACATGTTTCCGAATGTTTTGAATATCAAACTTGATTAAAAGGTACATAACTTACGACATTTGATAAAGATGCACACACAGTTAGTCAACTATGCACTAATTATATATTACTAAAAGCAAAAAAAAAAAAAAAAAAAAAAAAAAAACGACTTTTGTGACTCATGAGTTATTGCATAAGACTAGTTGTTACTTGTGCATTAAAATTGCAAGACCAAGGACCACCAAATCCATTTACCTTAAACATTGCACTTTCAAAATAAACCATTTGAAAATTTACTATAGCCTTCACAATTTCACATATCAACATATTATGCAGTTAAAACTTACAGCTAACGGGAACAATTGTGCAAGTATTTGATGTTAAAAACAAACAAAATACCAAAACTATGGAGTAAAATATAAATTTTGATGGGTTAACATTAATTGAAAGCAAGCATTTATACATACAGTAGAACCTCTATAAATTAATACTCGATAAATTAATAACCTCGATAAAACTATAAATTAATAAGATAATAATTTTTTTGAAATCCCAATGAAAATATATTGGTCTCAACTAAACTATAAATTAATAATTCCCCAAAATATTCCAAAATTCTAAGATTGTCTAGTAAAAAAAGAATCTATAGTCACTTGTTTTTTTGTAAACTTCAAATCTATATTGAGTTCATCTTTAAATTTCCCCATTGCCTTAACATAAATTTCTCAAGCCAGCCTTGTGAAAGTTATGCTCTGAAGAATCCTGTGGATACAAAAGCTTCAACGCCTGAACCGCCTTCTCTATGGTTAGCTCTCCTGTTATATTCATACACTCTTGATGTTGGAGAAACCATTCATAAACAACGTTCTCCATGTTCTGGTACTTGGCTGCTTTGTGACGCTTGGAAGATCCATCTTTGTCAAAGTCAGCTGATAGGAACTCCGATGATCTCTTGAGAGTGTTTGATATTGTGCCTTGACTAACTTTCAAATCAAAAGTTTTGTCAACCCACTGCACCAAATCTTGTTGAGTGCATCCTTGGTGATCTCTCTTAAACTCGCATAACAATTTTCATTGTTAATTGGTCATGCTTGATTTTTTAACACCTTTTAGTTTAGAATCCATAGTTGATGTGATTATAAAACTTATTATTGGACATTTTATATTGATCAATTTATAACCATATACATTGAACTATCTTTAATTCAAAACAATGAACTTGACAACTTCATTTAAAGGTCATACATGAATCTCTTTAAATTAATAATTTATTAATTTATCGATATATTAATATCTCGCTAAATAAAAAAAATATCTCGGTCCCAACATTATTAATTTATAGAGGTTCTACTGTATATTGATAATTCAAGAAAAGTGAAGATACACTAGTAATGATACGGATCCAAGCATGGGTATTGATCGGGTTGGAATACAAGACGAGCTCAATGATGAAAGTGGCTAGAAATGGCCCATGTTATGAAGTCTAGTCCAACCATCAATAAGAGTTCTAGTTCGTGTTTGTTTAGGTTTTCTGGTTTGAACCTTAAGATATGGGATTTGTGTTTATCCTTTTCTTTTCTTTTGCATGTTTATCTTTTCTTGGTTTTCTATTTAAGCATTGTAAACTCTTTGGTTGGATGGTTGAATTTGATTAAACTTTATTAGGAACAAAAAAACGTGTTCTTGTTGCATATCTCGGTTGGCCGAGAATTTCTTCTTGTTTTCAGTCAAGAACCACATCAAGTGGTATTCAGAGACCAGGACTCTCAGTATGTCGGGCAACGATCACTACCGTCGATTCGCCGCCGGAGGCAACGGGCTTGATGAACATGTTCCTCGCGTTGCTGAGATCGAACGCCTCTGTCAACGGGTTCGTGAATTGGAAACTAACCCTTTTGACAGGTACGAAGGGAAGGTCGACAGCATGGCAACAAATTCCTTTGTTGATGAGTACGATGACAGGTACGACGGGGATGATAACCTGTTTGGCCGTCGCGACCCTCGCCAACATCCACCTCAATACAGGAAACATAGACAACACCAGCGACAGCAACAACAGGTAGACCAATTTCGCTCCTTAGTTCTACGCACTGAGATCCCGGAGTTTGAAGCAGGTTACAACCAGATGATTTCCTCGATTGGCTACAAACTGTGGAGCGCATATTTGACCTTCGTGATATCCCCGAACACCTAAAGGTAAAACTTGTTGCAATTAAATTAAAAAAATATGCATCGTTGTGGTGGGAACATATGCAGAATCAGCGTTATCGGGATGGCAAACAGAAAGTGGAAACGTGGGACAAGATGAAACACCTGTTACGAGCTAAGTTTCTTCCTGTTACATACAAACAAGATGCCTACTTGGATTATCATAATCGTAAACAGGGTTCTTTGTCTGTTGAGGAACTAATTGGCGAATTTAAACGCATGCGCCTGCGTTGTGCTGCGGAAGAAGATGTTGAATAGGTTATTGCACGCTTCTTGGCTATTCTCCGCACGGATATTGTGGACACCATTTTCTTACAACAGTACTATTCCTTTTCTGATGTGTGCCAACTTGCTTTGCGAGTGGAACGGCAAATAGCTCAAAAAAATAAAGTGTCCTCAAAGTTCCAGGCGTACCCCCGAACAACACCTTGGAGTTCTACCAACACCCGGATCGCCCCTATCAAAGCCGACCCACCAGTTATTCCTACTCCTCAAACAGGTACATCCAATACTCTCCGGTGTTTCAAGTGTCAAGGATTGGGTCACATTAAACGGGATTGCCCAAACAAAGGAGTCCTCACCTTTGTGGACGAAACGTAACCAAAGTATGACACAGAAGAGGACGAGGCTCAGGAGGTTCTTTACCCCGATCGGGGTGAGGTTCTTATTTCTTGCAGGTTGCTTCGCACCGTTGTAGCTGACCCCGAAGATGATACTACGTGGTTGCGCAACAAAATTTTCCGTACAAATTGTATGGCAAAAGGTAAAGTATGTACGGTTATTATTGATGGTGGAAGTTGCGAAAACATGATAGCTACCACCATGGTTGAAAAGCTTGGATTACCTACCCAAAACCACCCCGACCCGTACCAACTCACCTGGTTAAAGAAAGGTAACACGGTTGAAGTTACCCATAAATGTGAGGTCATTCCTATGGATGCGTGCCACATTCTTTTGGGGCGTCCATGGCTCTATGATAGGCGTGCCAAGCATGATGGTTTTCGAAACACATACTCTTTCAAAAAAGACGGTCTCCACATTACTCTGGCTCCCCTTAACCCACGCGATGAGCCACAACCCATAATCCCGTTAATAAAGGGATACTTTGTAGGTCTTGCGAAACACCAATCCTCCACACCTATTTTTGGTTTGGTTGTAGTCGAAGAAAACCCAACTCCAGGAGTGCTACCCAAAAAAGTGATCCCACAAGTGGTTGAGTTTACTAATATTTTTCCTGATGACATTCCTTGTAACACTCGATCTTCACTTGGAATGAACACCGAGTAGCTTCCTCTTTATCACACACACACACAAGCTAGATGATGACACTCACAAACACATTAAGAGCACAAGAGTAGATGAATGGATCATATGGTAAATTTCAAGTCAAATGTATATTAGCTTCAAAGAAATAAAATAATACAAAGACTTGGTGGGACTCACAATTAGCTTCAAAGAAATAAAATAATACAAAGACTTGGTGGGACTCACACACACACACACACACACACACACACACTCTTTTCTTAAGTAAAATGAGGCACACTTTCTGTGAAGAGTGTGCGTGTGTTTTATGATTCACAGGCAATCCACATGGGCCTTGGAATGGGCTTCATTTGGATCCTAGTGAATGGACTAAATGTGGGCTTTGATCATTACATTACACTTATGATTAAACTTATGACTCTAATCCTACAAGCCCACAATACTAAATACATATTATACTTGACACATAAATTCTACAGTACAAATGACCATCACTTCCAAAGTAGCATAAATTAAATGCTAAGAATCTCCCCCTAAGGGATGGTCATTTCAATGATGCTCCCTTGATTGGTCTTTTGCATTTGATGTCTTGAACTTTGTGTGTTAATGTATAATATTCTTCGTTCAATGTTCCTTCATGCGCTATGATCTTCAAAGAATCGCCTCTTGGTCGTTCTTGCCTTGATCTGCTTCTTCTGTTCCCGATGCGTCGACATAGCAGATGATGATGGTGGATGGACTTCCATCGGTACCTGCATAAAACACTTAGCAATAAATCATCCAGCTGCCATCGTGTTGTGAGGCAAGATCCTTAGATCTCATTAAGACTCATACACCTTGTATCCTTTTGAGTGAACACAAGTGTATTTCATTGAAAGTGTTGCTAAGAGATCTTTTGATGAATCTCATGTCTCTAGACTCAATTATGTGCGTTTTGGTTTTAGTCGTCGGAGGTATGGAGCAGAGTGCCACCTTTTCAATATCAACACATCTCGGACTGAGAGGTCGATAGATTATGTAGTGTTCTCCATGAGAAATGAAACAAATATCTTTTGAGAGATATCTGAGTGGATAGGAGGGGTGGTGCAAATGCGTCACTAGGTCCATGACGTCTTGTCTTCAATACCAGTATCACCTTAGTGAATACCGATAGCAGATGTATTGACCCGGTTTCTGACCTAAGTTTTGATGGAGGGCTATTTCTTTTCACCCTTACAAAAACTTTTCTTTTTCATTCTTCAACCCCTTCTTTCTCCTTTCTCATTATACTCCTTTTTTCAATCTTACCTAAGGACTTCTAATGCTAATATATTGGAATGGTCCTTGGGTAGATCCCTCTGGTTCTGGCGGATCATTGGACATAACCTAAGCATAATCACCTTATTACTCCATGATTATCCTAGATTATTTGTCACATGCCATTAAACCTTGTGAAAATCTCTCAACGTGTTTATGAGAAAACACATTTTGTTAACACATCGAGAGTTTTACATTTTTGAAACACTCCCCCTTCACATGTGCTCATGCATTTTTGAAATAAATTGCACATGTTGGGTAGAGTTCGCACATTTGAAATGATTGAATTTCAATGAACATGACCTTCACGAGACACGCTTACATCACTAGTTAGACTAGCTTGAAATTATTACCCGTCCCGGTCATATTCAAAGACAATCTCTCGAATTGGTACATTCTACTCAGACAAGTCCTTTGCGAGACATGCTTACATCACTGGTAAACCAGCTTGAAATTATTACCCGTCCCGGACATGTCTTTTCGATAACTGACAGTTAGTTTCGTCAATTCGAGGGTTATCACTGAGTCTTGAGATTCATACCATAGAAACTTTTTGATCACATTTTAATCACGTCCTCTCCCCCTTATGTTAATAAACACTTAATCTCCCCCTAAAAAATAGCAAGAAGTGGTATTTTTGAAAACAGTTGATTAAAATGAAACTTTTTGTGGAGAGATGGATTGATTTAAGCTTGAAAAATGGAACATTTGGTTTTTGAGCTCCCCCTTAAACAAAGCATATTATTAACCATTTGAGTGTAAAAGCAGGTAAGGGTCTTAGAGGGAGTCAATCTTGAGCACAAAATTCATTTAAAGAGTTTGAAAAAATCTTCCTGAAATCATTTTGATTAACTGCTCAAGGTTTTTGCTTTTCGCCATTAACATTGCGAGTTCTGATCGGAAATAATCAGAATTCATTCAATGTAGCACGGGTTTCGTACTGAAATGCACGAAAGCCATCTGATTAGAAATTTTGAGAAATGACATGTTTTAGAAAAACATAAAAAATAACTCTCGCTCAAGCATCTGTAAATACCCGTATCATTGTTGAATGGTGATGGGTGCTGTGTGTCGTTGCGGTTTAGCAGTATTAATGCCTACTCAAGTTTTAAATTTATATTTAGCCGACTTATCAATAACACACACACTTAACGAGCAGTGTACCCGATCAGTATGAATATAATGGTAAGTGGAGTGTCGATCACTAAGAGTGAAACGTATTATCTAGTTATTCTAATCAGTATTTTAATATTCTAAGTTAGTTATACAACCTAATCTAACGCATGGGGTTCATCCTGAGAGACTGGCACAGTTTGGTTATAATTAAATGGTAAACTAAACTAATGAGCACGAATCAGCGATTAGCACATACGTACACAGATAGATACTAGAGACAATAAGAAGACCTGTCCTGATAGTTAAGTAGCTTGTCACTTGTTTTATTGCTTGTTTTATATGAAGTGTATGTAATTAAATCTTTCTCGTTGGCTCTAATCTTATCGGCGAGTAAACCCTTAATGATTACTTATGTCTAAAAGTTATATTTAACTGATCAGGTTAGTTATAACCGTGGGAGCCATATGCTATTCCGTAGTCACATACGCAGGCCACTAATAAACACAGAGGTTATCAATGCACTAATAAAAGTCACAAAATACATCAAACATATAAACATTAATTGATGGGAAAGCAATTTTAAAGGGTGTGCATGATCTTCCGTAGTCACATGACATCAGCCCATCAATCCTGATGAATTAAAGTGTACTAATACAATAAAACAAAACTACTTAATGAATTAAACACATGCAGGACCTTCTTACTGCTCTTGTATCTTCGTTAGGGTGTGTCTTGTGCTGCTAATTCGTCTGAATTCGTCTCTTGTTTCTGCTTCTGTTACTGTTCACTATATGGCACTTCAACACAAAATTCGTCTGACTCTTGGTGTATTTATAGTTTCTGTCTGAGGGTTAGATGCGGCGCATAGGATAAGTAGATGCGGTATGCGCCGCATCGACTTAACTTCGCGTGGGGTCCAAGATTAATATATTCAGGAATATTCGTACACCGCCTTTAGATGCGGCGTATCTTGATTTCTTCATGCGGCGCATGTCCTTAGCAGTCTTGGATCGTAACTTGTGAAATCTTGATAGTGATACGCCGTATGTAATAAGTATGTTGCGGCGTATCTGGAGCAGAATTATCTTGATCTTGTAGATTCCAGTAGGCTTTTGACATTTCGCATGTTTTGCTCCATAATTAGTCCAAAATCGCCAATTTTCACCTAATACTTGTTTTTACCTGAGAATTACAAAAGTAAACATTAACGTACCAATTCTCATACATAATATAATAAAACAAGTCAAATAAATAGGATAAATGATGATAATAAAATGTACTTATTTGAGTTCATCAAATATCCCCCCACTTGAACTTTACTTGTCCCCAAGTAAACCTTAGAATTAATCTTATGAAAATGTATCCTAAAAGATATTAGGATTTATTTTTATATTTAAGCACGTATTCGTTTTGTCATAATCACACAACCAAAACACTTAACGAATTAGAAATAAAATAAAATGTTTCGATAAAAGCAAATCTAATCATTTAACTGTCCGGTCGTGACGAATATTTGTTAGGAACACGTTTTAAGTATTTTACAAGTCTTGTTCATTTAATTAATGTTGCACAATTAGGACTATATTGTTTGTATTTTTGGACCGGTTCAATAGTAGTCCTTGGACCGGTCATGTTAATTAATTAATCCTTATCACATGTAAAGGGAATATTCCTAAAGAATATTCCCCTCCCAATGCCTATAAATACAAGGCAAGGGAGTCATTCTCATTGTTGGTTTTCAAGTGTATGTGCGGAAGCTCTGCTAGTGTGTGAATCGTTTGAATGAAAACCTTCCATCTTATTCTTCTCTTCTTATTTCTCTTATTTCTAGCTTATCGTGTTTAGCTTATTATTATTATTTCCATACGTAGCTTATTAGTTAGATAAGTAGTAGATCGAGTTTGTTTGTTTGAATCATTTACGAGAGTGTGTGTTTTGAGATCATTAATAGTGACCTACAAGTGGTATCATACGCCAAAGGTATTTAGGATTTGTGTTTTAAGACTAGATCTAATCGGTATTTTCATTTGGTTTAAATAAGTTTACGTCAGTTTTTTTTTAACGTTCATTTGCGTTCAAAAGTGTAAAAAAGTGGGTTTTGCAAATCTTTGTTTAATCCTTTTAATCAAATCTTCGTTTTTTAAAGTTAACGTGGTTAATTTTGGTGAAAATTCGTTGTTTTTAATCGTTAAAAATCATTAGATTTACGTTTTTCATCATCATCCAACGTTCTGGATAGAAATTCGAAGAAGAAGGGTTTCTCGCAATTGGTCTGCAACAATTCATAGATTTCTCGCATTTGGTAACAAGGGTTTCTCGGAATTGCTGATTTACGGGTTTATCGCAATTGGATTAGTTTAAGAGTTTCTCGCAATTCATCAGATTCTTCGGATTTGGTACTCGGTGTTTCCTTCTTTGTAAAAGATAGTGAAACTACCTCGACTTGGAATTCTTCTCAACTTTTGTATAAAAGTTTGAGAACGTGATCGAAATTGTAATTTTGAAAAATCTTTCGAAATTGCTTGATCTTTCGCAATTCAGAGTTATCTCTCGCAATTGCAAAGTTCTATCGCAATTGACATTGATTCTCGCAATTGCAATTTTCTATCGCATTTGGAGAAATCTCTCGGAATTACTCAAGTCTCTCGCAATTGGACAACCTCTATCGCAATTCAGATTCTCTCGCAATTCAAACAGTGTTTCTCGCAATTGGACTAAGAACTTTAAGTAAACTTAAAAATCAAACATCATAAATCTTAAAACACATCTTAATTATCTAAAGATCCAAGAAAATGTCTCAACCACCTCACTTCAACTACTACTCTCAGCTACAGCAACATCCTCAGCAACAACAATTTCATCCTCAGTATCAACAGCAACAAGCATTCGTTCAACAACATCAATTTCTCTCTCCACCACAAGTATCCCCACAACAAATCATGCAACAGAATCAACAACTGCAAAACTATTCATCCTACTCCAGAGAACCTCATTGGTTTAATAAGATGTGTGAAGCAATCAGTAGTCAGCAATCGCGTCATGAAGCTGGAAGTCAAGAAACTCCACCAATGCTAACTCCGGGTAACTACGTGCAATGGGCTAGTAGATTCCTCAGATTCGTTGAACTGAAAAAACCCCATGGTCAGTATCTCAAGAAGGTCATTGAAGAAGGACCCTATCCTATTCCAGCTACTGTGGTTTCAGCAACTCCAGAGAGAGAAGAAACATCCACACCCATTCCGGTTGCTAATTACACAACTGAGCAAACATTACAACAAGAAGCAAACCAATTGGCTATGTCTTTTATACTTCAAGGAATTCCTAATCCTATCTACCGAAGTATTGATGCTCAAAAGACAGCCAAAGATATGTGGGAACATGTTCATCTCCTCATGGAAGGAACAGAGTTGAACCAAGAAGATCTTGAGTCCAAGTTATATATGGAGTACACACACTTCATCATGGAACCAGGGGAGACCATTGAATCTTACTACCACCATTTCACCAACATTATCAACGATCTTGATCGTCATGATATCAAGTTACCAAAGATTGCTATCAACTCCAAATTCCTTGGATGCCTTGGTCCTGAATGGCAAAAATATGCAACCTTTGTGAGGCAAACAAAGAAAATTGGTGATGTCAAATACGGACTCATGTATGATTATCTCAGACAACATCAATCAGAAGTGGATAAAGAAATTGCAGCACGAGGAGGCTACACACCAGCACCAACACCAAATTCACTTGCTCTCGTTGCTCAATCTAACTTCTCTTTACCACAACAGGAATTTGGCAACTCATCTTTTCAACCAACCATTCCACCCCAACCTCATAATCAAATCATTCCATATGAAGCACCACAACAATACTCTGATAACCAGCTGGTTCCATACAACAACACCGATTCAATGTTGTACTCAAATGCAGATCATGATGAAGAAGAGGATGCTTTCAATTCACTTAATGAAGCATTTGGATTGATTGCTAACGCATTTGGCAGATTCACAAAATCCAACAACCGTCTTCGTTCATCTTCCAATACCAGAAATCAGGCAGTTGTTCATGATGGCAGAGTAGAAATTCAGAACAGGTCTTCAGGAAGATATGGTTCGGGAAATCGTGGATATGGTAATCAAAAGATTCAGTCAGGAGGAAATCGGTTCAATACTGCAGGGATAAACAGAAACAGTATGGGGAATGTTCAGAGAGGAAATTCGAATGTTGGGAATGGTCAGAAAGGCATTGCTAATACATCTATCACTTGCAACAATTGTGGGGGGAACGGTCATATGGCTAATGCTTGTCCGAAGCCGAGAACAATGGGCAGTCAATATCACAAAGAGGCTCTTATGATGGCACTCAAAGATGAAAGGGCAGCTGGAATGATGACTCAGAATGATCAAAGTTTTATGGCATATGTGGAATCAGATGATGAAATGGAAGACCTTGAGGCAAATGCTGCAGTCATGCTTATGGCTAATATGCAAGAGATGAATATGTCCGAGTCAGGCCCGGTTTATGATACCGATGGTCTTTCTCAGGTACCTGATCCGATATGTCTTATTCATGAAATTGCTTCACCGTCTGCATCTTCATCTACAAACGAAACTTTTGTTCAAAATGAGTCATTATCATCATCATCCGATGATCAAGATAACACGGTTGTATCATTTGATGATGATAAAACAGTTGTTTCCTTTGATGATCTCATCGATGATACTAATTGTGATCATATTGAACAAAAAGATCATTTGAATGATCAAGATTCGGAATTACAGGCCTTGTTATTGACCACCCAGTCACAAATAGAAAAATGCAATGACATCAATCAGAAACTCAAAGAGAAAATTGCAGTGTTAACAAAGGATAATGAGTGCTATAACCTACAACTTTCTGGATATCTTAAACAAGATAAACGTGAAAAAAGTTTTGAAAAGGCTTTCCAACAAGAGTATGTAAAAGTTCAAAATTTAGAAAGTCAAGTTCGTGAGCTAACCATTGCCAAAGCTGAACTTTTCTCTCAGAAAGAAAAGGATCAATTTGAGTTTAAAATTCAAATTGAGACTTTAAATTCTGAATTATTGAAAACTCAATCTGAGCTTTCTGCATCTCAGAAGGATCTTCTTGAAGAAAAGAAAGCCAATCGGAAATGTGTTGACTCCTATCTTGATCAAATTCTGGATTTGGAAACCAAACTCAAAGACTTTCAAAATGTTGTGTATAAAACGGGTAATTCTGTAACGCAAATTCAAAAGAATGTTGTAAAACCAAGTCCTAAAGGAGTAAGTTTTGCACTTGGCAGTGACACACCCCGCAATTTACACAAAGCACTCAAAGAAAATCCTAAGTTGTACAATGCAACATTTCTGTTAGATGATTCCTTTCAACGTGTTGTTATGTATTCTGTTGATGAAGAAACAGATTTTCTTGAAAACAAGATTGAGGGTCGATCAAAGTCACAAACAAAGTTTTCAAAAGTACATTACGATTATAATGCACGACCTCATTTGAGCAAATCATTTGTTCCTCCTAAGGATCATCCAGAACAAACGTTAACATACACAAACATAAGTGCTCCCTCGTCTATAACTTCTGACCCTACGACTGGTGTACAATTCAAAGATTGTTTGACAGAGGATCTTGTTGATCCACAAATGCCTAAAGAATGTCGGGTTCTTCGATATTTTCAGACATTTATGGATGACATTTCTCGTTTGGAGAGTGAAATTGAGTTCAGTTCTCAAATTCCTATCTCGTCTTTTCTTTCTCCTGTTCAGAAAGAAAAGAAGGAGATTCTTCAAAAGAAAATTCTTCCTCATGTCAGAAATCTGAAAAAGGGTGCAACAAGATGGGAAGAGGAGTTACATACGGAATTAGCATCTATGAAATCCATTTTCAAAGCTAAAGATGACAAGGTTCAACGTCAAAAACTTCAAAAGAAATTTTTAGCAAACGAAAATGATCGACTCTTGCAAAAAGTCTTGTGTTATGACGTTGTCTCTGTGATTATGAATTCGCTCTATGAATCTGGTAATGCTTTAATTGTGAATGATCATGCTGTGGATATTAAGATGTTGCATATGGAGATTGATAATCTGGTACATGAAAATGAGAATCTTCGACAAATCAATTGTGATGTGGAAAACAAAGTTTTTCATCTTCAAAAAAGGTTGGACTGGTGTCAAAAACAAAGTCTTGAATTTGAACTCAAATTTCAAAATCTCATGGAATCTCTTTCATTTCAAGACAGTCATGAACAGAACAAAGAAACAAAAGCATTTTTAAAAGTTAAACTGTTTCAAAATGAAAAAGACCTGGATGAAGTTATTCAAAACAGAAATAACACAGTCTACCTAAACAGGAAATTAGATTCACAAAATCAAGAGTTCCAACACATCATTATTGATTTAAAGAAGAAAATCAGAGTTTTAGACAAAAGCAAAGCAAACATTCATAAGATTGCTCCAGGAATGTATGTAGTGGACAAACAACATACTCAAGCATCTGACCCAACCACTGATTCAGCTACTTGTACTTCCACAGGACTAGAAACCACCTCTAAGATCAACCATTCCAAGACTCACAAGAAACAGAGGAAGAATAGAGTCAAGAAATCTAGGAAGGAAGTATCTAAGTCTGAAGAAGTTCAAGAAAGTAGTTTGAATAAGACAAATGTAACATCAGAAATAGAATTGCACTTATCTGAGTCTAGTTCTAAGAATGATGTACCAGATGATAACTCTTTAAATATTAATGAAGATGTTTTGGTTGATGCTACTTGTGTCTTTTGTCGTCATAGCATACTATCTGGTGATCATACAAAATGTGTTGCTAAAACTTTGCTGACTAAGAGAAAGAAACGAACTAGTGGCGCTTCCTCTAGGCTTAAAACCATTGCGAAATCCATTTTAGGGATGCCTCCACTAGATGTTTCTGAGCAGAAAATAGAGAAGCCCAAATCCAAGACCAAAAAGTCACCTAGTGCATACCTTAGGAAAAAGGCAGAGACTAGTTGGACCTGGCAACGCTGGTTACAGAAAACTTTTGATTTTAAATGGTTACCTAAAATACTAACCTCTTGTGTCACTAACCCAGCGGATCCAACCGTTATCAATTCTCCACCTGTTTCCGATGTTTGTGATGCAGGTGATTCAAATCGTCCTTTGGATTGTTGATAGCGGGTGCTCCCGACATATGACCGGCAATCTCAAACTTCTACAGAACTTTATTGCAAAGTTTATCGGAACGGTCAGATTCGGGAATGATCACTTCGCTGCAATTATGGGCTATGGGGATTATATTAATGGGAACATTGAAATCAGCCGTGTGTATTATGTTGAAGGTCTCGGTCATAATTTGTTCTCCGTGGGACAATTCTGCGATGGAGACTTGGAAGTAGCATTCAGGGAGAAAACATGCTTTATTCGTGATCTTCAAGGGAACGACCTTATGAAAGGGAAACGCGGAACAAGTCTGTATTCTATCTCCTTTGACGGCATGACAGCTTCTTCTCCTATTTGTTTACTCTCCAAGGCTCATCCCACGAAAGCTTGGTTATGGCACAAAAGATTGTCTCATCTAAATTTTAAAACCATGACTGATCTTGCCAAGAAGAAATTAGTTGACGGTTTACCAAAGTTCAGATATTCCAAGGATCACTTGTGTTCTGCTTGTGAACAAGGGAAAAGTCATCGTGCCCATTTTCCTCCCAAAACAGAACACAGCACAGACCATGTCCTACAACTGCTTCATATGGATTTGTGTGGTCCGATGCGCGTTCAGAGTATTAACGGGAAGAAGTATATTCTGATAATAGTAGATGATTATTCAAGATGGACTTGGGTTTATTTCCTTCGAACTAAAGATCAAGTTCCATCTATTCTCATCACGTTTCTCACCAAGATTCAAGTTCAAGTCCATAACACCGTCCGAATCATCAGAACAGACAACGGGACTGAATTTAAGAATCTAATCATTCGGGATTTCACAGAGAAACATGGGATTGTTCATCAGACTTCCATAGCTCGCACTCCGGAACAAAATGGTGTAGTTGAAAGACGAAACCGGACGCTCGTGGAAGCAGCTCGAACTATGTTGATCAATGCTCAATTACCAGATTATCTTTGGGCTGAAGCTGTCAACACTGCTTGTTATACTCAGAACCGTGCAATGATCACCAAAAGACACACCAAAACACCATATGAGATTATACAAGGGAGAAAACCAAACATCAACCATTTTCACGTCTTTGGAGCTTTGTGTTATCCGAAGAATGATAAGGATGATCTTGGTAAACTTAAGGCTAAAGCAGATATTGGGATCTTTGTTGGATACTGTGAGAACTCCAAGGGATATCGTATTTGGAATCGTCGGACTGGGGATATTCAAGAAACCATACACGCTAATTTTGATGAACTCACCGAAATGGCTTCTGAGCAAGACAGCTTAGAACCCGCACACAATCGTCTGAACTTTCCTGAATCTTCATCTGCACCCCTACCTTTCAACAGGAAGGATCTGGAAGATTTGTTTGCACCAATGTTCGATGACGTTCGTGTTACTAGTGCATCAGATGCTTCCACCAGTTCCGCTGCTCAACAACTTCCACATCAAGCACCTGATCCATCAGCATCTACCTCTACAGTAGTTGCTGCCGATGCACCACAACCTGAACCATCATCAACAATGGAGAAAACACCTCAACCAGCAGTTGAAGATTCATCCCCCATTTCTAACAATGTTCCACCACCATCAGGATATGACGGGAACGCCTTCTTTAATCCATTTGCTCCACCACCAACTGTTCCAGATTCCGGAGAATCATCCTCGAGCAACATGGACCCGTCATATCATCATCACAACGTTCAACACTACCCATCCACTCACAAATGGACAAGGGATCATCCGTTAGTAAATGTGATTGGCAATCCAGATAAACCCGTAATGACCCGACAGAAACTTCACACAGATGGTGAAACATGCATTTATGCTCTCACTGTTTGTCAATCTGAACCGAAAAATATCAAAGAGGCCTTAACTTACGACAATTGGATTGAATCAATGCAAGAAGAGTTGGATCAGTTCAAGAGATTAGAAGTTTGGGAACTCGTTGAAAAACCAGATGGAGTTTATGTTGTGGGATTAAAATGGATCTGGAAAAATAAGCTGGATGCAGAAGGAACGGTTATTCGGAACAAGTCTCGGTTGGTTGCTAAAGGGTATAGCCAAGAAGAGGGAATTGACTTCGAGGAATCCTTTGCACCAGTGGCTCGGCTAGAGGCAGTGAGAATGTTTCTGGCATACGCGGCTCATAAGAACATCGCAGTTTATCAAATGGACGTGAAGACTGCATTTTTGAACGGTCAACTTCGTGAAGAAGTGTATGTTTCACAACCAGAGGGCTTCGTTGATCCAGAACATCCACAACACGTTTACAGGCTTAAGAAAGCTCTCTACGGCCTTAAACAAGCCCCGAGGGCATGGTACGATAAACTTGCTGCATTTTTGCTTGCTAATCATTTTACTAAAGGATCTGTGGACCCGACTCTGTTTATACAAAAACACGGGGAGGACATTCTCATCGTACAAATATATGTGGATGACATCATTTTTGGGTCTACCAATAAAAAGTACTCAAACGCTTTTGCAAAACTAATGAAACAAAACTTTGAGATGTCCATGATCGGTGAATTAAACTTTTTTCTAGGATTACAAGTTCACCAGTCACCTCGTGGTATATTCTTGAGTCAGTCTAAATATGCACAAGAAATATTAAAGAAGCATGGCATGACAACTAGTGACACCTATAACACCCCAATGGCCTCCTCATCCCCGAAGCTAGATGCTGATTTACATGGGAAACCCACTGATCCTACAAATTATCGTAGTATAATTGGGTCTCTTATGTATCTCACAGCTAGCAGACCGGATGTTGTATTTGCCACATACCTGTGTTCACGCTATCAATCTAACCCAACAGAAAGACATTTATCTGTTGTTAAAAGAATCCTTAGATACATCAAGGGAACCATTAATTTGGGGATCTGGTATCCAAAGGATTCTGGTTTTGCACTAACTGCTTTTTCAGATGCGGATCATGCGGGATGTATTGATACAAGGAAGAGCACATCTGGTGGTGTTCAATTCCTCGGTGATAAGCTGGTGTCCTGGCAGTCAAAGAAACAAGATTGTACGTCTCTATCATCAACGGAATCAGAATATGTAGCCATGTCTGCCTGTTGTGCTCAAATCATTTGGATGCGATCACAACTAATGGATTATGGTTATATCTTCAACAAAATCCCGATGTACTGCGACTCCAAAAGTGCTATTGCTATCTCGTGCAACACTGTCCAACACTCCAAGTCCAAACACATCGCTCTCAGATATCACTTCATCAAAGAGCATGTGGAGCAGGGAACCGTTGAGCTGTATTTCGTGGGAACGGAACACCAATTGGCGGATCTTTTCACGAAGGCTTTACCTCATGAACGTTTTGTGAAATTGGTTCACCAAATTGGAATGCGATGTTTGACTCCTCAGGAATTGTCAAATTTTCTCAAAAACTAATACATGAGTCAAACATCCAAACTATCTTGTAAATATCATCTTAAAAAAAAAAAAAAAAAAAAAAAAAAAAAAAAAAAAAAAAAATGTGTGTATGCAAGTACAAATCCTCTTTCAACATTTTGTTCATTTTAAAATTGTCTTTATTCACTTCTGCACAAATGTTGAGGGGGAGACACAAAATTTTACAAATTTTTTACAAATTTGTACTTGCATATTTTTTGTCACACTGTTGTTTTGTATTGGCTTTGATGTGATACCCTAAGAATTTTTTAACTGTTAGGAATTTGATGGTTATTAATTGTTAGAGGACCAAAAGTGCTAAATATTGAAAATCATTTGGTTAGGATTTAGTGTGCTAAAGATTGAGGTTAAGGGACTAATTGTGAACATAGGATAAAAGATAAAAGTAAAGACTTAAATGCAAATCAGAATTAACTGGTCAACGCATTTACTATCTCTGCTAATTCTTTATCGCAATTACTTTCATCCAACAACCCAATCAACGGCTCTAATTCATCCTAATCATCCGATCAAGATCTAACGAATTTGTGAGTATTTTCATGATTGTTAAGCAATTATAACATATGGTTTTCAAGGAATTAACGATCCATCGGTGGAATTTGTGTATAATGCCTAGTCGTAAGTCTAGGGTTTGCGTAGAATTGGGATTTTTTTTTTTTTTTTTTTTAATCCTATGCGTTTTGAGTGATAATGCTTGTACTGTTATACTTAGATCTTGATTATGTAACTTAAATGCGTGATTAATTGTTCCAGAAACTCATCTAAGTGATTATACGAAGGTTTAGGGTTTATGTTCATCATTTGGGGAAAATTGAATGTGAATGTTTTGGTGTAATTAAAGTGTTATAATATTGTTGTTATGATAAGAATCAAACAATTGTTGCCTCAGAATAAGCCCAGAAACAACAAATAGTCATTAAGTGAGATTTAGGGTTTATCAAGAACACGTTGCACTAGCAGTTTGATCTTATAGATTTTGTGGTTAGAAAGTGTTAAAAGTTGGACAAAAAGTGTAAAATAGCTTTGTGTACCTATTGCAATTGGTATGAATCTTTAATCTGTGAATTGCGAAATTTTTGTGAATGATTAAATCGTCAAAACGGGTTTCGAAATTTCTTGGATAAGATATTTTCGAATTTGCAATTGCTATCGCAATTGTCATTTGCTCCCGCAATTGCCATTGCTCTCGCAATTGGTGTTGCTATCGCAAATGGTAATGTGCTCTCGCAATTGAAAAACTTTTTCTCGCAATTGGAATTTTTCCCGCAATTGGAATTTTTATCGCAATTGGAAATTTTTCTCGCAATTGGAAATTTTTCTCGCAATTGGAAATTTTCTCGCATTTGACAAGTTTTTCTCGCAATTGGTAGTTTTCTCTTGCAATTGGTAATTTTTTCCGCATTTGTCAAAATCTCTTGCTTTTGACCATCTGCCTTTGAAATTACTAATTTCATTGAAATTTCTAATTTATGAGAAAATTTCTTATGCAAATCAAAATAATCAATTCACAGATTAACGATTGCTCAATCATATCAGAAAGGATGTTATGTGCAAACACTCAATTTCAACTAATGCTAAAACACATATATCCTGCAAATTGGTGTCATAATGCTATTTCAGATCATCCACAATGTCTTCACAACAACAACAACCACTTCCACTTATCACCAAAGCAGAGTTATTCCCACAAGGATTCAAGGCTAAGTATGGCAAGAATAATTCACGAGTGGTCTTTGATAATATCAAGTGTGCTGAACCAAGTTGTCGGATTGTCATCGAAATTCTCAAAAGACATGAATGCAGGAGTATCTTGGAAGATTCAGATAGTATTCCAGAGATTTACATTCATCAGATGTGGAGCACTATCAAACCAGATGACAACAACAAATTCTTCACCTGCACTCTTGACAGGAAACAAGTCAAGGTCACTCTAGCACATCTACGTGAAGCTTTATCTCTACCAGATCCACCGGAAACCTCAAGACGATACTGGCCTGCACCCACTGAACAAGACATTCTCAACTTTCTCATTGGCCTTGGATATGATGTTGATCCAGATCTTCCACTCAACATCCTCTCAAACATCAATGCCAAATCCATTCCTCAACCATGGAGAGCAATGTACTATATTCTAATTCGATCAGTGTCTGGAAGAGACAGTGGACACGAACATCCAAGACTCTCTCATGCTCAACTCTTCTGGGGATTTGTCACCAAACACAACCTTGATTTTGCTGCTCTTATCTGGGAAGACCTTATGCATCAAATACATGGTGTACTCAAAAAACCCTTGACTAAAATCCCATTCGTCCGTTACACCAAGTTGCTGATCAGTCTTCTTCTTGATAAAGATCATGATATCTCTAATCGTCCCGAAGACAGACAAAGACATGTGATCAAGATGGACACGGACTTCAAATCAGTATACTTTCCAAAGGATAGCACTCACAAACAAGGTCTTAAGCTGTTTGATGTTCTACTTACTGAAGAAGTCATGGAAACTCCTGCTTACGCAGATTACATTCAAGCTTATGAGAAGAAGCTTGTCGGTATCACTAAAATGACTGAGGGAACAGGTTCTTCCAAGACTCGTTCCAAGAGTAGTAGAGCTAGCAAAACTGGAAGTGCAACAAGTGCTTCAAAGAAACCAACCACAAGCAAGAGGAGAATCATTAAGACAGCTCCGAAACCAAAAGTTGAAGAAATTGGTATTCGTGATGAAACCTCTGAATCCTCTGAAGACACTGAACCAGAAATAGAAATACTCAATGATCAAGAGGCTGAGTTTCAAACAGAGATTGATTTAGAGAATGCTGCTAAGGCAAGTATCAAGCAGAAGAAGATTGATGAAGAAAGAAGAGCAGTAAAAAGAGCAGAACTACAGAAGGAAGTTTTGAGGGAATTGGAAGCAAAGAAGAAGGAAGAGATTGCTAAGGGAGCAGGAGGATCAGGAGTTACTCCAGCACCAGTCTCATCCCCTAATCCGGTTAATCAACCCGGTGTCTCACAATCTTCCACAGCTAAGCCAGATACGGTTAATCAACCCGTTATGACTACAACTACAGTTCCCCCTCCTCAATCAAGCTCAGTCAATCAAACCAACTTGGAAACTCAAACACAATCAGAGTCTGAAAAGATAATCTTTACAGAAAATGAAATTTCCGACTCAATGTTTGATGACATTCCACAACATGAGGAGGTACATCACCATGCTGACACTGATGAATGGGGAAATTCTGATGAAGAAAAAGAAATCACTGGAACAAAAGCTACAGATGTTGCAAATGAGCTGTGATTGCGTGGGTTTTGCAACCTTACAACAGGTTTTACCTCTCAAGGGATCTCAAGAGGCTTACAACCCCACCAGGCAGTGTACCTGACCGATGTAGTATAGTGTAGTGGTAAGTACGGGGGATTGATCGTTCTCCACAGGGAATAGTGTTCGTTAGGTGTGAAAGGCTACTCTAATTAGGTCTAAGGGTTGAGGAAGATTCTTTTTATGATTTTATAGTTTTTTTATGAAAGCAAGTAAAATCTCGGTTTTGAAGGAGTGGGCGGAATTAGTTGCTAGTCAACTAACCCAAATAACTACAAATGCAAATAAAATAAAATAACAAAAATGAAAAGTGGTGAGAAACTTATGTGTAGAGGAATGTGTTTACTTAGATTTCCTTACTCCCTAACTATCTTTTACCGGTTAATTAGTGTGTATTAGTCGCGTGGATGATGGGTGTATTCCTTAATACCATTCGTGGGGTGGCGTACTTACTTCCCCAAACTCTACAAGCTCCTACTTCACTCCTATGTCGAGCCGGCTAGGAAGCTCCTAACATGGGATCACTAGAATTCGCTTGTGCATTAAATACAACCATAAAAACCTTTAGTACGCGTTTGGTTCATGTTTCTTAAGACGTTCAAGCAAGTTACCGAATAGGAAGTTAGCCAGTTTTCTTAAGCCTAACATAGATAAACAATCATCCAATACAACTAACAACACACTAACAACCAATAATCAATAGCTAGGTTTCATTAGATCTAAGCAAACACAAGATAAAATTAGCCTAACATGTTAAACAAAAGACAAGCATAAGATAGAATCAAACAACACATAGACATATTGAATGATTAATTGATAACTTATCTTTCAATGAAACATGGAAGATCTCAAGGCAAGAAGCCCTGAAAAAGTAGCTAAAATCGTCTTAGGGTTTTATCCCAAAATTCCACACACTAAGCTCTCCTTAATGACAAAAAATTAGAAAACTATATATAGACTTTTGGATCTGACGGCGTCACCTTATGCATTGTGACGCCGTCACCTCGCCGCTTTTAGGGTTCCCGGGTGACCTTCTTGACGCCGTCCCTCTTTAGCTCTACCAAAACCCATTCTGGCTTATCAAGGCTTGACGCCGTCGGATCAAGAACGTGACGCCGTCCCCTTATGATTTAAGCCGTGACGCCCTTGATTTAGTTAAAGCGTGACGCCGTCAGAATTCTCATGCAAACTCACTGGCCCGTCATGAGTAAATTTCACATCCAACTTTTCTTGCCTAGGCATGACGCCGTCTGGAGTTAATCTTGACGCCGTCAAAGGTAACTTTCAGCACAATTTTGAGACTTTGCCGTTTTCTTCACTTTAATGCTCCAAAAACGTCCAAAATGCCTCCTTTTCCAGATTTCTCCTCAAAAGTACCTAAAATGACAAAAGGAACGATTTAGGGCAATATTTGATCAAATAAATACGATTTAAGGCTTAAATGACCCCTTAAAAGCGGTACACTTTTCGCCTCATCAAATACCCTTACACTTGAGATTTGCTTGTCCCCAAGCAAATGCGCTTTTATTCTAATCAAAATACAAGTTAGGGGTCATTTAATGCAAACATAAAAGTAATTACAACAAATAATCGTTCCACTTCAATCATAATAAGCACGGAGATTACATACTAGCACCTCACAAGTAGTGTTTAGATACTCACATCTCTCAAGTGTCATCAAAATAAATCTCATAAATGAAAACGGAAAATATCTCTCACTACCTGTCATAGCAAATAGATTACCATAGGCTTGGGAAAGGATCGAAAACCTCCTCCACTAGGCGTAAGCACCTAAGATAAACTATCAAAGAGGGCTTTTAAATGGGTTATAACGTTAGGTGTAGGGAAAAGGAAAACACGGTTTTGTTGGATACGGGATATTTTACTGGTGGCGAGTTAAAGATCTTGATCAATTACATGTACTATACAATGTTGCTAAGCCAAGACTAGACTCGATCTAAGCTAATGAAATGAAATAACAAAAACAAAAACATAAAATAAACATAAAATAAAACGGGATGGTAGTCCGTATGTTTTTTCTATTTTTCTTTTTCTCATTTTTTTGTATTTTTCTTGATTTTTTTTTTTTTTTTTTTTTTTTTTGACATACTTTTACCCTACCATCCAAAATAATACATCGGAGGGGCGTTGCATTCCCCTTACACTTGAACTTTTACATAACTTTACAAATACTAATCTAATGACTCGAATTAAGATAATTGAAAAACTTGGAGTACTTTTAAAATATTTAGCACATATGGGGGTAATAAATGATGTTCTTCCCCATTACTCCATTATACTAGTACTTTACCCACGAGTCCCAATCGTCCCAAAACAATATGTACAAGGATATGACTCGACTTAGCAACCATGTAATCAACTAGATAATTAACTTGGGTTTAAACAAATGTTGTAACAATAATGCACTAAAAATGAGTGCATACAAGGTAGGCTAAGGCGATTTGGGTGTACATTTTAGTGGGGTGTAACAAATTCTTCCTTTAAGTAAAATGCTCAAAGGTCGAAACGAAAAGATAGGCTCTGAGGGGTGTACTAGGGGTATCGTGTACTAAAAATGAGTACAACGCAAAGGGTGTGGGAGAATTACTTGACCAATGTAGCCAATGTAATTATAACAAAAACACAGGTGTAAAACAATGGGTTAATCCTAATGCCTCTTATCATGTAGTAAATCTAACTACACGAATGTAGTCTCACTTGTGGCCTCGGAATGGTCCTAACGCAAGTTCTAGAATCTAAGTGCTACCGGTACACACATCACAGCATAAATGCTTTTCCTACCAATTCTAGGGGCGAATCCTCACATATTTGGGGGTGGAAAAATTTTTTAGTGGTACGGTTTTTGTGCTAGTCATATAACTCCTATCCATGAGACGCTCATTAAGATCAAAGTTTCACTCCTATATGTTGTAAAAAATTTTAAATTTGGCACTAAAATTACCCTAACAGGTATTTATCTCAGTTTTATTGCACATCTACTATTAAACAAACAAAAATCAAGCGCAATTGTATTCTCAAAAATCGTACTTTTACCCTCCCCTTACACTTAAGATGAACATTGTCCCCAATGTTCAAATAACAAGATGTAAAAGTAAAAAGTAAAAGAATGAAATCAAATACTCCCCTGATTCGCTCGGTGGATAATGAAATTACACGGTTAGATCTTCCTCCAAGGTAATGTTGAAGCTCCATGACTAATGCATCACCACAAGCTTGATTCCATAAACATCTCCTTGTCCAAAATAACCTGTTAAACCTGAGAAAACAAACACGAAAACCTGCATAACATCGGCGGGATAAATCTATATATAAGGATATAATGCTTGTGGAATGATAATTTTGCAGATTCCTGGAGATTATAAGTTGGAGATTTTAATAAAAACTTTTCTAAAAACAAAACTTTCAAAAATTTCTGAAAATTAAATCTGACGCCGTCAGGTTATGAACCCTGACGCCGTCAGAAATGACCTGACAAAAATTTTCATTTTAAGTTTCCGGAAAATTTCTGGAAAAACCTTTACCTTACTTCCTGGAAATCCTGCAAAACATCATTATGACTCGATACAAGCATTTGACTCAAACAAATACTAATATGTATGTTAATTTAATATTATTATGATTCATGTTCATTTGTTCTAATAAACCGATTTGACCTTCCCTTACACTTATCTTTTGTAAAATACCTTTATATGTAGTTAAGACGAAGTTAAAAATAAAATAAAGCATTTTCACAATTTAGTTTTGAACATGAATCAATAATAATAAAAATTAAACATACATACGGAAGCAAATAAAATCAGACAAACAAATAAATAAACACACAAAGCAAATAAAGCTTGGGCTGCCTCCCAAGAGCGCTTGTTTTTGTTCGAGTCACGAGCCTGACTCTACCCTTATTTAACGGAAATAGGGGAGGTTTTCCCTACACTTAGGATTAAGTGTGGGTGAAAGTAGCGATACACACCATCTTGGTGGAAGTATGCCACGTGAGGAAAGAGTGGTGGATGAATTATATGCTCAAAGATGTGGGATCCAATCATCATAACCTTACTTAGTTCACTTTGGTCAATGGGTGAATTAAAGTTTTCTCCTAAAAAGGGATCATCTTCTATCAACTTCGAGAGATTCCTAGTTGGGAATTCATCTTGACCTAATAAACCCGGTTTAAACCCATAATGTTTCTTGTGATCAATCATGAATGGGTGATGTAAGTATATAAGGTCATGGTTCACTCCTATATTAGCTTCCTCACTACAAGGCTTAATGTCTACTACCTTAAACTTAAGACTACCCGGACTATATGTTTTGATGGGTGGATCGGGACCTAATTCAATTCCTAAATTTTCATCCAAGGATGGAGGATTAGGTAACGGTTTTGGTTGAGGCTCCGGCTCATCAAAACTAGGAACTTCCATAGGACTAAAAGAAAGGTTGTGATCACTAAAAGCATTCAAACCTATATCTTCTAGTTGTGTTTGGTCCAAGGGCTCTACCTCTATTGGGGTTCCTATAGTCTCCTCAACTTCTTCCGGGTAAGTCACGGGCGGTGTGTGTGCCTCAAATGATGGTAGGACTTGTGGGGTATTTGGTGGGCTTATGTTACTTACCTCATCATTCCTTATGTCAAGATCACCTATATCCTCATCATGTGTTTTAGTAGGATCTAACCCTAACATTTTCCCTAGTATCTCAAGTGCTTCTCTAGGTATCTCAACTTCTATATCCAAATCATAAGGATCATCCTCAATATTCTGACTGCTATATTCAAATTGCCCAAAAGATTCATCATGTGTTTCTTGAGATTCATCGTCATCGATCATAAAACCTAGGTCTTTTTGATCAATGTGATCATGTTCGGCTAAATCCTCCGTCACATCAAGGTCACCTATGTGTTTGTTTTGTACTATGGCATTACATGACATCCACTTAGGTATCTCAACACTAACATATTCATCCCCAAACAAACTTGTTTCATGATCCTTGAAATTTGTGGTCAATTGACTTGTACTAACGTTTGTTGGGTTGTCTACCATATAATAATATTGGGCACACTCTTCAATAGCTTCCCATGCTTTCTCAGCACTTAATTCCCTGATATCCCTGCCGGCAATAAGGTAAATGTCCCTTTGGGCATGTCGGTCGACATGATTGTAAAAGATTTGAGTTAGGGACCAAAAATCGAAGTTATGATGAGGGACTTTTTGGAGTAAATATTTAAAACGAGTCCATGCATCATAGAGAGGTTCATCTTTATGTTGTTTAAACATCAAGATGTCATATGGAGTGGGTAAATTACGTGGTTGGTGGTATGGTGGATTCGCGTTCTCCATAATGGTGAACGGAAGAGTCAATGGAAATTACGAACAAACAAACAAAGAAATAAGATAGACTAAAGAAAATCCTAGAAAAAGAAAATAAAAATCTCACTAGAAAGGAATCTAGCGAGTAGACCTAATAAAATAAAAATTCAAACCTAAACAATAACTATTCCCCGGCAACGGCGCCAAAAACTTGATTGCGTGGGTTTTGCAACCTTACAACAGGTTTTACCTCTCAAGGGATCTCAAGAGGCTTACAACCCCACCAGGCAGTGTACCTGACCGATGTAGTATAGTGTAGTGGTAAGTACGGGGGATTGATCGTTCTCCACAGGGAATAGTGTTCGTTAGGTGTGAAAGGCTACTCTAATTAGGTCTAAGGGTTGAGGAAGATTCTTTTTATGATTTTATAGTTTTTTTATGAAAGCAAGTAAAATCTCGGTTTTGAAGGAGTGGGCGGAATTAGTTGCTAGTCAACTAACCCAAATAACTACAAATGCAAATAAAATAAAATAACAAAAATGAAAAGTGGTGAGAAACTTATGTGTAGAGGAATGTGTTTACTTAGATTTCCTTACTCCCTAACTATCTTTTACCGGTTAATTAGTGTGTATTAGTCGCGTGGATGACGGGTGTATTCCTTAATACCATTCGTGGGGTGGCGTACTTACTTCCCCAAACTCTACAAGCTCCTACTTCACTCCTATGTCGAGCCGGCTAGGAAGCTCCTAACATGGGATCACTAGAATTCGCTTGTGCATTAAATACAACCATAAAAACCTTTAGTACGCGTTTGGTTCATGTTTCTTAAGACGTTCAAGCAAGTTACCGAATAGGAAGTTAGCCAGTTTTCTTAAGCCTAACATAGATAAACAATCATCCAATACAACTAACAACACACTAACAACCAATAATCAATAGCTAGGTTTCATTAGATCTAAGCAAACACAAGATAAAATTAGCCTAACATGTTAAACAAAAGACAAGCATAAGATAGAATCAAACAACACATAGACATATTGAATGATTAATTGATAACTTATCTTTCAATGAAACATGGAAGATCTCAAGGCAAGAAGCCCTGAAAAAGTAGCTAAAATCGTCTTAGGGTTTTATCCCAAAATTCCACACACTAAGCTCTCCTTAATGACAAAAAATTAGAAAACTATATATAGACTTTTGGATCTGACGGCGTCACCTTATGCATTGTGACGCCGTCACCTCGCCGCTTTTAGGGTTCCCGGGTGACCTTCTTGACGCCGTCCCTCTTTAGCTCTACCAAAACCCATTCTGGCTTATCAAGGCTTGACGCCGTCGGATCAAGAACGTGACGCCGTCCCCTTATGATTTAAGCCGTGACGCCCTTGATTTAGTTAAAGCGTGACGCCGTCAGAATTCTCATGCAAACTCACTGGCCCGTCATGAGTAAATTTCACATCCAACTTTTCTTGCCTAGGCATGACGCCGTCTGGAGTTAATCTTGACGCCGTCAAAGGTAACTTTCAGCACAATTTTGAGACTTTGCCGTTTTCTTCACTTTAATGCTCCAAAAACGTCCAAAATGCCTCCTTTTCCAGATTTCTCCTCAAAAGTACCTAAAATGACAAAAGGAACGATTTAGGGCAATATTTGATCAAATAAATACGATTTAAGGCTTAAATGACCCCTTAAAAGCGGTACACTTTTCGCCTCATCAAGCTGGAGGCACTTAATGAAGAAGAAAGGAAAAGGAAGGAAGAAATGGATAGGAAACAAAAGGAGGATGAGGAAGCAGATAACTACATTATCTCTCCACTGAATGATCCATTCAAATCTCCTCAACAATAACCACGTGATCAAACTCCTCCCATTCCTTCTCCCAAACCTATATCACCTCCAAAGTCACCTCCCAAGCATCCAACTCCTCCAGAATCACCAAGAAGATCTCCAAAACCTTCACCCTCATCTCACAAGGATTCTGCTTCTCCTAATTCATCATCATCTATTCCATCACTCACTCCATCACCATCAAGGTCACCATCAAACAAAGGCAAAGCAACATTGGCAGAAAGAATCAGAACAGTCATGAAGGGCAAACATGTCAATAAAATCGCCAAAGTCACAAGAGTTGAAGTTCTCTCACCTATATCTAGGCAAATCAAGAAAGCAGCAAAACTTGCTCAAGCAAGAAGAGAGAGCAAGATGCAAGAACAGATGTCAGAAATGCAAACTCTCATCAAGGGTCTATCTGAACAAGTCAAGGAGATGCAAGAAACAAAGAAGAACATGGATGAGTTTCTTTCTTTTGATATAGAAGACAATATCAAAATTAAGACAAGACATTATGTCAAACGTTTTACCGCTGATCTACAGAAGAACATTAACGAGAATGTCAACACTCAGCTCGATCTCAAGGTCAAAGAAGCGATCATTCTCAATTCTGGCTTCAAGCAGCTCAAAGACTTCACTACAGAAGAACTTAAAATTGAGCTTCTCAACAGATTCCACACTATGACATCTCCTTCTCCTGAAGATATTAGTCTTATGAAGTCTATTGCAGCACATATTGAGAAGGTTTCTTGCAAAGTTGCTGCTGATAAAGGAAAGAGGATTCGTGATGACGACACTGAGGATCCAGATCCAAATGCCACACAAAAGAAACAAAAGACTGTGAGTGGATCTGGTATTCATATTCAGGAACCACTAGAACAAAGAACTTCTCCACCATCTCCAAATCATCAGGAATCAGGTCCTAAGGAAACTGAGCATCACTTTGAACATTTCATCAATGATGACATTGAGTTTCAACCTCAAGATGACCCACCTCAAGATGATCCACCTCAATCACCTCCAAAACCAGCAAAAGCCAAACCATCCAGCAGTAAAAAGTCTTCTGAAGAACCAGCTGTGCTTTCATGGTTAGATACTGACGAAGACTTACATGGAAACAATTGGTTCGACCAACTTGCACAGGCTCAGATCATCAACGACGAAGCTTCAAAATTAGAAGATATCACGTTTGAATTCAATCAGAAAGTCAAACATGCTTTCAACATTAAGAAGATGACTAAAAGAGAGCTTCGTAGAATCAAGAATGATGCTTTCAATCTTTTAAAAGATAAGTCTGCAAGTGCTGCTGAGTTGGAATATCATCTGGAGAATATTGCTAGAGCATTATCAAAAGACTTCGATTGGACAAATCCAGATGTATACAGGGAAGGTGGACTTGACAGCAAGAAACGTCCATACATCACGGACTGGACAAAACCACTTCCTGTGATACGACCATATCATGGAACGTCAGAAATTCCATTTGCATTCTTCTTCAACCAAGATCTGGAACTACTTGTGCATGGGGCTTCTAGTGAAATCAAGTATGCTACATCAATAACGTTCACTCCTGCTGCGAATTACACCAATCCTGCCATTGAAGAAGAAGCTAGACGTCGCAAAATCTTCATCAACAAAAGGGCTAAATATGATCGTGATGCTGAACTTGGCATTCATCATTGGTTTGACAAACGTAAATCATGGTACAAGTACAAGTTAGTCCTCATGGCATCTCGTGAAAAGGTGTACAGTGATCTTCGCATCAAGGCTGTACTCGATGCTAAGGGATCACAAAAGCTTGGCTATACGTTCATTACTGAGGTCAAGGTTCGCAGACAAGATAATCTCATCTACACGTTCAATGAAGCAGATTTTCCTGAACTCAGTCTCAACGACATTGAAGATTTGTATTTGATGAAAGTCCAAGGGAAACTGAATCATCTCAATCCCACTCTTCTGTATGCATTTAGCACTGCTATATGTCACTTCATCAGAAGAACAGTGATTAAAGAACGTGTAGAAGATCTTCAACTTGGAGTTGAAAGTTATCAGAAGAAACTGAATCTTGAGGATCCCATGTTTACTCTCACTGATAACAAGGAGCCTCAGTACTTGCTCAAGACCGACCCTGTCTTCGGATTCGTCTACAGAAGTGCCACAAACACCAACCGTTTCATGCCTCATAAAGAGATTCACAAGTTCTGTGACGACACTCTTAAGAATGTTCGAGATGGGTTAGTCACACGGGTTCAGGATCAAATATTGAAGAAGCACAAGAAATGGAATCATCAGCAACTCAGGCAGGTCAAGAATTTCATCTGGTCAATTGAAGAAAGGCTCTACAGAAGGGATCAGATGCGGAGATTGGAAACTTATGTTGGTGGTCGTCCTCCATTTGCCATCAGATTATTCCAGAGAACAGATCCAACATTCACCACTTTTGGCAGAGGCGGTTAATTTGTAAGAATTTGATTTCAATATTCAATATTCATTCAATATTCTTACTTATATATGACTGTTAATATGACTACGGCTTGTGCACACATAACAGTGTACAACCCGGACCCTAAAGAAAGGACCCTGAGGTACGCTTCAGTGCCTCAATCCTGAAAAAGGAGCGAAAGCTTCTTACTTATGAGCAGAATTAAAATCAGAATGTTTTACAACGTTTTTCAAACATTTTGCTCATAAGGACAAGTATTCCCTCGTCCAGGGGGAGTATTTGAAAAATATAATCTTTGTTCAAAAAGAAGTATCAAAGATCTTGAAACTTCTTCCCTAAAACTCAAAAACAGCATATTTTAATCATAAACGTTTTTTCCAAAAACATCATGAGTATGCTATTTTTGAGGGGGAGAAGAAACAGATGATTAAAATATGATGTCTCATTTGCTGGAATCTCGTGTGCTCATACTCAGAATTGACCCTCGAATTGACGAATAGGAAAGTCAGTAGTCGAAAGGACATGTCCTGGACGGGTAATAATTTCAAGCCAGTTTATCTGGTGATGTAAGCGTGTCTCGCAAAGGATGTGTCTGAGTAGAATGTACCGATTTCGAGCGATAATCTTTGAATCTGATCTGGACGGGTAATAATTTCAAGCCAGTCTAACTGGTGATGTAAGCGTGTCTCGCGACGATCAGGTTCATTGAAAGTCAATCAATTCAAAAGTGCCAACTCTTTCCGGCATGTGCAAATTTCAAATTTATGACTTATGCGCACATCTTAAGGGGGAGTGTTTCTGAAAATCATCAAACTCTCAAGGTGTCAACAAAATGTCTTTACAATTATCGACACTTTGAGAGATTTTCAATGGTTTTGGTCTAATGGCATCATTAGGATAGTCATGGAGTTACAAGGTGACTAAGGTTAGGGAAAACCGTCCTATGATCCGCCAGAGCCGGAGGGATCTACCCAAGGACAATACCAATAGCTTAGACTAGAAAGTCCTAGGTATGATATAAAAAAGGAGAAAATGAATGTACGGAGAAAGAAGGGGTTGAAGAATTAAAAAGAAAAGCAAAGAAAAGGGTGAAAAGAAATAGCCCTCCATTTGTTCAACCTTAGGGCAGACACCGGGTTCAATTCATAATCTACTGGTTGATGAGCATCACCGGTATTGAAGACCAAAGACGTCATGGACCCAGTGACGCACTAAAAAACCTTCTAAGCCACTCAAGTGTCTCTCAAAAGACATTTGTTTCATTCACACGGAGAACCCTTCATAATCTATCGACATCTCATTACGAGATTGTTGATATTGAAAAGGAGGCAATCTGCTCCACACCTCCGATGACCAAACAAATGTGCACTTATTGAGTCTAGAGCCATGAGATTCATCAAAAGATCTCTTAGGTACACTTAGAATTACTCTGGTGTTCTACATCATGGGCATCAGGTGTAAACTAGGAAAAAGTGTCCTTCGCAGATCTTAGCAATCTGCCAAGAACATTCATGAGAAAAGTCACATTTGTGATTATCAATGATTGAATGGAAATCCTGCCAGAACAACATCAAACAATTCTGATAGCAGGTCACTTCGGTAACTCCTTGTGGGTTACGCTTAGTGTTTTTTGCTCCAAAACGGTCTACAGTCGTGGGGTGATCTCCAGCGACTCACTGAATCGTGGGTGCACTTCGGTGTGTCCGTGTAATCCCTTTCGGGGGAATCCGGTTCAGAACGGTCTGGGTTAAGATTTGAGAAAGTCTTCACACTATGCTGTTGATGATCTCAAATCTGAGCCTGTAAGTACCGGTTGGTACGTGCTGTTGCTGCTGTTGCTGCTGTTGCTGCTGCTGCTGCTGCTGAGGAGCTGGAGTTCGACCATCAAGACTCCATCATGCTTATATCTTGAAGAAATGTTCTCTCAATGACTCGGTTATTACAAAAGTTCAACACAAGCAATGAAAACAAATCAAAGACATATGAGCATGATGGAGAAGACAAGAAGACGTTGGAGATTGGCAGATAGAGACAACATCATATCATCATTACACAAGAACAATGAATCAAAGATTATAAAGACGTCAGAAGCCTAAGAAGCAATGAAGACGTCGGGCAACATTGATGATCAAGACTTAGGGGGAGATTGTTAGGAACACGTTTTAAGTATTTTACAAGTCTTGTTCATTTAATTAATGTTGCACAATTAGGACTATATTGTTTGTATTTTTGGACCGGTTCAATAGTAGTCCTTGGACCGGTCATGTTAATTAATTAATCCTTATCACATGTAAAGGGAATATTCCTAAAGAATATTCCCCTCCCAATGCCTATAAATACAAGGCAAGGGAGTCATTCTCATTGTTGGTTTTCAAGTGTATGTGCGGAAGCTCTGCTAGTGTGTGAATCGTTTGAATGAAAACCTTCCATCTTATTCTTCTCTTCTCATTTCTCTTATTTCTAGCTTATCGTGTTTAGCTTATTATTATTATTTCCATACGTAGCTTATTATTTAGATAAGTAGTAGATCGAGTTTGTTTGTTTAAATCATTTACGAGAGTGTGTGTTTTGAGATCATTAATAGTGACCTACAATATTCTATCATAAGCTTGGCAAGTATACGCATCTCCCCCACTAAAGCCAAGGAATAACAAGTTTAAAGTGGTAAAAAGGGTTTGTTGGTTAAGGGTTAATCATTCTTCTTAATCTCTATCGATCTCACATTCCAGAAAAGGCGACAAAATCACAAATACATGATCGAATCCACGAACACGATACTTGCAATTGCTCAAATCCTTAACTCGAATGGGCTAAAGATAGGACCAAGTAATCTTCACCAATAATATTATATCAAAAAGGGCGACAAAATCATAAATACATAGCCGAATTCACGACTACGATACTTAAAATTGCTCAAATCCCTAATCTCAATAAATCAAAGGTTTGGATAAAGAATGATATAGGGTATGGATAATATTTGGGATATAAATTGGTGTAAAATAAAAAATAAACAAAACAGATAAATTAAAATCCTAAGTGTGGTTTAATCACTTTCCCAACCATCCCAGGAATAAGACTCATATCATTGAATAACTCACGCTTTAACACTTGAAACACACGCTTTAGGTAGACACGAATTATACTCAACAAAATCTTAATCAAAGAATAACCTAGTTGGCGTTCCCATAACGGCCAACTCCCGTTCAATCCATAAATATAATATACAACAATAAATAGTGGTGATATCTCCCACTTAATACAAAACTTTACATAAGTTGGTTAAAATAAACTTCCATTTTTTTGTCTTTTTCTTTTCTATTTTTTTTTTTTTTTTTTTTTTTTTTTTTTTTTTTTTTTTTTTTTTTTTTTTTGACATCTAACATATAAATGTGTAAAATTTCACAACTTTTCCATTACTATTTTTCCGGATAATTTTTCCATACTTTTCATACTTTTAGAAATAACTGTAATAGTGAAAGTAGTAAACACACGTAAAATAAACTCAAAGTTATACAATATTTACTTTCATACCAATTGCATTGTGCAATTTCCCGACCTAACCAAAGATAATGAATTACGCACGCGAACACAAGTAATGTAAGGAAACACACTTTGCCTAAAGCAATCAACCACGGATTTTAATCTACAGGGTAGGCTAAGGTGTAAGGGTGTAACGAAACATTATAACAAAGGTGTAAGAAACGAAAGGAATGGCTCTGAGTGTTTTTTCTAGGGGTATCTTACTCTAAAAGTGAGAGTAAACAAAGGGTTTATATGGGGGTTAACTAACCAGTGTAGTTAGTTAATATCACATAACATATAAAGGCTATTTGGGTGTAATCCTAGAAATTTACCAATTTAGACAAGTCATTCCAATTATATAAATAATACTTATTATGGTGGTCTCGAATAGTATACAAGCCAAGTTCTAAAAGTTTACAAGTCACTTAAGTTAAACAACGTCCTCGTTGTTTGTATCAAAGGTTAAAAACTGGAAAATAAAAGAATTAGAACAGAAAAACTCCCCTGAGATTTGCTCGGTATGATCCTCCATTATTCGTATAAGAGCAAAAATCAACTTCTTGTGGATGAGAACGTTTAAGCTTCATAAATGATGTATCCAAAAAAATTGCAGGAATCTATAATACCATATAAGCTTTAACACACCTGAGTTAAGAAGGTTCAAAACTTGCATAATACATTAGTAATTAGTAAAAATAAAACCTAAAAATCAAACTGTAAATCTTCAGGTCAGTCGATACGCCGTATCCTATGGAAAAGGATACGCTGTATCGAGCCTGGAATAAATACGAATCAGAATAAAAGATGCGTCGCATCCTTAACCAGGGTTGCGCCGCATTAAATAAACTGACAGAAAGTTTTAAAGTCAAAAATAAAAAATGCAGAAAATAAAATAAGATATGACCAGTGCAGGTGATGCGCCGCATCCCAAGATTGAGATGCGCCGTATCTTCTGCAGGTCTGACAGACTCGACAGAAAACAGAATGTAAAAATAAAATTCTTCCGGGTTGTCTCCCGGTCAGCACTTGTCTTTATTCCAGAGTCTTCAAGTTAGACTCACGTTCAGCTCCTTATTTTGTTCTATAGATTCCCACATGTCCGCGTATGATGTAGTTGCGAATTACTTCATCACGAACATATTCTGGCCCCAATTCAAGTACACCTTTGTAGAATTCTTTCATTTTTTGGTACGGATACTCGATTCCCTTCTCAGCATCATTTTCATCTACAAAAAGAAATGGTGTAAATTTGTAACAAAATTTGTTAGGGGCATGTTGAAACCTTGGGTGAGCACGAGGCATCATGTAAGTGATAGCGTTACTTCCACTTTTAAAGGTGATCTTTCCTTCAAATCTTTTATCGTTAATTTCCACCTCCTTACAAAATGGTTTCCCAACGATCACGTCACCCATCTCAACATCACGATAAGCATCCATGTTTTCCACCACAGTGAAATCTGTAACAATAGTTAAATTTCCGACCAAAATAGGTACATTATGAACATTTCAACTACGTTTTTCCCTCTATACTCAATTTTGTTTTTCATTATAGAATTATAAAAATCTCTTGACATTACATTAATTGGTAATATAGGAAAAAAGTTGGCACTAACTTGTTTAAATCCTATCATGCAAGGGAATTGTAAATTATAAGCACAATCTACATGGATCCTTCTACCATAATCACAGAAACTGGGATACCCTTCAAATTCATCATAATTCCTAGTGTTGATTATATTGATTCTAGGTATATCCACAATTTCTCCTTCTTCAATTTCGGGTTCGAAATCTTCCATGAATTGATCATTGATTCCTATTGGTAAATTAAGATCATCTAGTTCAATGTAGTCTCCACTATAGGTCTCAAGTGATTCATTATTTACCAAGGTTTCTCCCATAAACCTAGCCTCTAGATCGAGGTCTATACGTTCTCTTAATCCTAGCACATAGACGCCTCTAATTGTTAGCTTTAAATTTATAAGTTAAAGTGATGGTCATTCAAATACATTAGAACTTTGTATATATTGGGCTTATGTTAGTTTAAGTATTATATGTAAAAGCCCAATCCAAGTCAAAGCCCACTAGAAGCCCACATAAAGCCTTTTAGGGCAAAAGGCTTGTAGTATAAAAACCACATTATCCTCATTTGTGGTTAGTGGTTCACTGTGTGTGCTATATGTGAAATAAAGAAAAAGCTTAAACATCCATTCTCTCTATAGTATATGATCCATATTCACACCTTGTCCCATCTCATCTCTTGTGATTAACGAGCATATATTAAAGTGTGATAAAGAGTGATTTCCGACTATAACACTAATTATGCTCTTAACAGGATTATGGCACTTATAGACTAGTTTATTTTTCCCTACCCTTAATGAAAATTTTATTTTAAACACATCAATCTTAGCGTGGGCGGTAGACAAAAAAGGTCTTCCAAGGATTAAAGGAATCTTAACATCCTCGGGCATATCTAATATAACAAAGTCTACGGGAAAACAAACTTCTCAATCTTAACTAGCACGTTTTCAGCAATCCCTTCAGGTTGTTTTACCGTTTTATCAGCCAATTCAATAAGCAGCTTAGTTGGTGCTAATTTTTCTAGTTCTAGGGTAGTGAATGTCTTAAGTGGCATAACACTTACGCTAGCTCCTAAGTCAGCTAATACATTATTGAAAGATATATCATTAATTGAACAAGGTAAAGTAAAACTTCCTGGGTCCTTTTCTTTATGAGGCAAGGCGCGTAAGTCGGTTGCAGAGCTCTCTTCTTTCATTGTAGCCTTGATCTCCTCTTCAATCTTTGCCTTCTCTTTGAGTAACCTCCTTAAACTGATTGAAGAATTAAAGAAAAATTCGGGCTTTGCAGCATCATTACCATTCATCAATCTTCTAGGTATGTTAGGCGTGACTTCCTCAGTAGTGCTTATGGCCTTGACATGATCTCTTGGGTTGGTTTCAGTTGAGCTAGGTAGACTTCCGTATCCCCTTTCTTGAAGAACCTTGCTCATTTGTCCTATTTGTTGTTCCAATGCTTTGATCGAAGCTCCTTGATTTCTTGTTGTAGTGTCCGTTGAGGCTCGGATTTCTTTGATCATTGCAGTGTTCTCTTGATGTCTTTTGGCAGCATCGGCCATAATTTGCTTTAGAGTGTCATCCAAAGTCTGCCTCCTTTCTTGATAAGTGGGATTATAGTTGTTCTTTTGATAGTATCCCGGAGCAGCTTCCCTAAACTTCCCGAAGGTTGGAATGGTTGTCCAAATTGTGTTTAGTATGCTTCTTCAAAAGTCTCACTTTCATTCTTATTAGGGCAATATTTGGTGTAGTGAGGTCCTTCGCATTTTTCACATCCAACTTGGGCAGCATAAACTTTCTCATCACACTTCTTCATCTCTCTACTAATTTTATCCAATTGAGCTTGAATTGCAGCAAAACCGTCAAAATTAGTGCTGCTGTTAGATCTAGTAGAGGTTCCGTCGTGCCATTTTTGAGAGTGATCAGCAGCTTCTTGGATAGCTTTTCTAGCATTGGCTGCACTCATTTGAGGCACAGCTCCCTTAGCATCCAAAATCTGTCTAGTAGGCACGTCCAATCCTTGATAGAACAATATTATCTCATGCATTGGGGTTTGATAATGTTGAGGACACTTTACCAACAAGTCTTTAAATCGTTCCCAAGCTTGATAAAGAGTTTCATCAGGCTCTTGCTTGAAACTGTTGATTGCCTCCATCTTTTTAGCAGTTTTAGCAGGTGGACAATATCTTTTCAGGAATTTGCTCTTCAAATCTTCCCATGTTTTGATTGAACTAGCAGGTTCATTCCTTAGCCACTTATTAGCAGCTCCTTTAAGCGAAATTGGAAAGATCCTTAGCATAAGTTGATTGTCAGAGACTCCTTCTGTAGTAAACAAATCTGCAATCTCAAGGAATTTCTCAACATGTTCATTAGCATCTTCATCCTCTGTCCCACAGAAAGCATTTTCTTAGGTCCTTGAGAAACTGACCCTTAAACTCAAACTTTGACTTTTCATCAAACTTTGGCCTAGCAACTCCTGAACTGTAATCAGCACGGGTTTTGTTCATGTATTCCTCCATAGTAGTGTTTTCAGTCATTGTTTCTGTTTCCTCTTCTTCTCCTCTTCAGAAAAGTAATCAAGCTCGAGCGAACTTGAAATTTCAAAGCTTTTTGTGTTGTAAAGCCTTTTAAGCGAATGCAAGGCTCGTTCAGGATCTTCGAAAGGTCTAATCAAGTTCTTAGTTGAACTCCTGGTCACGCACTACCTGAAATCACCACAAAAAACATCAGTAGGGTATGTTCAAGAAAGTAAGATATCAGAAAATTAACAACGATAACGGAATACGAAAAATAAAGGTTGCTGATATCTGCAGACGATGCGCCGTATCCAGAAAGTAGGATACGCCGTATCTTATAACGTTAAAATTTAATCAGACTTTTATTCAGAAAGCAGATACGCCGCTTATGAATTAGAATGCGCCGTATCAGTTTTAAATTATCAAAAATCGTAACGACTTTTTTTAATTTTAATAGATATAAACGATTTTTGATTTAGTAGATGCGCCGTATCGATAGAGATCGATGCGTCGTATCTGTTTAATAATTCGAAAACTCTTTTTAATTTAAATATAAAATACGCTGTATCTGTTAAAACAGATGCACCGTATGGCGTTAGGGTTTAGAAAAATACGGCGTATCTTGGGGAAAGATGCGCCGTACTCGAATTTATTAAACGCGTTGTATTTTATTAAAATTAAACGCAATACGTCGTATCTGTGAAAACAGATGCGCCGTATCGTTTGTATCAGCACAATACAACGATAGCAGAATACATAAAAATAAAGAAAAATAAAAATAAAAACAAACAAACAAAAAGAAACACAAATCACAGAAAATAAAAACACACAAAAACAGTAAATATGCAAATAATACAATGAATGTAATCTATCTAATATACAACGGGTTAGTGGTTAGAATCTAAAAAGAAAAACCTAATTAAAATACTAATCAAATTAACAGATAATAACAATTCACTCCCCGCCAGCGGCGCCAAAAACTTGAATGCAATCTATCTAATATGTAAGTAACTTTTATTGATTGATTCCTAAAATCGATGACAAAATTGTCCATTGGAAATCCATGTCATTAGTATCTATAGAAGACAAAAGAAGTAGCATTTCTGAAAAGTGGATTCAGATTAGTATTATTTCTTAAAATATAATTAGTTTATATAAACTAATTAAGTTTGAGCTATGCTAGGCTCATTTTGAGGTGTTAGTGGGTCAATCCCGATAAGCTTAGAAGCGGCTTGGCTCGTTTACACCCTTAAGATAATTCGTTGCTAGTGTTACACATGCTATGTTGAAGGTATAGGTTAACCTATAATGATTGAAGGGCATTTACAATAAACTATCAAAAAACAATAAATATCCGTGTGACTTATTTTTTCTTTAACATGAGTAATTATCAAAAACAATAAACAAAAGACTTGCTGTCAACTTGCTCTTTAAATTTATTATTATTATTATTATTATTATTATTATTATTATTATCATTTTAACTTTGAAGCTTAAAACAATGTTTACTTTTTGATTAATCACAGGCACGTTAAGCACCTCAGGGACGATAAAGTAAAGCACAATACAACTATTAAGCTACTCAGGGGTATATGCAAGGAAGCTGATAGAACATATACAGAAAGTGATATTGTACGTCTTTTTACGTCTCCATTTTTTTTAGCTGTGGAAAACAACACCACCGAAGCTGTAGATGTGCTGACCACATATTTTAAGGGATTATATTATTACGACAAAGATGGGGCGAATGTTTATCAATTGATAGTCTTGAACCGTAGCGAAAAGGTTTACAACTATATTCTACATCATGGACATGATACCAAAAACGACTTTTCGATATCCATAGACGATGATGGTAACAATATATTGCATTTGGCTGGACGTTTGGCACCAATACCCAAACTTAATTCCGCTTCTGGTGCAGCTCTTCAAATGCAACGAGAGTTGCAGTGGTTTGGGGTGAGCTTGTTTCTCTAGGTAGATTATATAAAGCACAACATATGTTAATGTAGTACACAGTCACACAACATCACTGGACAATCTTTCCCATTACCATATAACAAGTAATAAATTAATGATTGAGGATTTCCAAAATTTAATTTTATTTACTTGGTTGAATATAATTTGAACTACAGGAACTGAAAAGATTGGTGGGAATAACACATACACGAGCACTGAACAAAAATAAAGAGACACTAATGATGGTTTTTAGAAAAGAGCACAAGGAGCTAAGAAAGGATGGGGAGGTGTGGATGAAAAAGACAGCCGATTCGTACACGATCACGGCGGCTCTTATCATCACAATTGTTTTTTGCGGCTGCAATTACTGTACCTGGTGGAAACGATGATAAGACTGGGAAACCAATTTATGAGACGAAACCGAGCTTTATCGTATTTGCCATTGCAGATGCAATCTCATTGTTCACAGCCACCACTTCCTTGTTGTTGTTTCTATCCATTCTCACAGCACGTTATGCAGATGAGGACTTTCTTTACAAGTTGCCGAAGAGATTAATATATGGTCTGGTGATGCTATTTGTGTCCATGACATCCATGCTGACAGCCTTTAGTGCAGCATTATATATTATGTTTGGACAGGAAAAGGAATGGATTCTGATACCAATAGCTGCATTAGCATGCCTACCAATTGCTTCGTTCGTGAAATTACAGTTTCCGTTGCTTGTGGAACTTATATCTTCGACATATGGTCATGGATACTTGGGTATGGAAAAAGATTATAGGCAATCAAGTGCTAATGCCAACAAAAAGAAAAGGGCCTGAGAAACATGATTACCATCATTAATATTTGCTATGTTAAAACTTTATTTTGTTATTTGAAATCTGTGTAAACTATTGTGAGAAACGGTTGTTGCTGATTATAACTATAGTTTGATCACTTTATGTCTGATTCCCGTTTAAGACCTCCTTGAGAATGTCTACGCATGTCTGTCTCTGCATATGAGATATAAATTGAGGATTCCGGTATTCGACCACCTAATGAGTAGAGGTGGAAAGTTGGCTGGGTCAGGCATGTTGGTTATGGGTCAACGAATTGGCCTGAGACATTAAGTTTTTAAATGCTTTAACCACATAAATTTTACCAAAGGATTTTCACAAAATGATTTGTTAAAAAAAAGAGCTGGTGAAGGAAAAGAAGTGGGCCAAGTGTCATGTCACATTATTCTGTGGAAGTTTCTTTATGAATATTATGTAAAACCTCGATCAATTTTCGTACGAGTCAAAATAGGTCAACCCGTCAAATGGGTAAGGTTGACCTGCTAGCAAAATAGGGCGACTTTTAAAATTTCGGGCAGTTCCCCTGTAGGTAATCATTTTTCTGTCTGACCCGTTTGAGATAACACAAAGCCAAAATCGACACCTTCATAGGTTAAAACTTCCACCTCTGCTATCGTATGGCCCATTTTTTGGCCCTTTGGGTTTGATGTGCTATGGATCCATTGATGGTCCAACATATGTAATTGGTTTTGTTTTAGACAAAGTTCTAATTTAGACTTTTGATCTTTTGTAAGATTTTGTGGGATGCCGTGGATGAGGATTTGAGTGCCTAGTCGAGACACGCCAAGTAATAATATACCAAGTTTTGACATCTAAAGATACTTGGTCCTCGTATTTTGTTATAAGGAGTGCACGGAGAGTCATTTTCGAGCCAACACAATATTGTGTCACCTAGCTATATCTTTGGCATCCCCGCAAGAACATACGAGGACTAAAAGAGATTTGTTTACCATAGTTTGGTTTTCTATATTGTACTAACTTGCTAAATTAACGGGTTGAGTAGTTGAGGTCGACCTAATCAAACTATCAAACCTGACCAAACCAACCCATCAACCAATTAACTTTTTGACAATGCGTTGGCCTGATCAATCTATTTAACTATCACGTGTAAGTAACTAATGATCGCTAAGGTACTCGCCCCTAAACACATCAAAGTTTAAACAATGACTAAGGTACCACTTTTGACATAATACAAGAATAAGCCTGCCAGCGAGATATCAAATCAAAGCCCACTTTCTATGTCTGTTCATTGACTATATTCTATTTTCTTGGTACAATTTTCTTTTAAAGTCTAACTTGTTTTAACACAGATGACTTATCAGAGGCGTGAATTGTTTTTACACATGCGGCTTATAGAAAACTTATGCATTTTTTAAAATTCCAGCACAAAATATGTCATTGAACATAATGGTCTACTGATTATATTCAATCAATTGTTACTTCAAGAGTTCAAGTTCAGTTTTACCGGTTCTTCCCTTTTGGCAATGTTAGTTTCTTACTTTCTTTCGTCTACCATCCTAAACCTTTAGCTAGTCACAGATTATTTAAAGAAACAAATTAAAAAGAAAAAATGATGCATTTATACAAGTTTATATGATGTATATCTTACGTCGCACTTTGTCTCTAAGTCTTGCAGATTCTTGGTAGAATACTTCAAAGACAGTTTATAACATTGTTGTTGGCATTCGATAAATAATATATAACTTGATCATCTAGTAGAGACCATACTGAAAATAATCATTACTACATTACCAGATAATAAACAGAAGCACGCACACGTTTTATCAAACTAAATCATAATATTTACGGATTTACTAAATGGTCGTCCGTCAAATTAAATAGAAGTATATGTGATAGATCATTATAATGTTGGCACATCCATACAAAAACTAAATTAGTATGCAGAATAACTAAAAATTCAAAAGGATATGAAAGATGATATGATGAACTTCTAACGGCATTCCTTCTCACTGTCAGTAACCTGACTCCTAGCCCTTCAATCTCCATACCTTTCTTTGCTGCTCCAAAAGTCACTTGTTTTAAGCTCCACACTTAATGTTGCCATTGTCTTTGTCCTCAATTCATGTTGAAGTAAATATTTCAATCTCAATGATCAAGCAAAAGTAGTGTTTAAATGTAGGAAATCACAGAGAATAAATATCCTTTTCCAGAAATTCCAATATAATTGATGTGTTTTGAGTCAGGTTCATAAGCAAAAAGATCCTTTTGAAGATCATGTTTCGTTTCAACTATAGGTTCGCCACTCTTTCTAAATCCACTTACATGGTTTATCCCATAGGTTGTGTTAATGGTGTATAGCTTTGTGATTGATTTTGAAACACCATCTTCCATACACCATGAACTCGTTTCCCCGCCCCTTTTTTAAAGTGAACCACAACAAGAGACTCCCTAATGCTATATAAATTCGAATTACTTCCCTTACCGACAGCTAGAGCGGGTAGGGAAATTTCCGTAAATTCTTCACTTGTCGTATCAAATGATACAATTAATTTCTGATTATACCATGACTGATGTCTAACATCCACATAAATCTTTTCATAAGCAAGCCAATACATAAAACTATCTATTGCTACCTGATCATCTGTAAATGAAATACATTCACGAGGTAAATTCTTGGATAGTCTTCTCCAAGCATTTGTGCTTAATGTAAGAACCTCAAATACAGGGTCCCGTTTATTCGAATATTGATTACATGTAAACTTGACCATCTTAGGGTCACAAGTGTCGGGACAAACCCCAAAACCAAAAGTACAATAACCGTACAACCCGCGCTGCACACGTTACAAACCGACGATGCGTGCTATGTTTGAAAACCCTTCCATAGGGAGGGTCCAAATAACTTGCCCCCTAAAACAAAATAATGCAAGTATTTAAGCTATTTTGATAACTGCCATTATTTTGATACTTTAATATATATACACACAATTTACCCCTTCATTTTTCATCATGCATTTTTTCATCTTTGTTATGTTTTTGAATATTACGATGATGTGTAACGTAGCTGTGAATATCTTTAACCGAAAAAAATGTACCTTTGAATATAAAATACCACCTAAGTCAACCATTCGAGATATCTATACCACCTTTAATTGGTTTGTGTCAACATCCTGATTCTAGCCAATGTTATTTATATTGAAGTACAGTTTTACACATTCGACCAGACCCGATTTTATTATCCTTTAAGTCACAAAACAGTCACAGATCTCATCTAGTATCGTTGTATAACAATGGAATTTGGCAACTAGTAATATGAGGGGGTTTTTAGTATTGCTTTGCTATTTTATTACGAGTTTTTAGTTCATTTATTACAAATTTTTGTTGATACCAAACAGATGATACGAAGATGTGTTTTAGGGCTGGGCAATGGGCCAGGAATGTTGCCCGTTGGTGGCCGCTATTCCTTATGAGGTGGATAATGGTTAGTGCCAATAACCGAAAAAAAAAAAAAAAAAAAAAAACAATTATTTTTAAGGAAAAAAAACCAAAGAAAAGGATTTACGTTGGGTCCTGATAAATTCATGACAGCAATTGTATGTAAATTTTGCATCTATACCCTCCAAATTATTTTACCTACTATTTTTTTTTTCATGTCTTATGGGTAATTACGCTTTCTTATCCTTAAATCGCTGCGGTCATCGCTTTCATGGCATCCTCATTTTTTTTTTCATCACAATTCACCGGTATAAAAACAAATACGAGACAACATTTTTGTTGTGGTGTCGACTGTTTGCCAGAGGCAAAGGCGACACATGTCATCACCTGCGGTAGCTCTTTCGTGCACTCTTCCGCTAGGGACTCTGCATCAGAACCTGTACCGCAGGTGCATGATATGATACAAACTATAGTAGCCAAAGCCAAAAAATAATTTGTCATTGCCATGAAAAGAGATGGAAGTATTTTCTAAGGCACATAGGTGTTTCTTGATGATTTATAGATGAAATAGTGACATAAATATAATATATATATATATATATATATATATATATATATATATATATATATATATATATATATATATATATATATATTTGATTTTTTTTAAGGGGGATTTATGAAAGGTAGTTGGGGGTTAATTTAAGTGATGAAAATAAAGTCGATTGCAGCTGCAAAGAGGCATGGTTGTCTGGTTGCGTTTAATGAGTTTTATTTCTCGTAGAAATACTCCCGAGGAACCGAATTTAAGGATGAAAATAATATCTATGTAATTTTGGTTTAATGGTTTTTATAGAGTGTCTTTTTAGTAGGAAAAAGGAAAATGATGTGATTCTTTTTAAAAAAAAATATTCATCTCATTTTTAGGATGAATATGTTTTGTGTGAAGGTTAACATGCCATGTTTTAAAGATATGATAGCAATAACTAAAGAACAATACAAGTAATTTGAACAACTTTTTTTTTTTCCTCATTCAACCACAGAACATAATTTATACTTCATCCGTCCAAAAATTGTTGTCCTTATTTTTTATTTTAGGATGTTTCAAATAGTAGTCTTCTTCTTCTAAAAAATAATCAAAAGAAATTTAATTGATGACGATGATATTTGATTGCTTAAAAAATGCAGTTGTCCCACTTTTCTTAAACTTATTTATTTATTTATTTATTTTTTGTTTGTGAACAATTATTTTGAGACCGAATAAGTAGTTAATTTACTTTTTCTTTCATCTATCTCAAGTACATACCAATTAACACTTCATTTACTTTTCCTTTCTTTTTCTTTTTTTTTTTTTTATCATTTTTTCTTTTCCTTTACTTTGAGACTTGAGAACATAATGTAAGAGGTTCGAGCTTATCGTCACATAGACTCAAATCTGTTTTCCAACTTTCTCTTATACATAGAGAGGCTGATGTGACAAATTCATAATTGTCCGCGCAAAGTATATTTCTTTAGCATTTAGGGTGCGCAAAGAATATCGATTTCATTATTTATGTTTGGTATGAAAATTGAGGTATGAGTAACATATAAGAGTGGGCTCCATTTCATTATATAAAAAAAATATAAAATTAGCTTGTTGTGCCGTTTGTTCTATCAAACGGGTTTTTAGTTTCAATAATCAAATTAAGTTAAAAGTGCATGCTTGCTAGCAATAAGTAACATTGAAATTATCAATGATTTTGAACTTGTTGATTTCAAACTTTTCAAAAAGATATGCCGCTCAGATTATAAGATTTCTTGACAATAACTTTGAGACAGATGGAGTATAATTAGGGGTGGCAATCGAGTCATGTTCGTGTTGACCTATTCGGGTTCGCGGGTTAACGGGTTAGTATAACCTCTACCCAAACACGACTCATTTATTAATCGTGTCAAGAAACTCAACCCTAACCCAGACCTGCATAACACGCGTAACCCGTTTAACATGTTAAAGTAAATAGGTCAAGAGTGAATAAACCCTGCCCCGGCGGGATTGGGTGTTGTTGTTGTTGTTGTTGTTGTTGTTTGTCAAGAGTGAATAAGGTTGGTGGTTTGTGATTTAACTAGTTTAAATGCAAGAATGATATAACGATCTAAAATATGATAAAAATAACATACAAATAACTATACGACAATTTCAATCATATCTGAGTTATAATCGTCAATTTCAATGATATCTCAGTTATAATCGTAATTCACGCATATTAAGTACATAATAATATACATTTAATCCATATCCAACATAAAAACCAAGTTACATATTTTATTTTTAGAGGCTTATATAATTAAACGGGTTCACGTGTTGACCTGTTTAATACTTACTCAACCCAAACACGACCCGTTTAATAAACGGGTTAGACGGGTTGAACTTTTTTTGACCCAAACCTTTTTATCCTCAACCCAAACATGTTTAACTTCGTGCCAGGTTCGTGTCTTTTATCGTGTCGTATCAAGAATTGTCACCCTTAAGTATAATTGATGTTACCAAGAAAACTACTTTCATGTACATCGGTGTACATACACGTAAAACTTTAGTCGCTAGTCTATCAACCATTTAACAAAACAAAGACAATATCGTGCTTTTATTTTACCGATCTTGATTACCTCTAACCCGTCCTTTATACACAGGATTTTTCTTTTGCCCGTCATCCAACTGCGGGTACAACTTTTTGCCGCCCGCGGGTAAACTCGTGGGTTTGTGAAGCGTAACACTTACACACATGTTTTCGAATGTTTTCAATATCAAACTTGATTAAAAGGTACTTAACTTACGACATTTGATAAAGATGCACACACAGTTAGTCAACTATGCACTAATTATATATTACTAATAGCAATAAAAAAAAAAAAAAAAAAAAAAAAAAAAAAAAGAAAAGAAAAAAATCGACTTTTGTGACCCATGAGTTATTGCATAAGACTGGTTGTTACTTGTGCATTAAAATTGCAAGACCAAGGACCACCAAATCCATTTACCTTAAACATTGCACTTTCAAAATAAACTATTTGAAAATTTACTATAGCCTTCACAATTTCACATATCAACATATTATGCAGTTAAAACTTACAGCTAACGGGAACAATTGTGCAAGTATTTGATGTTAAAAACAAACAAAATACCAAAACTATGGAGTAAAATATAAATTTTGATGGGTTAACATTAATTGAAAGCAAGCATTTATACATACAGTAGAACCTCTATAAATTAATACTCGATAAATTAATAACCTCGATAAAACTATAAATTAATAAGATAATAATTTTTTTGAAATCCCAATGTAAATATATTGGTCTCAACTAAACTATAAATTAATAATTCCCCAAAATATTCCAAAATTCTAAGATTGTCTAGTAAAAAAAGAATCTATAGTCACTTATTTTTTTGTAAACTTAAAATCTATATTGAGTTCATCTTTAAATTTCCCAATTGCCTTAACTTGAATTTCTCAAGACAGCCTTGTGAAAGTTATGCTCTGAAGAATCCTGTGGATACAAAAGCTTCAACGCCTGAACCGCCTTCTCTATGATTAGCTCTCCTGTTATATTCATACACTCTTGATGTTGGAGAAACCATTCATAAACAACGTTCTCCATGTTCTGGTACTTGGCTGCTTTGTGACACTTGGAAGATCCATCTTTGTCAAAGTCAGCTGATAGGAACTCCGATGATCTCTTGAGAGTGTTTGATATTGTGCCTTGACTAACTTTCAAATCAAAAGTTTTGTCAACCCACTGCACCAAATCTTGTTGAGTGCATCCTTGGTGATCTCTCTTAAACTAGCATAACAATTTTCGTTGTTAATTGGTCATGCTTATTTTTTAACACCTTTTAGTTTAGAAGCCATAGTTGATGTGATTATAAAACTTATTATTGGACATTTTATAGTGATCAATTTATAACCATATACATTGAACTATCTTTAATTCAAAACAATGAACTTGACAACTTCATTTAAAGGTCATACATGAATCTCTTTAAATTAATAATTTATTAATTTATCGATATAATAATATCTCGCTAAATAAAAAAAATATCTCGGTCCCAACATTATTAATTTATAGAGGTTCTACTGTATATTGATAATTCAAGAAAAGTGAAGATACAATAGTAATGATACGGATCCAAGCATGGGTATTGATCGGGTTGGAATACAAGACGAGCTCAATGATGAAAGTGGCTAGAAACGGCCCATGTTATGAAGTCTAGTCCAACCATCAATAAGAGTTCTAGTTCGTGTTTGTTTAGGTTTTCTCGTTTGAACCTTAAGATATGGGATTTGTGTTTATCCTTTTCTTTTCTTTTGCATGTTTATCTTTTCTTGGTTTTCTATTTAAGCATTGTAAACTCTTTTGGTTGGATGGTTGAATTTGATTAAACTTTCTTAGGAACAAAAAAACGTGTTCTTGTTTGCATATCTCGGTTGGCCGAGAATTTCTTCTTGTTTTCAGTCAAGAACCACATCAAGTGGTATTCAGAGACCAGGACTCTCAGTATATCGGGCAACGATCACTACCGTCGATTCGCCGCCGGAGGCAACGGGCTTGATGAACATGATCCTCGCGTTGCTGAGATCGAACGCCTCTGTCAACGGGTTCGTGAATTGGAAACTAACCCTTTTGACATGTACGAAGGGTAGGTCGACAGCATGGCAACAAATTCCTTTGTTGATGAGTACGATGACAGGTACGACGGGGATGACAACCTGTTTGGCCGTCGCGACCCTCGCCAACATCCACCTCAATACAGGAAACATAGACAACACCAGTGACAGCAACAACAGGTAGACCCGCTTCGTTCCTTAGGTCTACGCACTGAGATCCCGGAGTTTGAAGCAGGTTACAACCAGACGATTTCCTCGATTGGCTACAAACTGTGGAGCGCATATTTGACCTTCGTGATATCCCCGAACGCCTAAAGGTAAAACTTGTTGCAATTAAATTAAAAAAATATGCATCGTTGTGGTGGGAACATATGCAGAATCAGCGTTATCGGGATGGCAAACACAAAGTGGAAACGTGGGACAAGATGAAACGCCTGTTACGAGCTAAGTTTCTTCCTGTTACATACAAACAAGATGCCTACTTGGATTATCATAATCTCAAACAGGGTTCTTTGTCTGTTGAGGAACTAATTGGCGAATTTAAACGCATGCGCCTGCGTTGTGGTGCGGAAGAAGATGTTGAATAGGTTATTGCACGCTTCTTGGGTATTCTCCGCACGGATATTGCGGACATCGTTTTCTTACAACAGTACTATTCCTTTTCTGATGTGTGCCAACTTGCTTTGCGAGTGGAACGGCAAATAGCTCAAAAAAATAAAGTGTCCTTAAAGTTCCAGGCGTACCCCCGAACAACACCTGGGAGTTCTACCAACACCCGGATCGCCCCAATCAAAGCCGACCCACCAGTTATTCCTACTCCTCAAACAGGTACATCCAATACTCTCCGGTGTTTCAAGTGTCAAGGATTGGGTCACATTAAACGGGATTGCCCAAACAAAGGAGTCCACACCTTTGTGGAAGAAACGTAACCAAAGTATGACACAGAAGAGGACGAGGCTCAGGAGGTTCTTTACCCCGATCGGGGTGAGGTTCTTATTTCTTGCAGGTTGCTTCGCACCGTTGTAGCTGACCCCGAAGATGATACTACGTGGTTGCGCAACAACATTTTCCGTACAAATTGTACGGCAAAAGGTAAAGTATGTACGGTTATTATTGATGGTGGAAGTTGCGAAAACATGATAGCTACCACCATGGTTGAAAAGCTTGGATTACCTACCCAAAACCACCCCGACCCGTACCAACTCACCTGGTTAAAGAAAGGTAACACGGTTAAAGTTACCCGTAAATGTGAGGTCATTCCTATGGATGCGTGCCACATTCTTTTGGGCGTCCATGGCTCTATGATAGGCGTGCCAAGCATGATGGTTTTCTAAACACCTACTCTTTCAAAAAAGACGGTCTCCACATTACTCTGGCTCCCCTTAACCCACGCGATGAGCCACAACCCATAATCCCGTTAATAAAGGGATACTTTGTAGGTCTTGCGAAACACCAATCCTCCACACCTATTTTTGGTTTGGTTGTAGTCGAAGAAAACCCAACTCCAGGAGTGCTACCCACAAAAGTGATCCCACAAGTGGTTGAGTTTACTAATATTTTTCCTGATGACATTCCTTGTAACACTCGATCTTCACTTGGAATGAACACCGAGTAGCTTCCTCTTTATCACACACACACACAAGCTAGATGATGACACTCACAAACACATTAAGAGCACAAGAGTAGATGTATGGATCATATGGTAAGTTTCAAGTCAAATGTATATTAGCTTCAAAGAAATAAAATAATACAAAGACTTGGTGGGACTCACACACACACACACACACACACACACACACACACACACTTTTCTTAAGTAAAATGAGGCACACTTTCTGTGAAGAGTGTGCGTGTGTTTTATGATTCACAGGCAATCCACATGGGCCTTGGAATGGGCTTCATTTGGATCCTAGTGAATGGACTAAATGTGGGCTTTGATCATTACATTACACTTATGATTAAACTTATGACTCTAATCCTACAAGCCCACAATGCTAAATACATATTATACTTGACACATAAATTCTACAGTACAAATGACCATCACTTCCAAAGTAGCATAAATTAAATGCTAAGAATCTCCCCCTAAGGGATGGTCATTTCAATGATGCTCCCTTGATTAGTCTTTTGCATTTGATGTCTTGAACTTTGTGTGTTAATGTATAATATTCTTCGTTCAATGTTCCTTCATGCGCTGTGATCTTCAAAAAATCGCCTCTTGGTCGTTCTTGCCTTGATCTGCTTCTTCTGTTCCCGATGCGTCGACATAGCAGATGATGATGGTGGATGGACTTCCATCGGTACCTGCATAAAACAGTTAGCAATAAATCATCCAGCTGCCATCGTGTTGTGAGGTAAGATCCTTGGATCTCATTAAGACTCATACACCTTGTATCCTTTTGAGTGAACACAAGTGTATTTCATTGGAAGTGTTGCTAAGAGATCTTTTGATGAATCTCATGTCTCTAGACTCAATTATGTGCGTTTTGATTTTAGTCGTCGGAGGTATGGAGCAGAGTGCCACCTTTTCAATATCAACACATCTCGGAGTGAGAGGTCGATAGATTATGTAGTGTTTTCCATGAGAAATGAAACAAATATCTTTTGAGAGATATCTGAGTGGATAGGAGGGGTGGTGCAAATGCGTCACTGGGTCCATGACGTCTTGTCTTCAATACCAGTATCACCTTAGTGAATACCGATAGCAGATGTATTGGCCCGGTTTCTGACCTAAGTTTTGATGGAGGGCTATTTCTTTTCACCCTTACAAAAACTTTTCTTTTTCATTCTTCAACCCCTTCTTTCTCCTTTCTCATTATACTCCTTTTTTCAATCTTACCTAAGGACTTCTAATGCTAATCTATTGGAATTGTCCTTGGGTAGATCCCTCCGGTTCTGGCGGATCATTGGACATAACCTAAGCATAATCACCTTATTACTCCATGATTATCCTAGATTATTTGTCACATGCCATTAAACCTTGTGAAAATCTCTCAACGTGTTTATGAGAAAACACATTTTGTTAACACATTGAGAGTTTTACATTTTGAAACACTCCCCCTTCACATGTGCTTATGCATTTTTGAAATAAATTGCACATGTTGGGTAGAGTTCGCACATTTGAAATGATTGATTTTCAATGAACATGACCTTCGCGAGACACGCTTACATCACTAGTTAGACTAGCTTGAAATTATTACCCGTCCCGGTCATATTCAAAGATCATCTCTCGAATTGGTACATTCTACTCAGACAAGTCCTTTGCGAGACACGCTTACATCACTGGTAAACCAGCTTGAAATTATTACCCGTCCCGGACATGTCTTTTCGATAACTGACAGTTAGTTTCGTCAATTCGAGGGTTATCACTGAGTCTTGAGATTCAAACCACAGAAACTTTTTGATCACATTTTAATCACGTCCTCTCCCCCTTATGTTAATAAACACTTAATCTCCCCCTCAAAAATAGCAAGAAGTGTTATTTTTGAAAACAGTTGATTAAAATAAAACTTTTTGTGGAGAGATGGACTGATTTAAGCTTGAAAAATGGAACATTTGGTTTTTGAGCTCCCCCTTAAACAAAGCATATTATTAACCATTTGAGTTTAAAAGCAGGTAAGGGTCTTAGAGGGAGTCAATCTTGAGCACAAAATTCATTTAAAGAGTTTGAAAAAATCTTCCTGAAATCATTTTGATTAACTGCTCAAGGTTTTTGCTTTTCGCGATTAACATTGCGAGTTCTGATCGAAAATAATCAGAAGTCATTCAATGTAGCACGGGTTTCGTACTGAAATACACGAAAGCCATCTGATTAGAAATTTTGAGAAACGACATGTTTTAGAAAAACATAAAAAATAACTCTCGCTCAAGCATCTGTAAATACCCGTATCATTGTTGAATGGTGATGGGTGTTGTGTGTCATTGTGGTTTAGCAGTATTAATGCCTACTCAAGTTTTAAATTTATATTTAGCCGACTTATCAATAACCCACACACTTAACGAGCAGTGTACCCGATCAGTATGAATATAATGGTAAGTAGAGTGTCGATCACTAAGAGTGGAACGTATTATCTAGTTATTCTAATCAGTATTTTAATATTCTAAGTTAGTTATACAACCTAATCTAACGCATGGGGTTCATACTGAGAGACTGACACAGTTTGGTTATAATTAAATGGCAAACTAAACTAATGAGTACGAATCAGCGATTAGCACACACGTACACAGATAGATACTAGAGACAATAAGAAGACCTGTCCTGATAGTTAAGTAGCTTGTCACTTGTTTTATTGCTTGTTTTATATGAAGTGTATATAATTAAATCTTTCTCGTTGGCTCTAATTTTATCGGCGAGTAAACCCTTAATGATTACTTATGTCTAAAAGTTATATTTAACTGATCAGGTTAGTTATAACCGTGGGAGCCATATGCTATTCCGTAGTCACATACGCAGGCCACTAATAAACACAGAGGTTATCAATGCACTAATAAAAGTCACAAAAGACATCAAACATATAAACATTAATTGATAGGAAAGCAATTTTAATGGGTGTGCATGATCTTCCGTAGTCACATGACATCAGCCCATCAATCCTGATGAATTAAAGTGTACTAATACAGTAAAACAAAACTACTTAATGAATTAAACATATGCAGGACCTTCTTACTGCTCTTGTATCTTCGTTAGGGTGTGTCTTGTGCTGCCAATTCGTCTGAATTCGTCTCTTGTTTCTGCTTCTGTTACTGTTCACTATATGGCACTTCGACACAAAATTCGTCTGACTCTTGGTGTATTTATAGTTTCTGTCTGAGGGTTAGATGCGGCGCATAGGAAAAGTAGATGCGGTATGCGCCGCATCGACTTAACTTCGCGTGGGGTCCAAGATTAATATATTCAGGAATATTCGTACACCGCCTTTAGATGCGGCGTATCTTGATTTCTTCATGCGGCGCATGTCCTTAGCAGTCTTGGATCGTAACTTGTGAAATCTTGATAGTGATACGCCGTATGTAATAAGTATGTTGCGGCGTATCTGGAGCAGAATTGTCTTGATCTTGTAGATTCCAGTAGGCTTTTGACATTTCGCATGTTTTGCTCCATAATTAGTCCAAAATCGCCAAGTTTCACCTAATACTTGTTTTTACCTGAGAATTACAAAAGTAAACATTAATGTACCAATTCTCATACATAATATAATAAAACAAGTCAAATAAACAGGATAAATGATGATAATAAAATGTACTTATTTGAGTTCATCAAATATCCCCCCACTTGAACTTTACTTGTCCCCAAGTAAACCTTAGAATTAATCTTATGAAAATGTATCCTAAAAGATATTAGGATTTATTTTTATATTTAAGCACGTATTCGTTTTGTCATAATCACACAACCAAAACACTTAACGAATTAGAAATAAAATAAAATGTTTCGATAAAAGCAAATCTAATCGTTTAACTGTCCGGTCGTGACTAATATTCTATCATAAGCTTGGCAAGTATACGCATCTCCCCCACTAAAGCCAAGGAATAACAAGTCTAAAGCGGTAAAAAGGGTTTGTTGGTTAAGGGTTAATTATTCTTCTTAATCTCTATCGATCTCACATTCCAGAAAAGGCGACAAAATCACAAATACATGATCGAATCCACGAACACGATACTTGCAATTGCTCAAATCCTTAACTCGAATGGGCTAAAGATAGGACCAAGTAATCTTCACCAATAATATTATATCAAAAAGGGCGACAAAATCATAAATACATAGCCGAATTCACGACTACGATACTTAAGATTGCTCAAATCCCTAATCTCAATAAATCAAAGGTTTGGATAAAGAATGATATAGGGTATGGATAATATTTGGGATATAAATTGGTGTAAAATAAAAAATAAACAAAACAGATAAATTAAAATCCTAAGTGTGGTTTAATCACTTTCCCAACCATCCCATGAATAAGACTCATATCATTGAATAACTCACACTTTAACACTTGAAACACACGCTTTAGGTAGACACGAATTATACTCAACAAAATTTTAATCAAAGAATAACCTAGTTGGCGTTCCTATAACGGCCAACTCCCGTTCAATCCATAAATATAATATACAAAAATAAATAGTGGTGATATCTCCCACTTAATACAAAACTTTACATAAGTTGGTTAAAATAAACTTCCAACTTTTTTTTTCTTTTTCTTTTCTATTTTTTGGATTTTTTTTATTTATTTATTTTTATTTTTTTTTGACATCTAACATATAAATGTGTAAAATTTCACAACTTTTCCATTACTATTTTTCCGGATAATTTTTCCATACTTTTCATACTTTTAGAAATAACTGTAATAGTGAAAGTAGTAAACACACGAAAAAATAAACTCAAAGTTATACAATATTTACTTTCATACCAATTGCATTGTGCAATTTCCCGACCTAACCAAAGATAATGAATTACGCACGCGAACACAAGTAATGTAAGGAAACACACTTTGCCTAAAGCAATCAACCACGGATTTTAATCTACAGGGTAGGCTAAGGTGTAAGGGTGTAACGAAACATTTTAACAAAGGTGTAAGAAACGAAAGGAATGGCTCTGAGTGTTTTTCTAGGGGTATCTTACTCTAAAAGTGAGAGTAAACAAAGGGTTTATACGGGGGTTAACTAACCAGTGTAGTTAGTTAATATCACATAACATATAAAGGCTATTTGGGTGTAATCCTAGAAATTTACCAATTTAGACAAGTCATTCCAATTATATAGATAATACTTATTATGGTGGTCTCGAATAGTATACAAGCCAAGTTCTAAAGTTTACAAGTCACTTAAGTTAAACAACGTCCTCGTTGTTTGTGTCAAAGGTTAAAAACTGGAAAATAAAAGAATTAGAACAGAAAAACTCCCCTGAGATTTGCTCGGTATGATCCTCCATTATTCGTATAAGAGCAAAAATCAACTTCTTGTGGATGAGAACGTTTAAGCTTCATAAATGATGTATCCACAAAAATTGCAGGAATCTATAATACCATATAAGCTTTAACACACCTGAGTTAAGAAGGTTCAAAACTTGCATAATACATTAGTAGTTAGTAAAAATAAAACCTAAAAATCAAACTGTGAATCATCAGGTCAATCGATACGCCGTATCCTATGGAAAAGGATACGCCGTATCGAGCCTGGAATAAATACGAATCAGAATAAAAGATGCGTCGCATCCTTAACCAGGGTTGCGCCGCATTAAATAAACTGACAGAAAGTTTTAAAGTCAAAAATAAAAAATGCAGAAAATAAAATAAGATATGACCAGTGCAGGTGATGCGCCGCATCCCAGGATTGAGATGCGCTGTATCTTTTGCAGGTCTAACAGACTCGACAGAAAACAGAATGTAAAAATAAAATTCTTCCGGGTTGTCTCCCGGTCAGCACTTGTCTTTATTCCAGAGTCTTCAAGTTAGACTCACGTTCAGCTCCTTATTTCGTTCTATTGATTCCCACATGTCCGCGCACGATGTAGTTGCGAATTACTTCATCACGAACATATTCTGGCCCCAATTCAAGTACACCTTTGTAGAATTCTTTCATTTTTTGGTACGGATACTCGATTCCCTTCTCAGCATCATTTTCATCTACAAAAAGAAATGGTGTAAATTTGTAACAAAATTTGTTAGGGGCATGTTGAAACCTTGGGTGAGCACGAGGCATCATGTAAGTGATAGCGTTGCTTCCACTTTTAAAGGTGATCTTTCCTTCAAATCTTTTAGCGTTAATTTCCACCTCCTTACAAAATGGTTTCCCAACGATCACGTCACCCATCTCAACATCACGATAAGCATCCATGTTTTCCACCACAGTGAAATCTGTAACAATAGTTAAATTTCCGACAAAAATAGGTACATTATGAACATTCCAACTACGTTTTTCCCTCTATACTCAATTTTGTTTTTCATTATAGAATTATAGAAATCTTTTGACATTACATTAATTGGTAAAATAGGGAAAAAGTTGGCACTAACCTGTTTAAATCCTATCATGCAAGGAAATTGTAAATTATAAGCACAATCTACATGGATCTTTCTACCATAATCACAGAAACTAGGATATCCTTCAAATTCATCATAATTCTTAGTGTTGATCATATTGATTCTAGGTATATCCACAATTTCTCCTTCTTCCATGAATTGATCATTGATTCCTATTGGTAAATTAAGATCATTTAGTTCAATGTAGTTTCCACTATAGGTCTCAAGTGATTCATTATTTACCAAGGTTTCTCCCATAAACCTAGCTTCTAGATCGAGGTCCATACGTTCTCTTAATCCTAGCACATAGACGCCTCTAATTATGCTCTTAGCAGGATTTTGGCACTTATAGACTAGTTTATTATTCCCTACCCTTAATGAGATTTTTCTTTTAAACACATCAATCTTAGCATGGGCGGTAGACAAGAAAGGTCTTCCAAGGATTAAAGGAATCTTAACATCCTCGGGCATATCTAATATAACAAAGTCTACGGGGAAAACAAACTTCTCAATCTTAACTAGCACGTTTTCAGCAATCCCTTCAGGTTGTTTTACCGTTTTATCAGCCAATTCAATAAGCAGCTTAGTTGGTGCTAATTTTTCTAGTTCTAGGGTAGTGAATGTCTTAAGTGGCATAACACTTACGCTAGCTCCTAAGTCAGCTAATACATTATTGAAAGATATATCATTAATTGAACAAGGTAAAGTAAAACTTCCTGGGTCCTTTTCTTTATGAGGCAAGGCGCGTAAGTCGGTTGCAGAGCTCTCTTCTTTCATTGTAGCCTTGATCCCCTCTTCAATCTTTGCCTTCTCTTTGAGTAACCTTCTTAAACTGATTGAAGAATTAAAGAAAAATTCGGGCTTTGCAGCATCATTACCATTCATCAATCTTCTAGGTATGTTAGGCGTGACTTCCTCAGTAGTGCTTATGGCCTTGACATGATGTCTTGGGTTGGTTTCAGTTGAGCTAGGTAGACTTCCGTATCCCCTTTCTTGAAGAACCTTGCTCATTTGTCCTATTTGTTGTTCCAATGCTTTGATCGAAGCTCCTTGATTTCTTGTTGTAGTGTCCGTTGAGGCTCGGATTTCTTTGATCATAGCAGTGTTCTCTTCATGTCTTTTAGCAGCATCAGCCATAATTTGCTTCAGAGTGTCACCAAAGTCTGCCTCCTTTCTTGATAAGTGGGATTATAGTTGTTCTTTTGATAGTATCCCGGAGCAGCTTCCCTAAATCTTCCCGAAGGTTGGAATGGTTGTCCAAATTGTGTGTAGTATGCTTCTTCAAAAGTCTCACTTTCATTCTTATTAGGGAAATCTTTGGTGTAGTGAGGTCCTTCGCATTTTTCACATCCAACTTGGGCAGCATAAACTTTCTCATCACACTTCTTCATCTCTCTACTAATTTTATCCAATTGAGCTTGAATTGCAGCAAAATTGTCAAAATTAGTGCTGCTCTTAGATCTAGTAGAGGTTCCGTCGTGCCATTTTTGAGAGTGATCAGCAGCTTCTTGGATAGCTTTTCTAGCATTGGCTGCACTCATTTGAGGCACAGCTCCCTTAGCATCCAAAATCTGTCTAGTAGGCACGTCCAATCCTTGATAGAACAATATTATCTCCTGCATTGGGGTTAGATAATGTTGAGGACACTTTACCAATAAGTCTTTAAATCGTTCCCAAGCTTGATAAAGAGTTTCATCAGGCTCTTGCTTGAAACTGTTGATAGCCTCCATCTTTTTAGCAGTTTTAGCAGGTGGACAATATCTTTTCAGGAATTTGCTCTTCAAATCTTCCCATGTTTTGATTGAACTAGCAGGTTCATTCCTTAGCCACTTATTAGCAGCTCCTTTAAGCGAAATTGGAAAGATCCTTAGCATAAGTTGATCGTCAGAGACTCCTTCTGTAGTAAACAAATCTGCAATCTCGAGGACCTTCTCAACATGTTCATTAGCATCTTCATCCTCTGTCCCACTGAAAGCATTTTCTCTTAGCTCCTTGAGAAACTGACCCTTCAACTCAAACTTTGACTTTTCATCAAACTTTGGCCTAGCAACTCCTGAACTGTAATCAGTACGGGTTTTGTTCATGTATTCCTCCATAGTAGTGTTTTCAGTCATTGTTTCTATTTCTTCTTTCTTCTCCTCTTCAGAAAAGTAATCAAGCTCGAACGAACTTGAAATTTCAAAGCTTTTTGTGTTGAAAAGCCTTTTAAGCGAATGTAAGGCTCGTTCAGGATCTTCGAAAGGTCTAATCAAGTTCTTAGTTGAACTCCTGGTCATGCACTACCTGAAATCATCACAAAAAACATCAGTAGGGTATGTTCAAGAAAGTAAGATATCAGAAAATTAACAACGAAAACGGAATACGAAAAATAAAAGTTACTGATATCTGCAGACGATACGCCGTATCTTATAACGTTAAAATTTAATCAGACTTTTATTCAGAAAGCAGATACGCCGCTTATGAATTAGAATGCGCCGTATCAGTTTTAAATTATCAAAAATCGTAACGACGTTTTTTAATTTTAATAGATATAAGTATATAACCGATTTTTGATTTAGTAGATGCACCGTATCGATAGAGATCGATGCGTCGTATCTGTTTAATAATTCGAAAACTCTTTTTAATTTAAGTATAAAATACGCTGTATCTGTTAAAACAGATGCGCCGTATGGCGTTAGGGTTTAGAAAAATACGGCGTATCTTGGGGAAAGATGCGCCGTACTCGAATTTATTAAACGCGTTGTATTTTATAAAAATTAAACGCAATACGCCGTATCTGTGAAAACAGATGCGCCGTATCGTTTGTATCAGCACAATACAACGATAGCAGAATACAGAAAAATAAAGAAAAATAAAAACAAAAACAAACAAACAAAAAGAAACACAAATCACAGAAAATAAAAACACAAAAAAACAGTAAATATGCAAATAATACAATGAATGCAATCTATCTAATATACAACGGGGTTAGTGGTTAGAATCTAAAAAGAAAAACCTAATTAAAATACTAATCAAATTAACAGATAATAACAATTCACTCCCCGGCAGCGGCGCCAAAAACTTGAAGGGTGCTGTGTGTCGTTGCGGTTTAGCAGTATTAATGCCTACTCAAGTTTTAAATTTATATTTAGCCGACTTATCAATAACACACACACTTAACGAGCAGTGTACCCGGTCAGTATGAATATAATGGTAAGTAGAGTGTCGATCACTAAGAGTGGAACGTATTATCTAGTTATTCTAATCAGTATTTTAATATTCTAAGTTAGTTATACAACCTAATCTAACGCAAGGGGTTCAGCCTGAGAGACTGGCACGGTTTGGTTATAATTAAATAGTAAACTAAACTAATGAGCACGAATCAGCGATTAGCACACACGTACACAGATAGATACTAGAAACAATAAGAAGACATGTCCTGATAGTTAAGTAGCTTGTCACTTGTTTTATTGCTAGTTTTATATGAAGTGTATATAATTAAATCTTTCTCGTTGGCTCTAATCTTATCGGCGAGTAAACCCTTAATGATTACTTATCTCTAAAAGTTATATTTAACTGATCAGGTTAGTTATAACCGTGGGAGCCATATGCTATTCCGTAGTCACATACGCAGGCCACTAATAAACACAGAGGTTATCAATGCACTAATAAAAGTCACCAAAGACATCAACATATAAACTTTAATTGATGGGAAAGCAATTTTAAGGGGTGCGCATGATCTTCCGTAGTCACATGACATCGGCCCATCAATCCTGATGAATTAAAGTGTACTAATACAATAAAACAAAACTACTTAATGAATTAAACACATGCAAGACCCTCTTACTGCTCTTGTATCTTCGTTAGGGTGTGTCTTGTGCTGCCAATTCGTCTGAATTCGTCTCTTGTTTTTGCTTCTGTTACTGTTCACTATATGGCACTTCGACACAAAATTCGTCTGACTCTTGGGGTATTTATAGTTTCTGTCTGAGGGTTAGATGCGGCGCATAGGATAAGTAGATGCGGCGCATCGACTTAACTTCGCGTGGGGTCCAAGATTAATATATTCAGGAATATTCGTACACCGCCTTTAGATGCGGCGTATCTTGATTTCTTCATGCGGCGCATGTCCTTAGCAGTCTTGGATCGTAACTTGTGAAATCTTGATAGTGATACGCCGTATGTAATAAGTATGTTGCGGCTTATCTGGAGCAGAATTGTCTTGATCTTGTAGATTCCAGTAGGCTTTTGACATTTCGCATGTTTTGCTCCATAATTAGTCCAAAATCGCCAAGTTTCACCTAATACTTGTTTTTACCTGAGAATTACAAAAGTAAACATTAACGTACCAATTCTCATACATAATATAATAAAACAAGTCAAATAAATAGGATAAATGATGATAATAAAATGTACTCATTTGAGTTAATCAAATGGCATTTCTAAGTACGTACAGAATATTGATTAGATGAGAGACATGTCGTGAGAAGAATATTTTTGGTTTTTGTTGGTTTTTTTATTATTTTTTATTTTGTTTTTGATAGTTTTATATTTTTTATGGCTTTTTGAAATTTTCTATATTTACAGTATAGATATTTACATGTATATATTTACAAAAATATTTACATGCGAAGCTTGTTGATATAAATCAAGAAGTTTTGAGAAGACTTTCTAACTCTTCGGGAGTTAGGCTTCGCATTCCAATTCGACGAACTAAGTTTTCAAACCGCTCTTTTGGGAGGGCTTTAGTAAATAGATCGGCGAGTTGATATTCAGTCTTCACGAAAAATAATTCAACCGTACCCTCTTCGACGTGTTCCTTTATGAAGTGATAGCGGACTCTAGTGTGCTTGGTCTTTGAGTGTTGCACTGGATTGCACGAGATGGCTATGGCACTTTTTGAGTCGCAATACAAAGGTATGCGGTCGAAAAAGAAACCATAATCTGTGAGTTGTGTTCTCATCCAAAGAACTTGAGCACAACACGCAGATAAAGACACATACTCGGCTTCTGCAGTTGATAGCGCAGTGCAGTCTTGTTTCCTTGATGACCAGCCTACTAGCTTTTCTCCTAAAAATTGTGCTCCGCCTGATGTACTTTTTGCTGTAACTTGACATCCAGCATGATCGGCATCTGAAAAGGCTATTAGTGTAAACTCCGAATCCTTTGGATACCAAAGTCCCATGTTAATGGTTCTTCGTAGGTATCTAAAGATCCGTTTAACCTCTTAGAGGTGAAGTTCGGTAGGCCTTGCCTGAAACCGTGCAAGTAAACATACAGAAAAATGTATATCGGGGCGACTAGCAGTTAAGTACATGAGAGACCCAATCATGCTCCGATATTTCTTCGGATCCATGGGTTTCCCGTGTAGATCAGCGCCTATTTTGGGTGAAGTGACCATTGGAGTACCAACAGAGTCACAATTTTCCATTCCATGTTTTTTCAAGATCTCAATTGTATATTTAGCCTGATTAAGAAAAATACTACGCGGGGATTGATGAATTTGTAAACCCAAAAAGAATTTTAATTCTCCCATCATGGACATTTTAAATTTGCTTTTCATGAGATTTCCAAAATGTTTTGAATGTTGAGGATTAGTGGACCCAAAAATTATGTCGTCCACATAAATCTGAACAATCAAAATGCCATTTTTATATTTTCTTGTAAACAAGGTCGGATCAATTGTTCCTTTGGTGAAATTATTATGAAGTAGGAAAGATGATAATTCGTCATACCACGCCCGTGGGGCTTGTTTCAAACCATAGATTGATTTCTTTAGCTTGTAGACGTATTCTGGATGATCCTTGTCAACGAATCCGTCTGGCTGACTCACGTACACTTCTTCTTTCAGAGTTCCATTCAAGAAAGCCGTCTTGATGTCCATCTGATAAACCGTGATGTTCTTCCTATTTGTATCCCTTTGCCACTAGACGAGCCTTGTTGCAAATTACAGTCATTTCTTCATCCTTTTTGTTCTTCTATAACCACTTAAGGTCCAAGACAAGTTTATCGACTGGTCTTGGCACTAAATCCCAAGTGTCATGGATTTGAAATTGAAGAAGTTCTTCCTGCATCGCTTCAATCCAGGCATTATCTGCCATTGCTTCCCGAATGTTCTTAGGTTCTATGAGACTGACTGAGCAGACATAGATGCACATGTCGCAATCGGTATTGAGTTGTTTTCTCGTCTGAATGGGCCTTGAGGGTTCACCAATAAACTGTTCTATTGGTTGGTCTTTTGTCCACTGTAACGTTGAAGGGTACCTTGGTCTTGAATGTGTGCTAGATGGTTCATGTAACCGTGAAGAAGATTCAGCGAATACCGTACCAAACAGGTTTTCAAATGGTTCTTCATCTAACACAGCATTGATTTGATCTTGCTCATCAATTCTTGGTAACCTAATCTCAATTCTTGGAGACCGTGGAGTAGTTATGGATGATGTTGAAGGAGATGGTGCGTCAGCTTCGAATGTTGTGGATACATCTTGATTTGGTGGAGGTGGTGGTGGTTGTTGAGGTTGAGCGGGTGCAGTGGATTATTGTTCAGATGCATTCTTTGAAGCGTCGCCAAAGTATTCATCATACATAAACTCGAAAAAGTTTTCCAATTCTTGAGTTGTTGGTTTATCTGTTGGAATTGATTGAGCTCCTTCTGGTACAAGTCTTGAATTGATATGTCCAGAAGTTTGACATTGAGGTTCGGGTCCTAATCCGGTATGATTAGAAGCCATTGGGTTAAGCGTGGGTTCTAGAGTGAGTCTCTCATAAGTCATTTGTGAAATTTCATCAAACTTCATATTCATCATCCCCATAACCTTTTTCGTTCTCCTGTTATACACCCTAAAAGCCCTCGAGTTTTCTGAATAACCAATAAAGATTCCAATATCACCCTTAGCTTTCAACTTTCCCAGATCTTCTCTGTCATTAGTTGGATAACATAAAGCACCAAATACATGAAGGTAAGAGATATCAGGTTTTCAGTTGTTGATCAGTTCATATGGTGTTTTATTGAATCTTGGATGGATTAGGGATCGGTTTTGAGTAAAACAAGCAGTTGATACAGCATCAGCCCATAAGAATAACGGTGCATTGGAATAAATCAGCATAGTGCGAGCAGCTCCCACATGGGTTCGATTCCTTCTTTCAACTACCCCATTCTGCTGTGGAGTTCTAACAGCTGATGTCTGGTGAGTAATACCAGTTTCTTAAAAGAATGTTCTTAACTCATGATTCGTGAATTCCATGCCATTGTATGTTCTTACTATCCTAACTGGAGCTTGAAGTAGAACTTGAATACACTTCAGAAAGGTGATGACGGTGCTTGGTGCTTCGTCTTTTGATCTCAAAAACTTTACCCATGTATATCTTGAATAATCGTCAACAATTACAAGATGGACATAACCCAGAATAGCTGCAACATGATCATTCCCAAACCGTACAGTCCCCATGAACTGCCATACAAAGTTGATCAGCAGCTTCAGATTCCCGGTCATGTGCTTGGAGCAACCCGAGTCTACGATCCAAAGACATATCTCGATAACCTGCCATGAACAGAAAACAATTGCATTTGGAAACCGTATATCATTTGGTTCCATGGGTTAGGGGCACCAAATGCATCACACACAAAGATGGTTCAATTTTGTTCTAAGGGAACAATTATTTATTTGCCATTCTTACGTGTACACTTTCTACCCGATGGTTTCCGTGCACAAAGCTTAAGATAGTCCCTAGGCAATAGAGTACTAGATATGGTCCTAGATACAGCAATGAGACTGTTAAGGTATCTAGTCTTAGCACTAGTTCGTGTAGGAACATCTTTCTGTTCAGGCTTATCATTCACACAATCAGAAACAATATCATCACAAGCATTTTCAGACAAAGATTTTTCTTGCATTAAACAAACAGATTCATTACATGCATTCAAAAAACTGGTCTGTTCATTACATCCAGATGATATTTGTTCCTTATTTGAAAGCTTTAAATTCCTAGGGTGTTCTTCTACTTTCTTGCATTCACTTTCAGAGACAGGCAATACTCTAGTTTTCTTGTTTTTGCTCCTAGGCTCTCGTCTGCTCCTAGTGGTGCTATCTACTCCTGTAGAAGGTAAGGCACACTCATTAGAATTTATGATGTTGTCCTGAGATGTTGTAGCATTCCTAGACTCATTGGGATTATCTTTCTTACTTTTGTCTAACGCCCTATATGTTTTAGATGTAGAGGTAGACGCAGTAGTGGGACTAATCCTATAAAGGCCAGGTGCTATTACATTAGTGTTATTGACAACTGCTTTCTCTTTTACTTTCTCCCTAGGCAAGGGGGTTAATGGTGCTATACCCGTAGTTTCCTTTCCCTTCCCTTTTTGACTTTCAAGTTGAGACTTCAAAAATCAATTTGTTCTTTCAACTGTTTGTAAGAACGCTCATACGACAGTTTGTCATACTTGCATTCTTCCTTTTTCTGATCAAGTTGTTTAAAATATGTGACATTTTGCTTTTCAATCTTAAGAAGTGCCTTTTCATATTTTGAAACAATTTCAGAAGTCTTAGCTCGAAGTCATTCATCATCCTCCACAGAATATGTTTGGTAAATAATAGACATAATATCATTCGATAGAGCTTCGAAGGAGAGAGAGAGAGTCATTTTGCTTTTCCAAAACCTTTATGTGTTCCAAGTATTCATTAGCTTCCTTCACTAAGGATTTGTGGTCCTTAACAAATTCTGCTGACTCTTTCAAAATATTATTTTCCACATTTTGAACAACCGCATAGATTGCAGCAACATGTGGATTAATTTCCTTTTCAAAAATCTTTTTCAGTTCATCCTGAACACCCGGAAACCATTCAAACTTTTTATTGTTAATTTTGGAAGCCACAATACGTTGAAGTTTCTCAATTCTCTGTTTAAGATCAACCAAATATAGTCTAGCTGCACTTGTATCATAAGTGTTTTTAGATGCCATTTGTTCGATGTTAGACAGATGTTTTGAGACAAATAAACGTTTTGCGACAGCCACTGGTTGTTTAAAAAACATTGGTGACTCTCTTTGAACAGGAGGAATATTAGAAAGCTTGTTAAGTTCATTATAGTCAATGGGTTTTATTTCCCTGTTTAGTTGTCGAATTTTCTTTCTACTCTCCTCTGTAAGCTCAATCGTTTCACAAGAATCACGAACCTTGGGAGGATCATGTAAATCATTTAAAAAATTACCATTATATAACACATTCTGATTTTTCTGAGCTTTCTTGAGATTATAAGGGTTTTCATAACCAATAGCCACTTTCTTTATTGTATGTAAAATCGGGTTTGGATCGTTTATTAACAAATTAACAGTTTGTTCAGAATGACCCATTTTTTCAAGCAAATTTTCCAAATTTGCAATGGTTTCCTTTTTGTCAGAGATCTCCGTAAGAAGATCATTTTCACGTTTTAAAAACCTTTTATTCAACTCATTCTTTTCCTTTTCAAGATTAGAATAAGTTGATTTTTGTTTTGAAAGTTGGTTGGTTAATTCAGAAATTTCCTTGTTAAGAGATTTGATTTGATTATTCAATTTAACATCTAGAGTGTCAAATTTGATTTGTAAACGTTTTTCCCTTAACTCATAATCTTTTAAGCTAACCTCAAGTTTCGACTGTTTTTTGATATGAAAATCATAAGCTCTTGCATTCGCCTTATAACTCTCAAGCTCAGTGGTCAATTTCTCATTCGCGGCCTTAACCTCGCGATTGATCTTTCTGACCTTATCAATTTCAATACTACAATTTTGCAATAATGATTCAAACATAGCACGTGTTTCCTCATCATTATCAGTATGCTGTAACTTGAATTCTCCATTAGGATCCATATCTGGAGTTACCAAATTAGTATTGCTACAACTTGGTTCGTCCATATATGTATCGTAAGTGAGATTAGGAGTCGCAGGATGCTGTTCATTTTGAGGTGACATATCAAACATTTCATTATTTTGACATGTAGCATATGGTTGTACCTCAGAAACCGCATTCGTATCAAAAGCAGGAGGTGCTTCTGAGTCCGTGTCGTACTTTGCCTCCTAGAGATTAGCCATGAAAATGCAGTTTGCATCGATGTCCTCTTGATCTTCAGAATTATCCATAATAGCCATGAAGTCATTCTCTTCTGCACTCAACTGAAGCCCAGCCGTTTCCTTCTGTGCCAACATTAATGCTTTCTGCAAATACGCTGGATCCCTCTTATTCGGCTTGTTTGGACAGTTCCTAGCCATATGACCAATACCCTGGCAGTTGAAGCACTTCATCACATTCCCCTGATTCCTATTCCCAGCTCCTTGAGCAGCAACATTCCCAAACTGATTCCCAGCATTTTGAACCCTATGATTACCAACCGCAATACCCATCTGATTACCCATATACTGCCCTACATTCTGATTACCCATCTGATATCTTGGAGCATATCCCTGCTGATTCCCATATCCCCCAACCATCTGTCCTTGTTGTCCCATGTTGAAACTCGGCTGTGCAATCTGCTTGTTGCGAGTGTTCGATGAGATTTGTTGATTGTTGTTGGTGGGTGTGGAGTAGCGTCCTTGAAATGCTTTTGATAGGTAAGCAAAAGCTTGAGTCAAAGCAACAGTTGACTCATCTTGATCATTAAGATCGGGTTCTTGATGTTGTGGGTATTGTTGTTGTTGTGGGTAGAGTGGTGTTTGAGGATTGTTATGTTGCATGAATTGTTGGGATGAAGATGATGAAGGTTGTGCATTGACTGTTGCGGGTGTAGGTGATTGGACTATGAGTGCAAGAGGATCTTGTTGCTTTGCAAGTTTTTCTTTTCTGAATTCATTTGCCTCTGCTTGGTGTTGTTCGAGAAAGTCATAGAGTTGATCGTAGTTCACCTCGTGAAGATTCTTAGTTTGGTTGACAATAGTAACATATCGTCCCCATTCTTCTGGAAGGTTGTTGATGAACTTAAAGTTTTGAACAATTTGTTTAGGTGACAAATTGTTTCTGATCAACTCATTCATGAGAGTGCAAAACCTTGTATAGTAAGATTCAATTTGTTCAGCTGGTGTTGATGTGAACTTCTCCCATTCCGTCAGAAGCTTCTTTTCCATGTCTTGAATGCCAATTTCTGTACCATAACAAATACGTCTAACTCAATGCCACATTTCTTTGGCAGTTTCACAGCTATCTACAGGACAGAATATTTCTTGTGGTAGACCGAGTTGGATTAGATGCATTGCTAAGTAACCAGCTTCAATTTGCTTCCAATCTACTTCAGTGTAATCCTTTTCTTCTTGGATTTTGAATGTTGCATCAACGGGAGGTTCTGCTGTTGGATTTGCAGCTGTTTCTTCAATCTCACGAGGCTGGAATGGACCTTCTTTGACGGAGTTAACCAAGAGTCTACCTTGTCCATTCAGTTTGGATCTCATATATCGAAGCATATGACTTGTCCAAGGAAGGTAGCCACCTTTTTCCAACATTGGAGGTCGGTTTTCTGAACCTGCGGCATGTATGTCCTGTTGTGTAGTCATCTTTAAAATATTGTGTATGATAAAGTGGATTTAGGATCTTTGCAACAAAGTAGGAGATGTTGTTGTTGACGGTTAAACTTGGTTGTTGTTGTTGTGAAGCCTTGGTTTGTTGTTGATGATCGTTGAAGTTGTAGGTGTAGATGAACGAAACAAATTTAAATAAAGTTACAAAATTTGATTAGAGTATAATTAAGACAAAGTCAAAAGTTTACAATTTTGACAAAATAAAATCTAACACTCTTATACAAGAGAGTAGATATCCGTTTGTCGAAGTATTTTACACTCTTATACAAGAGTTAAAATACCGAGTTCACTTTCGAGTTGACGAAATTACGTTCGAATCAAATCCTTAAAAGTTATTTAACTTTGAACTCAATTCACACAAGTACGAGGGCCAAAACTGCCAATTCTGGAAGTTCCCAAAGGCTGCTGGAAAGTACAGGGACTGAAGTTGACAAATCTGAAAACTGCTGAAAATTCTTTGTTGTCCGATATCACAGAAGCTTCTTTGTCTGATATCGCAGTTGATAAAACTTCTCGGACAGAACTGCGATAATTTTATTCGCGATAAGTCTGATCAGACGTCAAATGCGATAGGTCAAATGTGATAGGTCAACTGCGATAGGTCACCTGAGTTGTCAACTGCGATAAGTATCTGAGTTGACAAATGCGATAGAAGCTTACAGACTCCAATTGCGATAGAAGTGCTCAATTGCGATAAAACGTCTGATGAAGCTAATTGCAATAATTCGCAGTTTTCCACCAACTTTCACCCACTTTTTGTACTTTAGCTACTAACCCATGCAACTCCCATACTTGTTTGTCATTTCTCTGCCACTTTTTCACTAACTTTACACACTTCAATAATTCACTTTACAATAAAATAATCCAAACAAATCTTTTACAAAGATTGTTAGTGATCTTTGATTGGTGAACCAAGAATAAACCAAGAACTAATAATCACAACCTGTGTTCGAATGAAAAAAGTGAAAGGATTACAGCAGCTAGTTCGAATATCCTCACAACAAACACAAGTTTCTTGATTTTTATGTAGATCCAATGGAGTAAAAACACAAAGTGTTATTTTTCTAGTTAAAGAACCAATAACAATGGGTGTTTTAAACTATAGGATCAAGCATAAAAATGAAGAAGCTCCTACCTTAAAGCTTGGCTCTTGAAACCACTTGTAACACTCGATCTTCACTTGGAATGAACACCGAGTAGCTTCCTCTTTATCACACACACACAAGATAGATGATGACACTCACAAACACATTAAGAGCACAAGAGTAGATGTATGGATCATATGGTAAATTTCAAGTCAAATGTATATTAGCTTCAAAGAAAGAAAATAATACAAAGACTTGGTGGGACTCTCTCACACACACACACACACACGCTCTTTTCTTAAGTAAAATGAGGCACACTTTCTGTGAAGATTGTGCGTGTGTTTTATGATTCACAGGCAATCCACATGGGCCTTGGAATGGGCTTCATTTGGATCCTAGTGAATGGACTAAATGTGGGCTTTGATCATTACATTACACTTATGATTAAACTTATGACTCTAATGCTACAAGCACACAATGCTAAATACATATTATACTTGACACATAAATTCTACACTACAAATGACCATCACTTCCAAAGTAGCATAAATTAAATGCTAACATTCCTACATGGGCTACCATTGATGTGCGAGATACAACACTGCATCGATTTTGTTCCTGGCGCTAGTATCCCGAATAAACCTACATACAGAATGAACCCTAAAGAGTTTACAGAGTTACATCATCAAGTTACCGAGTTGCTCGAGAAAGGCCTTATCCGGGAGAGTATGAGCCCTTTGTGCGGTTCCCGCGTTGCTCGTCCCAAAACCTAATGATACTTTTCGAATGTGTATTGACAGTCGCGCAGTAAACAAAATTACCATAAAATATCATTTTCCTATACCACGTTTTGACGATCTTCTTGACCACCTACACGGCGCCAAGTATTTTCCAAAGTTGATTTACGGAGTGGATATCACCAAATTCGTATGAGACCAGGGGACGAGTGGAAAACCGCATTCCAGGCGCGTGATGGGCTTTATGAGTGGATGGTGATGCCTTTCGGGTGTTATCTGTGAAGCATTTAAATTGCCCCTTCTTAATCAATTTGAACATAATCAGTTTGAACATTGTCGTTCACATGTTGTTATCGGATATCATTGTCATCTATCAAAATTTTAAAGAAAAATGATTACTATGTGAATTGTTGGCTAGATTCGTTCCATAGATGTCATCTTGACATGTTTTAGTGTGTCTTGACTAGAGGTGTTAATTTGTGACATGAATAAAAGGGTTGTGGCTAAGCCAGTCGGGATTAACTAACTCGATTAACAAACAAGATAGATTTTGGCTGACCTCAACTCAACGCAACACAAGTTTACTTGTTTACAACCCATCGGCCTGATCAAATTTGTAGAGACCAAGAATCGTGTTTATCACCTTCAGGACGTCGAGGTTCATGAAAATAGAAGAGATCCATGTTTAGTTTTAGTGAGAGAATGTCGACACAAGGTGGAGATAAAGTAGAGACCAAGAATCGTGTTTATCACCTTCAGGAGGTCGAGGTTCATGAAAATAGAAGAGATCCATGTTTAATTTTAGTGAGAGAATATTGAGAGAAGGTGAAGATAAAAACATTAGATATCATTGCTATGTGGAAAAGGTTTCACAGCCACACATCTCAAGTGAAGACTTGAGAGGTATTTATTGGACTTACAAGACAACTATTTGAATATTACATAATAAGTCCCTACACTATATGCATTCTAGTTGTCTACTCCAATTCACGTAAATATCGCTCAGCTTCATTTCTAACAATCTCCCTCCAGCTGGAGATATACGTGAATTGGTTACAATGATTCCTAACAAGTACATAACCATGATGAATTCATTGCTAAAGTAGAGCAGTTTCCTTTGAGGATGTCTTTACAGCTCTTGATCTTCTCGTATCTTTCTCAGCTTTCTTGAATTACTTGCAGGATCACTGTAATGATCTAATTGGGTTATTACTCCCTCCCAATTAGTAAGCCCTTTTCTTTTACATGCTCCCTCCCAAATAGACAACCCGTTTGATATAGCCCTGATGCTTGTAGAAGAAGTTTCTCTGAATTATTGCCCAGATTGTCTTCAGTCTCTTGCACAGCGGAAAATGGATCATAGACTGATAATCTGTAACTTCTTCACGGGTTTTTTTGGGATCATATCGACATCTTCAGCTCACTTAGAATGCTTCCAGTTCTTCAATAAACAGCCACGATGTACATAATTCTCCTTCCAAGATGATGACGATCTTTCGGACTCATCCTACATATATGTACATAAGCATATCAACTAGAGGCAACATACAAATCAATACCCCATGAGTAGATGTCGATAACTATTCTCTCTACACTTCTCTTCAGATCAACCTCTTATAAAAACAACGGCTTTTTGTAGTGACTACTGATGGAGAAAACCCACTATGAAGGAGAAAACCCACTGTGACGAACTTGAGACTGAAGTAGAATAACCCAAACTTGTGTCTTAAACTTGCATTGTTGTATGACTAAGAACCTATACTAAGCGCTACAACGTAACTCCTTAAAGCATATGTCGTTTCATATACCCATCCAACCTTCATTAACTGTATATGAACCTCTCTTGAATTATCCACGTCTTTGTGCGACACTGAGTACTACAACGTATCTCCTTTAATTGATAGTTAACTAGATCTTCGTCCATCCACCCCTTGACCTATGAAAACTAGATAAATCAAGACTTAATCATTGAATGCTCTGTGAGCCGTTTAAGATCGAGCAAGGATCTCGAAGAATCATGCATCCAACCAACCCCGATATCTTCAAGATACTAAGCACACGCACCCGAGATATTCCACTTCAACTTCAAATAGGTAATAATGAATCATCATCCTTGTAGTCACGGTTGATAACAATCAATTTTGTAGCCATTGTCATTTGATGGTGATTCTTGATCAGGATCTTTTTGGCTATACGTGGTGATTTTGTAGGTGGGTCCGATAATATCATCTGTGATTTTGGTGTGGAAAATGCCATAAAATGACATTCTAACGATGCTGGAAAATTTTGAGTTTAAGAAATTTTTACGCCAAAAATTCCCAAAAAATTTTATTTTTGGGCCAAAATTTTCACTCTTGAACTAGAATTTGAATCTGGCATAAAAATGGACCGTTAAGTCTCTCATCCGAATTAATTAATTTTTATTATTATATATATTTCTTTTTGCAATTGCGAAATGAAGGATCAATTGCGAAAGGTGCTTGATTTGCGAAAGTATGAACCTATTGCGAAATAGGGTTGAATTACGAAAGCCAGCATCAATTGTGAGACAGTGTTGCAATTCCGAAATAAACCAATTGCGAAACCAATTGCGAAAATGACCCAAATCCGAAACCAATTGCGAAATAAATTCCGAAATCAATTTCGAAAGAGCACTTATCACAATCTTATACAAGAATGCGATGTTTCTAATTTGCGAGAGGCTTGGGAATTGCGAAGGTCTGCTTCAATTGCGAAGGAAGATGCAATTTCGAAGAACTGCTGCAATTCCGAAATTCTTGCCAATTTCGAAACTTTGCAGTTTCACCAACTCTTGTCTTTTTGTGTCCTTTTCACTGCCAACTTTCACCAACTATCACTAACTTCAATCACCTCAAATCAATAATTCACAAACAGTTACTATTCACAACTAAAAGATCAAATGTTTCCAAGTGCAACTCGTATGAACTTTTTGTGAGTTATTGTCGATCTTCACAAACACAACCTTTACCTTCAAAATTAGTGTTCGATTCCAAGAATAAATCACAAACAGCCACGAATTTAGAAGAACAAAAACCGCGACAGTAGGTATTTTTGGAACAAAAACCGAACACAAAAACCTTCAAAAACTTGACTGATGAACAGTAACGAGCTAGAACTCACCATAAATCACATTTGTTACCTCAAAAGCACCTCGTTAGCCACCTGGTTAGCTCTGATACCAATTGCAGAGACCAAGAATCGTGTTTATCACCTTCAGGAGGTCGAGGTTCATGAAAATAGAAGAGATCCATGTTTAGTTTTAGTGAGAGAATGTAGAGAGAAGGTGGAGATAAAAACCTTAGATATTATTGCTATGTGGAAAAGGTTTCACAGCCACACCTCTCAAGTGAAGACTTGAGAGGTATTTATTGGACTTACAAGACAACTATTCGAATATTACATAATAAGTCCCTACACTATATGCATTCTAGTTGTCTACTCCAATTCACGTAAATATCGCTCAGCTTCATTTCTAACAAACTCATTTCACCTCCACCCATAAAGTCATTGATGATGGCAGTAAGTTCATTTGTCTCAACATGTTAAATGACTACTCATTCCATCCCAATTTTTAGGTCCATGTTTTTAGTTGTCCCAAAATATTTATCCTTTTTTATATGTTAACCAATAATAAGAGACTTAAGTGGAGAAAGATCGTATTTGATTTGGTAAAAAGCTGCATGCATTTTAAAAATGAACATATAATTTGAAACAGATCGAAGTACTTAACTTCTTGACAAAAGTGTCACTCATGTTGTTAAATAAAGACATGAGTTAAGTATGTGAAACTGAGAATCAGGTGTCTTATAAATAATCTTGAACCTTGCAAAAGTGAATGTGCTTAGTGTAATAATAATATTCTATTCTGTTAACTAAAAAACGATCGAAAATTAATATGTTCCGACTCAAAATATGTCATTGAACATGGCAACATCTATGTTTCTTTCCTGCAAGAGAGCCAGTATTTTTACCAATGGCTATCAAGTTGTTTATTTTTCATTAATGTTGAGGGTATAGATAATAGATTTGTGTGGTGTTGGTTCACCATGATCATCTTTGCTGAAGTGAAACTGCTAAACACATACACAAGTCTACATGATGCGCGCGTATATCTTATGAGTTATGATCACGCTTTGTCTGAAAGTTTTGCTTTTCTTCTTCTTGGTAAAATACTCAAAGACAGTTCAGCAAAATGTTGTTGATACGTGATACATTAGATACAATACATAATTAGATCATCTAGTGGAGACCATACAGAAAATAATATAATCGATCAACTAAACCAAAATAACTAAAAATGTAAGATATAAAATCAATCAACTTTGAAAGATTTTTTGTGCATAAGTTTCACCAAAATAAAAAGTGATGTTCGTTATATAAAACGTCGAAAACAATAATCAGACTCCTAAAACGAGCATTATAAATCTATATGTAACGCATAAAATTTATTAGTAATTCCTTAACTAATCTAAACTATACTTGCACCTCAATCTCCTACCTTACTTAAGCTGCTTCAAATCAAACGTCACTTGTTTTTAAGCTCCACACTTAGCATGCCATTATCTTTGTCCTCAGTCCATGCCGAAGTATAGTAGATACTACAGTCTCCAGCTCAGTGATCAAGCAAAAGTAGTGTTTCAATGTAAGAAATCACAGAGAAAAAATATCTTCCAGAAATCCCAATATAATTGATGTGTTTTGAGTCAGGATCATAAGCAAAGAGACCCATTTGATGATCATTTTTCATTACAATTATAGGTTCGCCACTCTTTCTAAAACCATATACGTGAGATATCACATCTGTTGTGTTGATGGTGTATAGCTTGGTGAACGATTTTGAAACACCATGTTCCATCATCTTCCATACACTATGAACTCCTTTCCCAGCCTCTTCTTTAAAGAAAACCACAACAAGAGACTCCCTAATGTTATATAATTCGAAATTCTTTAATGGATCGACTTCTAAACTATCAGGAAGGTTTATTTCAGTAAATTCTTCACTTGTCATATCAAATGACACAATCAAATTCCGCCACGTTGACCGATCTCCAAGATATCTCTCTTCAAAAGCAAGCCAATACATAAACCTATCTATTGCTACCCCATATTCTGTAAATTTAATACATTCACCAGGTAAATTCTTGGATAGTCTTCTCCAAGCATTTGTGCTTAATGTAAAAACCTCAAATATAGTGCCCCAAATCCAATAGTCATAATATGTAAACTTGACTATCTTAGGGTCACAAGTGTCGGGACAAACCCCAAAACCCAAAGTAAGAATATCTGGTCTTGGCTCAATAGGCACATCAATATAAACCGATTTTCTAATAATAGGATTCCAAATAAGGCCTTCCAAGGTTCCTGTGCATGCAGAATCATAACGATGCACGAATAACAAGCCTTGAGAGCTAATTATATGTGGGCTGTCAAGCAGTTCAAAAGACGGGGGGACATTAAGTGAAAACTTGTGTTGAGGGAAAGTATCATCATCTACGATCGAAACATATTTTTCGTCAAAATCGTCTAAATTATGAGATGATAACAATCTTACAAGTAGATGATGTCTACGTTTTTGGTGAGTGTGGTACTCAGCAATAAACTTAGAGCTACCGATAAAAGAATTCCATTGATTCGAAACCAGTCTGAATCGAATCAATGATTTGACAGGAAGACTTTTGATGATTTTTGCTTGGATATCGAATGGTATGTTGTCTGACATTACTAGTTATAATACCCCCGCACGCGCGGGGTATTTTCTAAAAATTTTAATAATTTATTTTTATCTATTAAAAAACAAATAGCTTATTTTTTTGTTTTTTTGTTTTTATTATGTTTCTTAACTTTGTTTTATAATTATGTTTGACGTACGTTGTAGACCGCAATACACGTGTTTTCTTGGTTGGTGAATTGCTTCGGGTGAAGGATGTTTTGGATTTGAGCTTGGGTGATAAGATGTCGTTTGATCTTGTGTCCGGAAACGTAGCTACAGATGGTTGCTTGTCTTTCAATGTCTCCATATGGTAATCTATGTTTGTCACTTGCTAAAGTGCTTGTTAGTTTTTTAGGGTGTTATATATGTGTTTTTGCACTATTGTTAATGGTATGTATATACTTTGTTTAAGATTTTATTTTTTAATGTTTGTGTTTGTTTTGTTTTTAGACATCGTAGAAGCTTCCATGTTATCAATTTGACGTTGTAACCCACTCACATTACCATTACTGAATAATGTTTGATTTGACTCTTTCTCCTAGTAAGAAGTGAGACCAAAGCTCGTTAACTTCCATGAAGTAACCAGTAGTGTTTCAAATGATATTGACATTATAACATTGACATAAAATAAATGGCATGATAAAGATTATATATTTTTTTTTAGTCGTCCTTTTCTCTTGTTTTTGGGCTAAGCAAAATCATAACATTCATATAATATAAATGGCAGGTTAAAGATTATGGAATTCTTTTTGGTCCCTAATCCCAAACACCCTCTTATAAAGTAGCAAAATAAAGTATTCTCAAACACTCTTATATCAGTTGCATGATTAAGATTATTTTACACTATGTCCTGTAAAAGTAGACTTTATAAATGTTTATAAACTTGTCAAAATGGGTTGATTGGTATATGTGGTCAAAAGTTGTCTCGCGTGCATTCAAATGCTTACAAATTCCTAACACCTTATAAGTAGTTTCAATAGGTAATCCCAAACAACCCGTATAACCATTTATTCTAAACAGCCCTCATAAACACTTTGAGTAACCAAAGAGCCCCTGACCCATACTGAAAGGGTTACTATTTTGAAGTTAGTCAATTTCTGCAGCCAACCTACAATTCTATTAAATGGGTCAACATGTCAAACATAACCCAATTTCATTAAGTTCGGCCGCAAATGTTTTTGATTGAGTTTTTGGCACACCTATCCTAGGTACGTTTGTTTATTATTATTATTAAAAAACTAAACTATCTATTAAATAAAATGATGATCATCATGATATGTGACTATAACTTTATTTTTATTCACTACAAATACAATTTTGTATACTTTCGACCCATTTGACGGCCGCCTTCTGGGTTTTATCAGCATAATTCAATGATATCATCTTCATTATAAAACTTCAAACATATAATCACAAACGCCCCTTTTACAGCCATATAAATAGTTTCGTATTTTGATGCCTATTGAACTGCAATGAAAATGGGAAGAAAGTAGAAAAATAAAGAAGATCGCACAATGTAATATTACGAAATTCAAATGGGTGGAACAATATGCTTAAAGTCTTAAAGTCTTGACAAATAAAGTTTGCTCCTCAAAAATAATGGAAACATCCCCAAGACCCCAACCAATAATTTTAGTTACAGTCACATATCATGATGATCATCATTTTATTGGTTGGGGTCTTGGGGATATTGGCTTCACATATCATAATTTGACCTCAGTTTAAACCATTTCTGCAACCAACCCACAATTCTATTAAATGGGTCAACATGTCACACATAACCCAGTTTCATTAAGTTCGGCAGCAAATGTTTTTGGCACACCTATCCTAGGTACGTTTGTTTATTATTATTATTAAAAAACTAAACTATCTATTAAATAAAATGATGATCATCATGATATGTGACTGTAACTTTATTTTTATTTACTACAAATACAGTTTTGTAACGGCTCACACACTAAAAAGCCAATATCCCCAAGACCCCAACCAATAATTGTATATATTTGACCTCAGTTTAAACCATTACATTTTTATTTTATCTATGTGTATGGGGTATAAGTACGATACCTTAAGAGCCAAGTTACAAATGCCCGTGACCAAGCAATCTATTTCACCCATAGTTTTTTTCAACCACACTGAACCATTTCCCATTTTACATCAGCTGACAATAGGACACTAACAACTTTAAATCCATCTGCCCATACTTATGATCAGCCTACTGCTTCCAAATTATCAGCTTAATGTTTTAAATTATTTTACCTTTTCTGTGCAAAAACAAACATTCCAGCCCATCAAGAGACAACTCTATATCCTTATCGTTGTGTTCAAACATTGTGACAGAAATAAAACCGATATTAAAAACCACAACATTGCGCAAATAACATTACTACCTCAACCACTCCTATAAAGAGAAAGATTGGTATTGATATTATTAGCAAAAAGATTAACTTAACACTATTTTTCAAGGAAGTTAAAATTATCTATACACATTTATTAAATATCATAACAAAATCTATATAGGTTTAATAAGGAGTGTCAAAAATCTAAGTGCGAGCAACAAATATATTTTTTTATTTGTCTCATTTTAGTGAGACGTGTATAAAAATCTAAGTGCGAGCAACAAATATAACACAATGGTTAAAACAGGACTATTGAAAAATTAAGTTGGTTTTTTTTGGGTAAAGGGGAGTAATCCTGCACCCTGGTAAAATAAAAAATTAAGTTGGTTATTATGCAATAAACCCTTCTAATGATATCTCAGGTTTAGAATTATATGATTTTTGTGGTTTTATGTATTACAGATTTTTCTTACCAGGGTGAAATATCCCTGCTTTTCTGCTAGCTTTTTCCTAAAGATTTTATAAACCGATTAGTAACTATAAAAACAAAGTGCACGAGAAACAAAAGGTGATGAAGTCGAGTGAATATGGAAGCAACAGAAACATACCAAGCGAGCATGAGTATCCGCACATCCGTGTGAGCAACTTGTAGATTAGAAAATAGATGCTCAATTCCTTCAGGACTGTTCATAACCCATGAAAATAGTAATATTATAAACTTGAACATGTCAGAAGCCCTTTTTTTATTTATAGAATAGGATGGAGATGGATTACACTTACTCAATCATGCCACATGATTTATTCGCGTAAGAATTATATAGCTGATCATAGCATCCCATTCCTTGTTAACAGCTCTTCCTGAAGCTAGCTGAAGTAAAAGATCAATTCTACTTATTAAACTCCGTCATAATGGATACCTCATGTATCAAACTTATTTATGATTTCTGAAAGTAAAGCAATGAGCACGTAGACTTGTAGGGCAATACTGATACAATTTGCGTGTTTTACTTTGTAAAAGTAGATCTTTGATTGATGTGTTTTTAAGTTCCAGAGCCTCAAGTTCTAGTGTTTGGTATAGTGAACCAGATATCGATTATCTGATTATCTAATTACCACTGCTCCACCCAATTGATTGTCCACATATTTAAACATGATTACTTTCACATACAAAACATCAAATTTCAAAATTTGGTATACATTAATTTCATGAATTGAAAATTCCAACGAAAAACAATAACAACCAAAATTTGTACATGAATTAAAGATTCACGTGATTATCTTTATAACAATAAAAAGTTACCTAACATCAACTAACTAACATAAGATATCAAATAACAATAAAGCATTTAAATAACAAAAAATAACACGTTAATTTGATGAATTGAGCGATTAATTAAAAAAAAAAAAAAAAATAAAAAAGATTTACCATTATGATCTCTATATACGTCTTCATTTACTATGCCGTTTTTTTCCTTGATTAGTTGACCACTCATATGCGATTGATGATTATTGCACTAAAGCAATCATAATTCAATAAGAAGATGATTAGTATACCTGAATTCGTTAGCCGGAAAAATACCTTCGATTAAACAGATTGATTTTTTAGTCATCGTTGTGTTTTTTGGGTATATTTTGTGTGTTTTAGTTTTCTGGGTGTGGTATGTTGGAAGGGAGAAAATCTCAGGTTTTGCTTCACGTGTAAAATTTTAAATTTTATTTTTGACCCTTATATATTTGTAGATTTGCTTCGCTTCTTTAAAGTTTTTTACTTTTACACTTTTGACACATATAATTTTTCTTAATAACGAATTTATAACAAATTCTGATTATTAACAAACGAATTCTGATTTTTTTTCTTTCTAAATCAAGTAATATTTAGCTTTTTTATTAATTATTTTTAAAATAAATATAATAATAATAATTCAATTATTACTTAATAAAGTATGATTTGATTTTTTTAGAATGAAAAAGTCCCCACTAGAGGTTTTGTTTTATTAGGTAAAAGATTATATCGGTATACGATGCTTATTAGGGTTTTATAACGAGAGATTTGTATGAAACAGAGGATTATATAATGAAACTCGACATTGGTTTTTGGGCTAAAACCTTTGAAAAGTCAATATCTTTTTTGGCCCTTTGGGTTTGTTATGCTATGGATCCATTGATGGTCCAACATATGTAATTGGTTTTGTTTTAGACAAAGTTCTAATTTAGACTTTTGATCTTTGTAAGATTTTGTGGGATGCCGTGGATGAGGATTTGAGTGGCCTAGTCGAAACGTTAACACGCCAAGTAATAAAAAATATACCAAGTTTTGACATCTAAAGATACTTGGTCCTCGTATTTTGTGTCACCTAGCTATATCACGGAGAGTCGTTTTCTATATTGTACTAACTTGCTAAATTAATGGGTTGAGTTGAGGTTGACCTAATCAAACTATCAAACCTGACCAAACCAACCCATCAACCAATTAACTTTTTGACAATGCGTTGGCCTGATCAATCTATTTAACTGTCACGTGTAAGTAACTGATGATCGCTAAGGTACTCGCCCCTAAACACATCAAAGTTTAAACAATGACTAAGGTACCACTTTTGGCATAATACAAGAATAAGCCTGCCAGCGAGAAACATGCAAAACCACTATATATCAAATCAAAGCCCACTTTCTATGTCTGTTCATTTTATTTTCAAGTCTAAGTTGTTTTTACACAGGCGACTTATCAGAGGTGTGAATTGTTTTTACACAGGTGATCTATAGAAAACTTATGCATTTTTAAAAATTCCAGCACAAAATATGTCATTGAACATAACGGTCAATTTATTATATTCAATCAATTGTTACTTCAAGAGTTCAAGTTCAGTTTTACCGGTTCTTCCCTTTTGGCAATGTTAGTTTCTTACTTTCTTTCGTCTACCATCCTAAACCTTTAGCTAGTATCTTCATCACTCTTATTCTCGACAAACCAACCATTATGATAGAATGGTCTGACAGACTTTAGTCCTGGTTTCCGTGCTTAATTACAACATAGCAGGCCAGGGCGCAGGCCAATAGTTAACAAGTTGTTTATTTATCATTGATGTTGAGTGTTTTTGTTTTGTTGATCTGTTGCTAGATGTCTGTTTATTTTTCAGTGTTACATCCAACTTTTATGGTCTGATAGATCTTCTAGTGGAGATCTATTTTCGGTAAAAATTTTGACAGTTTTACCAGTTCGCTAATGCCCTTGAGACATCCTTTGCCATTTTCCAGCATGGTTCTTCTCATCGACAAGCAATGGTTTCAAAATGGGAAAATGGTCTAAAAATACATCAAAGTTGCCACTTTTTCCTATTGTATGCAGCGAACTTTTTTTTTCCTATTGTATGCATAAAGTTCCTATTGTGTCAATAAAGTATCCTAATTTTCATATTGTGTCAATAATTTGTATGATTGATGATGTGGCAGTAATTAAGGTCTGTAACCCCGTTTTTTTTTACTCTTTCCCGTTATTGTAAATTTTGGGTCCGTTTTGACAAGTTACAAAATCTTCACACCTTATATCACTTTCCCAATTCCCACTTTATCATAACCCTAATTTCAGTCACCAACCAAATTCCTACTTTATTTCACTTACGAATTTATGTGCGTTTTGATTTCTCAGGTATGTATTCTTTGATTACTTAGGTTACGATCTATCTTGATACCCTAATCTTTGATTAGCATGTTCATATGGCAATAAACCCTAATTCGTATTTTTTGGTCAATTTTGTAACAGAATGATACCTGGCACCAATTTTCACCAATTTGATGTTTGGAATGATGGGTATTTTGCACATTTACCTTTAAGGTATGAAGATGGTGTTAGTCTTAATATGGTTGTTGAGAGGATGCCTTATGAAAAATTTGCTGAATTTTTGGAAGAAAAATGTGGTAACTACTTTCAAGGTTTGTATTACAAAGTTCCAAATATTGAGTTAGAGAAAGGGTTAGTTAGAGTAAGTACTGATAAGGAAATAGCACATATGTTTGATGTAGTTGAGTTGTATGGTAGGCTAGATCTTTATCTTGATCACTTAGATTTGGATCTGTCAGAGTATTTAGCTAAAGCAGATACTAGTATGGATGAGTCTGTTTCTAAAGCAAAAGGCCCTCCCCAAAAGAGGTATTGCAATGAGCTGTCACTAGATGAGTTGATTCAGTGGGATCAGATGGAGATTGAGTATGAGGGTACATCTTCTAACCATCCTATAAACTCAGATGGTGATGTGCCTAGGACTAGTGCAGATGGTGATGTGCCTAGGACTAGTGAAGATGGTGATGTGCCTAGGACTAATGTAGATGGAGATCATGGTATTAAGGTTAATGTTGATAAGGGCAAAGAGAAGGTTACACATGATGAAACAGAGGGTGATGATGATTCTGAGTTTGATAGTGACTACGATTCAGATAAATCAATTGACTATCTAAGTCCTGGTGAAGAGGAGTTAATTGAACTTAGAAAGATGATTAAAGCAAGTAGATTAAAGGAAAATGAGTCTTTTCCAGAATTGAATGAACCAAATGATGAAAACCCAGTACCTACAGAAAACACTGATAATGAAAGAAGTGAGACTATGATAGAACATGATCTGTTCATGAATACATTGATGAGAAGGCTTCAATCATCAGATGAGAATGGAATGCATCAAGATCCATTTATTTATGTGGAAAAACAGGTTGATAGGTATCCAGTGTATGATGAAAGTACCCACTGGAGGCTAAGGCATCCAAAGGTATGATTCTGTTTTTTGAATTTGTGATGTTTGTTATAAATGTTGTTTATAAACATTGGTTCTGTTTGAAATGCAGGTTGGTGAAAAGTATCCGACTATTGCCAAGTTTAAAGAGGGTCTAACATTCTATGCATTGTCTAATGGATTTTCATTGTGGTATGAGAGGAGCGGAAGTAAGTTTGTTATTGCAAAATGTGGACAGAGAAGATCAAAGGTGGTTGATCATGAGAAAGGTAAACAAAGGAAGAGTAAAAGGTATCCTTTTGTTGATGTTGATGAATTACCTTCTTGTCCTTGGAGATGTTATGCTAGGTGGATGACCGAAGAGAAAACTTTCCAAATACAGTCTTTAAATGATGAACATACATGTGTTAGGAATTTTGAGTTTGGGTCATTGGTGAACTTTAGGTGGATAGGAACTGTCTTTGGTGATAAGAATTAGATCAAATGGTGATGGGGTAGCTCAAAAAAAGTATCAAAGGTAGGTAGTGAGATGACTTGTAGTATATGCCATCAACCTGGGCACAACAAAAAAAGTTGCAAAGAAACAACAGTTGCAAACAAACAACCTAAAGAAAAGAATCCTAGAGGTAGGCCTAGGAAGAAAAAGGAAAATGAGGTTGAAAGTGTTGTAGAAGATGTTGTTAGAAAGGTAAGGCAAACAAGTGCAGTTGGTGGGTCAAAGAGGAAATATGTTGGGTCAAAGAGGAAATATGTTGGGTCTGATAGGATTAGTTTGAAAAGATCCTGCACATCATCATTTGCAAGATGGTTTGGTGGTCAAAGGGTAGAAACTGAAGTGCAAGCAGAAGAGCAAGAACAAGAAGTTGAAAATGAAGATCTAATGGACCAAGATACTGATGCAGTGGATGCTGGTCACATGGTAGAAACTGAAGTGCAGGCAGGAGAGCAACAACAACATGTTTAAAATGAAGATCAAATGGAGATTGACTTAACAGGTACTCAATTAGAAGAAACTCAAACTCAACAAGTTGAAGCTGAAGTGCAGGCAGAAGATCCAAAAGTGCAGGTAAGATTGAGGAGGCCTAGTGAAAGAATCATCAAAAAAAAGATGGCTAAACAGATCCATGACCAGGGCAGCACTCCTGAATCTGCACTGGTTCTAGCTGATGCTTGATCAAACATAGTTTCATGTGCCCATTTTGTACATCTTTTGAGGGCAACTAATGTAAACTGTTTTAACTAATCTAGGGTCTGTAATATGGCTAGAACAAATACTATTTAGCTATGCACTAATGTGTTTATTTTATGTAATTACCATCAAACAATAGCCCATTTTGTACATCATATAGGGCCCTTTTGATGGCAATGTATTAAACTTTGATATGCAATGAAATATGCAATATGTTATGTAATGTTATATTTGTGTATTCTTTCAGTCAAATACCAGAAAAGCCAAAAAAAGACTTGCACTACTTTGTTCAAACTGTAAAAGAGCACCTAATCTATCATAGCCTGCACAAGAATCTCTACTATTATACTTGTGAGTTTATACAAGACCTTTATTATACTTTCACTATATAACAAACAAACCTCCATCAAATTTAAACACCATTCATCAAATAAATCAAAACCTGACCAAATGGCCTCCAACAAGGGAAAATGTCACACCCCCAAAATCGGGTCTAGCGGAAGCTTACACATCGCTGGGGTGCAACTCAATTGGTATCATAACACAAGTGTAAAGAACGGTTTTCACATCAATCATTTAGAATATATTTGAGAAGTCAAAAGTATTAAATTTACATTATGAAAAGTGGTGCGGAAGTTGCCCATAAAATAAGTTAAGCGGTCCCAAATGTTTTATCAGAGTCTTCTATGACCATGCCTTGCCCTGCCAAAAGCCTCCAGTAGCGTGCTATAGCTTAGTTCCTGAAAATACATGCTAAAGTGTCAACACGAGGTTGGTGAGTTCATAGAGTTTGTTATAAATAAGTTGAAAAGCGTTTAGAGAAAGTTTCCACAGCAAAGGCATTGTAAATCCACTCAGTTGCAAATCCCGCCCATTCAAAACTTGCAACCTGTGTGTTCACAACCCACTGCTAACATATAGTATAGGCAAGACATGTGTGTATACGATGTGCGTGTTATATCACTGGTAGACCTTACGCTGCTCACTAGGAGACTTATGATGCTCCCAAGGAGACTTTACGCTGCTCACGAGAAGACTTATCAATGCTGCTCACGAGGAGACTTATCAATGCTGCTCACTAGGAGACTTATCAATGCTGCTCACGAGGAGACTTATCAATGCTGCTCACGAGGAGACTTATGTTCGGCTACCCCAAGTATTAGATACTTAGGTCCATGATATGTTCTGTACGGCTACCCCAAGTGATAGATACTTAGGTCCGCGAGTTGCTTTCAAGAATAACGCAAATAAGTTTAACACAATCATGTATGTAAGCAAACAGTTTAAGCATGTATCTCCCCTAAAAAGTTCAAAACGTATAAAGTAGGGGCTATGAAACTCACCTGATGCGATAGCAACAATACTAGTAGTGAATATGCTGGAATGAGGCTCGGTCTCTAACCGCGACCTAATGTGAATGATATGATCTAAGGTAAGCAAATGAAATGATTCTACTCATGCAATTATGTATGTTAACGATACCACTCGTTAGTTTTGAAAATAATGTTTATCGTCGAAAACTACATTTTTGACGTCTCGGCAAGTTATGAACTACTTTTCGTGTAAATATGCTGAAACGGCACTCCACGATCTTTGTTTGATGTTTTATCGCCAAATAAAATAGTTTCGTCGCAAAATAACCCTTTTTACAACTTGTGAAAATATGACCAAACGGCCTCGCAAAACTAGTCGCAAAATATTGTACGTTAAGAGTTAGGAATAGAACTTGACGTTTTTGAAATCCTTGTAACATAATCTCAATGTCGTCTCATATGACTTTTGATCATACGCGCCTCGATCACATAGAAAATCGGCCATGAACTTAGTGACTTGCTAGTTTTACACTTAGAAAATATATGTGTTGTAGTGATGCTTGTTAAAAATAAGTATACTTCGTCGGCTTTTCAAAAATACATATCTTGGTCGTTACAAGTCCGTTTTCAACGTTCTTTATATCTACGCGTTCTTCATAACATGAACTAACATATTTTCAGTAGCTCGGCTCTCCTAGATCACGTCCAACGCCTCGTTTTGTCCCTTGAAGTTCGGCAAACAGCAAGCTTATTTTCAGAAAATAGTTTTTCGTCTCCTAACTTGTAAAAATCATATCTCCTTCGTTATAAGTCGGTTTTTAGTGATTCAAGCGCCCACGGTTTCGTTTTTGAAAGTATTTTCTGAATATGAAGGCCAAAATAACGGCAGGTTTACTGATTTTTCCAGATTTTTCATTTTTGGACAGTAGGCTTATATATATGTTTAAAACTCATTTTCTTGGTTCACGGCTTGATCAAACTACTTCAAAGCAACTCTACAAGTACTCTAAACCTACCATACACTTTCTCAAGATGTCATGGGGTCCTAAACATCACCAAAAATGATGGGTTTCATGAGGTTGATAATAAAAATGATGGATCTAATGTTTTTGGTGAAAAATAATTAAAGTGGTATATGTAACATATGTTTTTCATGACTAGCTACCAAATAACTTGATAATACATCAATATATGAATAGAATGGAAGTATGAAATGATCAAAAATGTTCTTGAGCTTACTTGAATTGTTGAAGAGTTTTGGATGTAAAATGATTAGAACCTTGGGATTTTTATTTCAAAATCCTAACAAGGAACACTATGGACACTAGATTAACACTTGAGCTTGAAAAATTTGTGGTTCTTGCTTGCTATCTCCTTGTGGCCGTGGGTTTTGATAGAGAGGGAGAGAGTGTTTGTGATTTTCTAGTGAAAATGAAGCTAGTTTAGGCTTTATATAGTCCAAGGGCATTTTGGTAATTTAAATGAAAGGGTATAATGGTAATTTCACTATATTTTCGAAATATCTAGATATTTTAGGTTGGATATTTATCTTTGACATACGGAGTGGGTTTTGGTCCCGTTAATTGCTAACTGTAAGTCGTAAAGTCACAAAACTTAAAATCGGGTATCCTAAAATTCCTAAATTCATGAAAATGTCACGGAAGGTGGAAAACATATATTTCTCTTGTTGGTAATGTTGTTTGGACATATCGGGATGCCTAAATGATGTTTAAACCTTAAGGTAAATCTCGGACACGGTTTCGTGATTCTTGCAGAAATTATCCGACGAGTGCCAAAATCTCGGGTTATCATTAAAATAGTTTAACTTACGAGAATATGAAATAAAAATTTTGGAATGAATAGTGCCAGTGAATAGTAAAAATGAATAGTAACTCGTGAATAGTAAATTGTCGAGGTTCGGAAAAATGACCTGGAATTACGAGTTGTGACAGTCTCCACCCGTTAGAGGAATTCAGTCCCTGAATTCAGCTCGCTCGTTCTACGTACGTACGTTCTCGTGGTCGGGTTTGATGGGGGTAAACTTTCCCATGATCGAGCATAGCCTTCAAAAGACCTCTAGGTAACCGATTTTTACTTAATCCCACAACTCATCAAACAAGAACTGTCATGAGATTAGGCTAAATCGGTTTAAGGTTGTCGATTCAAATTTAATCTCACAACTCATCAAACAAGTACTGTCATGAGATTAAACTGAATCGGCTCGGGTAACAACTTGACTCTTAGCTTGATTTCGCAACTCATCAAACAAGAACTGTCACTAAATCAAGCTAGGAAACAAGTTGTTAGAAAGAATGGATTCAACATCCTGAAATGAGGTCTTTTGAAAATTTGGCTTGATTATGGAATTGCTTACACCGATCAAATCCATCCAGACATAATTCCATTATGACTACTCTCAGTATTGCAAAATTCATCTCTGAGTCGAACATAGGTGGTCAGGCTATGTCCCACTGTCCCGGGTCGAATATAGATGACCACTCTATATTCCACCGAGGTTCAATGAATTTTGGAATACTCAGCTTAGTTATAATAATACTATGTCCTTCACATGTAAAGGGTGGTTCAAAAGACTAAGGCAGGTGATCAGGCTTGAGGTCGAATGATGAAACTACGTAAGGAAAAGGTGTAACGCTGCGACGTGCATGATATGTAGGCATACTTATATGGAATACAATTATAGTAATCAACGAGAGTAAGTGTGTATAATCTATCTGGCAATAAGATATAAATTTCATTAAATATGTCAGCAACAAACCAAAAATGAGGCATCAGCTTGGCAGGCAGGCACGTGGCGGTCATAGGGTTAAGTTTTCGCAAAAGTAGCTATAGTTTAGGTTTTAAATTACCCAATTCTCTATAGCCTAGGCTCAGATACCAATCTGTCACACCCCCAAAATCGGGTCCAGCGGAAGCTTACACATCGCTGGGGTGCAACTCAATTGGTATCATAACACAAGTGTAAAGAACGGTTTTCACATCAATCATTTAGAATATATTTGAGAAGTCAAAAGTGTTAAATTTACATTATGAAAAGTGGTGCGGAAGTTGGCCCATAAAATAAGTTAAGCGGTCCCAAATGTTTTATCAGAGTCTTCTATGACCATGCCTTGCCCTGCCAAAAGCCTCCAGTAGCGTACTATAGCTTAGTTCCTGAAAATACATGCTAAAGTGTCAACACGAGGTTGGTGAGTTCATAGAGTTTGTTATAAATAAGTTGAAAAGCGTTTAGAGAAAGTTTCCACAGCAAAGGCATTGTAAATCCACTCAGTTGCAAATCCCGCCCATTCAAAACTTGCAACATGTGTGTTCACAACCCACTGCTAACATATAGTATAGGCAAGACATGTGTGTATACGATGTGCGTGTTATATCACTGGTAGACCTTACGCTGCTCACTAGGAGACTTATGATGCTCCCAAGGAGACTTTACGCTGCTCACGAGGAGACTTATCAATGCTGCTCACTAGGAGACTTATCAATGCTGCTCACGAGGAGACTTATCAATGCTGCTCACGAGGAGACTTATGTTCGGCTACCCCAAGTGTTAGATACTTAGGTCCATGATATGTTCTGTACGGCTACCCCAAGTGATAGATACTTAGGTCCGCGAGTTGCTTTCAAGAATAACGCAAATAAGTTTAACACAATCATGTATGTAAGCAAACAGTTTAAGCATGTATCTCCCCTAAAAAGTTCAAAACGTATAAAGTAGGGGCTATGAAACTCACCTGATGCGATAGCAACAATACTAATAGTGAATATGCTGGAATGAGGCTCGGTCTCTAACCGCGACCTAATGTGAATGATATGATCTAAGGTAAGCAAATGAAATGATTCTACTCATGCAATTACGTATGTTAACGATACCACTCGTTAGTTTTGAAAATAATGTTTATCGTCGAAAACTACATTTTTGACGTCTCGGCAAGTTATGAACTACTTTTCGTGTAAATATGTTGAAACGGCACTCCACGATCTTTGTTTGATGTTTTATCGCCAAATAAAATAGTTTCGTCGCAAAATAACCCTTTTTACAACTTGTGAAAATATGACCAAACGGCCTCGCAAAACTAGTCGCAAAATATTGTACGTTAAGAGTTAGGAATAGAACTTGACGTTTTTGAAATCCTTGTAACATAATCTCAATGTCGTCTCATATGAATTTTGATCATACGCGCCTCGATCACATAGAAAATCGGCCATGAACTTAGTGACTTGCTAGTTTTACACTTAGAAAATATATGTGTTGTAGTGATGCTTGTCAAAAATAAGTATACTTCGTCGGCTTTTCAAAAATACATATCTTGGTCGTTACAAGTCCGTTTTCAACGTTATTTATATCTACGCGTTCTTCATAACATGAACTAACATATTTTCAGTAGCTCGGCTCTCCTAGATCACGTCCAACGCCTCGTTTTGTCCCTTGAAGTTCGGCAAACAGCAAGCTTATTTTCAGAAAATAGTTTTTCGTCGCCTAACTTGTAAAAATCATATCTCCTTCGTTATAAGTCGGTTTTTTAGTGATTCAAGCGCCCACGGTTTCGTTTTTGAAAGTATTTTCTGAATATGAAGGCCAAAATAACGGCATGTTTACTGATTTTTCCAGATTTTTCATTTTTGGACAGTAGGCTTATATATATGTTTAAAACTCATTTTCTTGGTTCACGGCTTGATCAAACTACTTCAAAGCAACTCCACAAGTACTCTATACCTACCATACACCTTCTCAAGATGTCATGGGGTCCTAAACATCACCAAAAATGATGGATTTCATGAGGATGATAATAAAAATGATGGATCTAATGTTTTTGGTGAAAAATAATTAAAGTGGTATATGTAACATATGTTTTGCATGACTAGCTACCAAATAACTTGATAATACATCAATATATGAATAGAATGGAAGTATGAAATGATCAAAAATGTTCTTGAGCTTACTTGAATTGTTGAAGAGTTTTGGATGTAAAATGATTAGAACCTTGGGATTTTTATTTCAAAATCCTAACAAGGAACACTATGGACACTAGATTAACACTTGAGCTTGAAAAATTTGTGGTTCTTGCTTGCTATCTCCTTGTGGCCGTGGGTTTTGATAGAGAGGGAGAGAGTGTTTGTGATTTTCTAGTGAAAATGAAGCTAGTTTAGGCTTTATATAGTCCAAGGGCATTTTGGTAATTTCAATGAAAGGGTATAATGGTAATTTCACTATATTTTCGAAATATCTAGATATTTTAGGTTGGATATTTATCTTTGACATACGGAGTGGGTTTTGGTCCCGTTAATTGCTAACTGTAAGTCGTAAAGTCACAAAACTTAAAACCGGGTATCCTAAAATTCCTAAATTCATGAAAATGTCACGGAAGGTGGAAAACATATATTTCTCTTGTTGGTAATGTTGTTTGGACATATCGGGATGCCTAAATGATGTTTAAACCTTAAGGTAAATCTCGGACACGGTTTCGTGATTCTTGCAGAAATTATCCGACGAGTGCCAAAATCTCGGGTTATCATTAAAATAGTTTAACTTACGAGAATATGAAATAAAAATTTTGGAATGAATAGTGCCAGTGAATAGTAAAAATAAATAGTACTCATGAATAGTAAATTGTCGAGGTTCGGAAAAATGACCTGGAATTACGAGTTGTGACAGAAAAGGTATGATGACTGTTTTGTACATGTCAATTACATTTCCAATTCTTGAGTAAGATAACCTGTTATTTTATCACTATTTTGGCAGAAATAATTGAACTCTCAAGTGACAGTTCTGAAGCCATTTCATGTGAACAACTTTCATGGATGGATTACTTTCCACAGAATTACAATCCAAAGGCTTTCAAAGTGACTTCAAAGAATGTGGTAAGGAGTTCCAATGTGACAAACAAAGATGAAGCAAAGCTGGCTTTTAAGGCAAGGAGTCAAGAGCTAGGGCTGCCATGTCCAAAAACTTGGGAAGATCTTGGTATCACATCATGGCAACCAAAAATTCTCAAAGATGCTAAAGGAAAGGGGAAAAAAGGGTGGTTTAAACTTAAAAATCTCATGAACCTATGCATTTTGGTTACAAGATATGTATGTATGAGGAATGGTTTAGGTGTATAACTTAAACCATCCTACAATAAAACCCTTGTAGCCCTAGTTCAACTCTCAATGCAATGTTTTCCTCATTATGCCTTGCTGATTAACATTATATTTCATAAACCAACACAGAACACATATTTCATAAACTAACTTAACATTGAACATTTTAAAACATTACATTAAGAGGATCATCATTAAGAGGATCATCACCTTCCTATTATCTACCAAGTTGATCTAACATGATAATAAACAACCTAACATGACCAATCCCAACACATATTACAGTACTTGGATAGTGACATGCCTATCCCAACACAGATTACACACAAACATCCTAACATGACCATAAACAACTTATCATACAATTCCAACTTTGCATTTCTATTCTTCAACTCATCTTCCATACTTGACTTCGTAACCTTCAACTCTTCTTCTAACCTAGACTTCTCCAAAGCAAGTGCCTCAATCATTGGTCGATTATCCATTCCTCTTTGCCTTTGAAAGAACCCATATACCAAGTCTTTGTAGTATTGACTTGGAAGGTCATCATCAAGAAACTCATACACTCGACAATCACCACATTTTACATACCTCTTTCCTGGATTCGCCCTTGAGGTTGATGTTTGCACCCTTAATTGACAATTACATTTGCAAAAAAATTCAATCTTACCTCCAATTACACGCGATTGGGCTGAAGTCGAGGAACTCATTTTTAGGGTTCTTAACTTATTTCAGATTGGGGGGAAGTGGGATAATGGGGGGAAGAGGGAAATTTATATTTTAATAACTCCTAAAATGTCCCTCCAACTTTGTAGTATTGTCAAAACACACCCACACTTGTAAAAAAAGGGTAATATGTAATTAAAACGCAATTAGTGACCTTAATTACTGCCACATCATCAATCAGACGTAATATTGACACAATAGGAAAATTATGATACTTTATTGACACAATAGGAAAATTAAGAAACTTTATGCATACAATAGGAAAAAAAAAGTTCGATGCATACAATAGGAAAAAGTGGCAACTTCGATGTATTTTTAGACCATTTTCCCTTTCAAAATTGCGATGGAGTGGTGTTGGTTTACACATACAAACATTATGATTTTACATTATTTCAGTACTAGTGAGTCACTGATTATTTAAAGAAACAAATTAAAAAGAGAAAACGATGCATTTATACAAGTCTATATGATGTATATCTTGTGTCGCACTTTGTCTGTAATTAAGTCTTGCAGATTCTTGGTAGAATACTTCAAAGACAGTTTATAACATTGTTGTTGGCATTCGATAAATAATATATAACTTGATCATCTAGTAGAGACCATACTGAAAATAATCATTACTACATTACCAGATAATAAACGGAAGCACGCACATGTTTTATCAAACTAAATCATAATATTTACAGATTTACTAAATGGTCGTCCATCATTGTAAATAGAAGTATATGTGATAGATCATTATAATGTTGGCACATCCATACAAAAACTAAGGGCCTGTTTCTTTTTTAAGTCCTGGCTGGATATAGTGTCTGATTTGATATAAGTGTCTGATTGCAAAAGTGTCAATATGAGCAAATGTTGTTTCATTTTTTTTTTACTGAATGACATTCATGATTGCAATAAATGACCATTTTACCCCTTGTCTATAAATTTAATTCCGAATGAAACTGCTAATATATAACATCATTAATAATGAAACTGGAAACACAAGTACTACAAAACATCATTAATAATAAAAGTTGAACAATGTTTAATCTTGGCATAAACTACTACTACTACTACAGTACTACTTAAACGCTAAGTTTAACTATAGCATATCATAGTCGATTAGCAATTTCATCACGCACACTAGCCATGTATTGTGTGCTTTGAGCACCCCATTCTGTTCCATCCAGTGCTTCTTCACCATCGGCTTCAACTTCCTCTTCATTGTTGAATATACCGTCTTCATCAAGCTCAAGAAACAATTGATCATGAATATTGCATTTTCTTATGAAGTTATGTATCGCGAAACAAGCAATCACCACATCTCTTTGTACTTCAAATTTGTAGTTAGCCATTTGTTTTAGAATTGGAAATATTGCTTTCAATACACCGTAAGCACGTTCAATCACATTCCTAAGTTGAGCATGTGCATGATTGAACTTTTCTACTTTAGTTAAAGCACGTCGACGTCGAAAATCAGCCAACCAATACCTTGTGTTACGATATGGTGCCAAAAATCCACGACTGTTTGCGTATGCAGCATCACATAGATAATATTTATCTAAGACGAATAAAATCACCAGAATATTATTATATGTACATATAAAACATAGTTAGGATTATACATAAGAATGCATACCTGGTGGAGGAAACGGAAAGCCTGAAGTTGGGTTGTAGACAACTTCTGTTAATACTTTTGAATCATGGGCTATACCTTCCCATCCGGCCCAAACAAAAGTGAATATCATGTCAAAATCACAAATTCCTAAAACGTTTTGATAGCATCGACCACCTCATCTTCCCCTATAAGCAGTTTGCTCATTGATAGGTACAACCGCATGTACAAGAGTCCCGTCTAGTGCACCTATTGCTCCCTTTAACGACAAGAACATAATTATTATAGATAAATTTTTAAAAAATTTCAAAATTTTCAAATTATATAAATGATACATACTGGAAATATTTCTCTCAAATCTCTATGTCGATCCGACAGATTCGAGAGGTTGTCATTGGAGGTTGGCCGTACAACTTCTTTTGCAAATTCCATCATTCCAACGAGAACTTCATGAAAACAAATATGGATAGTTCTTAAGGAGTGTTGAAATCTTCTCTTGATCACCCTAAAGCGTTCATTATGTCCAATGGTTGTTAAAAATATTGCCATCAATTCTTGACATTGTGTATTGTTTCCACTTAATAACTCTTGTGTGTATGCATGTCCACTTAACGCTGAATTGTTATCTCTTATTCTTGGTATTCTAAGAATGCTTCTTCTTCGTCTCACATACCATAATAGAACAAGTAAATACAATATTTCTTTTATAAATTCCATAACCTTGAAAAGACAAAAGAACAAGTAGGTCAACATTCTAATTGAGTCCATTTGTTGCTTCAAGTTTATCTACTGCATATGTGTTATGTGTTTTGTATGTAATACATCCATTTGAACATAACCAACAACCTATATCAGCTCAATTTGAAAATCCTCTAGAATTCATAATTAATAAAAGATAAACCCTAATATCCAGACTTGATAAAAGATAAATAATTCATATGCTATAAACGACATTGGTGTAAATAGACTTTCTATTTACCTAATAATTAACAATTTAAGAAAATAAAAACTTAGATTTATTAAAAGGTTAAGAAACCTGGAAGTTGGAGTGAAGTGTCCGATTGGCACAAGAAATAAGGACGGTGGAAGATCGTGGAAGAAAGGACGATGGCAGAATGATCACCGATGAGCTGAATTGTGGTGGAGGGATCAAAGGGATGGAGTAATGAAGGTAGGTGATGAATATTGGTAAAGTGGAAACAAAGAAATAAAGGGTAAACTTGTCCAAGGGTGGGTCAAAGATGGTTCTGTTAGCTAAGGAGTGTGGTATTTGACCCCTTCTAGAATCAGACATTTCCTTTACATACGGAAAAAAAGAAACACGTTTTTCATCCATGTGGGCTAGGATCCCTTGCTAAAAGGCCCAATAAGTTGAAAGTAAACAGCACCTAAATTAGTATGCAAAATAGCTAAAAATTCAAAAGGATATGAAAAATGAGGAACTTCTAACGGCATTCCTTCTCACTGTCAGTAACCTGACTCTTAGCCCTTCAATCTCCATACCTTCCTTTGCTGCTCCAAAAGTCACTTGTTTTAAGCTCCACACTTAATGTTGCCATTGTCTTTGTCCTCAATTCATGTAGAAGTAAATATTTCAATCTCAATGATCAAGCAAAAGTAGTGTTCAAATGTAGGAAATCACAGAGAATAAATATCCTTTTCCAGAAATCCCAATATAATTGATGTGTTTTGAGTCAGGTTCTAAGCAAAAAGATCCTTTTGAAGATCATTTTTCATTTCAACTATAGGTTCGCCACTCTTTCTAAATCCACTTACGTGATTTATCCCATAGGTTGTGTTAATGGTGTATAGCTTTGTGAATGATTTTGAAACACCATCTTCCATACACTATGAACTCGTTTCCCCGCCCCTTTTTTAAAGTGAACCACAACAAGAGACTCCCTAATGCTATATAAATTCGAATTACTTCCCTTACCGACAGCTAGAGCGGATAGGGAAATTTCTGTAAATTCTTCACTTGTCATATCAAATGACACAATTAATTTCTGATTATACCACGACTGATGTCTAACATCCACATAAATCCTTTCATAAGCAAGCCAATACATAAACCTATCTATTGCTACCTAGTTTCTGAGCATCTATCATAACCATCCACGAATAACAAGCCTTGAGAGCTAACTATTTTTCGTCCTTTAAGTAGGTTAAGAGACGTGGGGACAGTAAGTGAAAACTTGTGTTGAGGGAAAGTATCATCATTTACAATCGAAACATATTTTTCGTCAGAATAATTAAATGATTTGAATCTTACAAGTAGATGATGTTTATGTTTTTGCTCAGTGTTGTACTCAGCAATAAACTTAGAGCTATGGATAAGAGATTTCCATTGTTTCGAAACCAATCTAAATCGAATAAGTGATTTGACAGGCAGATTTTTTATGATTTCTGCTTGGATATCGAATGGTATGTTGTCGGACATTATTGTTTCGATGGTGCTTATTAGGGATTTAAACTTTTAGGGTTTTTTAACGAGAGATTTGCATGAAACCAGGGACGGAGCTAGAAAAAAATTCGAAGGGGGGCAAAAATTTTTTTTACGGCATATCAAAAATAGAGTTAAAAAAAGAAAGTTGACACTGACAAACTTAAATAAAAAAATCTACTCTATTGGCTTGTCTAAATAAATACTTTAAAAAAAATTCTAATAAAACTTGTGCAATGGGGCGTTTATCGTTCTACTCTGTCCGTTATGCCCATAACCATATTCAGTTTTAATGTCGCACATCAATTTTATGTCTATATTCAATAAAACTAGAAAAATATTTAAGAAAAAAAGCTAAAAGGAAAAAAAAAAAAAAAGGGTTTTGGCTGCTAAATAGTTACGTACTTTTCCTAATGTACCGTTTTGGTACGTGTACTTTTTTCGTTCCACTTTATGTGGTGTACTTTCATCTTTTGTTCAATTTTGCACGCATTTTATACACAACCGGGTAAACTTGTATAAAACCGGGAAAAAAAAATCTACGTGGCATATTAAATTTTTGAGTAAATTGCATGGATCCTCCTTTGGCTTTGTCCCATATTGCATCTACTGTCCTTGGTGGTTTCATATTTCATTGACAGTCCTTTGTTTCACAAAATATTTTATAAACTTTTTTTTTTATTATTTTTAAATTGTGAAAATTTTTATAAACTTCCTTTAAATTACGAAAAAATTTATACACTTTTTTATAAATTACGAAAATTTTATAAACTTTTATATTACGAGAATTTTTATAAATTACGAAATTTTTTATAAACTCTTAAATTACAAAATAATTTATAAACTTTTTTAAAAATTACGAAAATTTTATAAACTTTTAAATTACAAAGATTTTTATAGACCTTTTTTTTTGGTTTTTTTATTAAATTACGAAACTTTTTATAAATCTATATATATATATATATATATATTTTTGGTTTTCTTTTTTAAATTCCAGAAATTTTTTAAACTTTTCTTTTACTTTCTTTTTTTAAGAAAAAATATTAAAATTTTTATAAACGTTTTTTACTTTAAACTATTTTATTAACTTTTAAAATAGGCGCTATTTTAAACTTTCGTTTTTTAAATATTATATAAAACTTTTAAACTATTTGAGTATTTAAACTAATTAAACCTTTTTTATAAAACTTTAAACTATTTGAGTGGGTGTATCACCTTAAAGATAATTGTCACTCTTGTCTTTTACTTTGAACAAACGAATATGTATAAAAAACGAACGAAAACGTATTAAAACGGATGAAAACGTATATAAACGGACGAAACATATAAAAACAGATAAAACATAAGAAAACATATTAAAACGGACGAAACATATAAAAACGGGTGAAAGCCTATTAAACGTATAAAAACAAAACAAAACGTGTAAAAACGTAATAAAGACATATAAAAACGGAAGAAAACGTGTAAAAACGGATGAAAACCTATAAAAACAGATAAAACATAAGAAAATGTATAAAAACGGGTAAAAACGTATGAAAACATAAGAATGACATATAAAACGGACAAAAACGTATAAAAACAGATGAAAACCTATAAAAACGGATAAAAACGTAAGAAAACGTATAAAAACGTGTAAAAACGTATGAAAGCATAAGAAAGACGTATAAAAAAAGGACGAAAACGTATGAAAACAAACGAAAACGGATAAAAACGTACGAAAACGTATAAAAACGGATAACAACGTAAGGAAACATATAAAACGTATAAAAACAGACGAAAAAGTATAAAAAGTAAGAAAACGTATTAGGGACGAAAGTTGCAACGTTTGACAAACCACAGGGACCATCCATGTAATATAATTTATTTTTGTTAGTGGAAATCCGACGTGGCGTGCACACATGGCAGTAGTGATTATATTTCGGTAAAACAAGTTTAGCCGTGCAAAATAGAACAAAAGATGAAAGTACTCTACATAAAGTGGAACGAAACACGTACCAAAACAATACATTTGTAAAAGACGTAGCTATTCAGCAGCCAAAGAGGAGAAAGGACACCCTACGAGTCATCCCACGTGAGTCAACTTTACTACAAAACAAAACTCTTATCTTTCTTTATTAAATACATTATTTATATATTTCTTCTTCTTCCATTGTTTCTCTTGAAGCCAATAAATAAAACCATTCTAATAAATACATGGGTTTTGTCCATACAATAGCTGTCTATTTTTTCCAATGTCCCGATATGGTACGTGTACTTTTGGTTTTGTGTTAATATGGCCACTTTTTGACCGGATACCGGGTGCACCGGCTATTTTGGGTACAAGTTTTATTTTAATTATTTTTTGTATAAAAATGGTCCCTTGTGATTTGTTTCTTTTGCAAAATAGGTCCTTTGATTGTCCGTTAACTAGCATTGCAAGGTTAGTCCTTTTCCGTTAAATATCTTTTTTTTCTAAATTATTTTTTTCTGAAATAATTTTTTTCAAAAAATTATTTTTTACGAAAAATTATTTTTGGAAAATTTTTTTATTCTAAATTATTTTTTTTATAAAAAATTTTTTTCGAAAAAATATTTTTTTCGAAAATATATTATTTTTGGAAAAATTATTTTTTTTTCGAAGAATTATTTTTTTTCGAAATAATTTTTTCAGAATTTTTTATTCTAAATTACTTTTTTAGAAAAATATTTTTTTCGAAAATTTTCTTTTTTCTGAAATAATTTTTTCGAAATTTTTTTTCTAAAAAAATATTTTTTCGAAAAAAATAAGTTAGAAAAAAAAAATTCGAAAAAAATTAATTTTCGAAAATTATTTTTTTTCGAAAAAAAATATTTTTTCGAAAAAAATAATTTTTTGAAAAAATTATTTCGAAAAAAATTAATTTTTCGAAAAAATAATGGATAAAAGTGTAAATACGGACGAAAACGTGTAAATACGGACGAACACGAGTAAATACGGATGAAAAAGTGTAAAAACGGATGAAAACCATAAATTTGGGTTATTTCCTTTAATGTTCTTGCTGCCTAGTGATGACCGATGTTCGATCGTCCGAGGATGACACTAAGTTTGAGGTCCGGTTGTCCGAGAATGAGACTCAGGTTGAGGCCAGTGAGGCGATGAGCATACTACAGAGAACGATTGTCGTGTTGTTGCGAGCGATCGGCGAGCGCCGAGCGATTTGAACAGCCCTAATCACACGGGACCATTTTTGTTAAAAAATCACTTTTTAACATGTTTTGCAGGTAAAAAAAAGTACACGTACCAAAAATAATATATTTTCGAAAAAAATAATTTTTTGAAAAAAATTATTTCAGAAAAAAATAATTTAGAAAAAAAAGATATTTAACGGAAAAGGACTAACCTTGCAATGCTAGTTAACGGACAGTCAAAGGACCTATTTTGCAAAAGAAACAAATCACAAGGGACCATTTTTGTACAAAAAATAATTAAAATAAAACTTGTACCCAAAATAGCCGGTGCACCCGGTATCCGGTCAAAAAGTGGCCATATTAACACAAAACCAAAAGTACACGTCCAATATTGGCACGAAAAAAAGTACACGTACCATATCGGGACATTGGAGAAAGTAGACAGCTATTGTATGGACAAAACCCTAAATACATTATTTATATACTTCTTCTTCTTCCATGGTTTCTTTCTTTTTCACCATTCCAATAAATAAAACCAACTCCATACTCTAAAATTTGTTTAAAAATGGATTTTGACTTTCAATTTGGCTACCACATACTCTTTTCTAGGGGGTTTTAAGAATGGATTTTGACTTTCAATTTGGCTACCACATATGCTTTTCTAAGGGGGGCAGATTACAAAAACATCTCAATCATTCAAGAAATTCACACTACTATTTTTTCCAGTGTGGCCGCTTCCCCCCCCCCCAAAAAACAGCATGAAATACAAGATTTTATAATAAAATTTCTACATTAGTTTATGGGCTAAAGTGCTAAACCCTTTAAAAAAGCACAAGCCTTACAGCCCATTGGGCTTTATATGCTAATGGATCCATTGACGATTGATGGTCCATATATGAGATTGGTTTGAAGAGACTTTTTTACGAACTAGTTTGGTTTTATTTCTACCTTAATTTGTAGTTTGTACTAACTCGAGAAATAATTGACTGGTTCAGGTTAAACTAACCAACCCATTGAACCTGACCACTCAACCCGTCAACCCATTAACTATTTTGCAACTCGCTGGCCTGATCAACCCATTTTACCTCCACCTGTAAGTTGCCGATGATGGTGATAGATTCGTTTTGCCTCAACGGTTTCTTGCTTCCTAATTAAGGTACTTGCCATGGATAAGATATGGGCCCATGAACACATCAAAATTTAAACAATGACCACGCTAGGTTCCACTTTTGGCATATTACTTTGTTGGATAAATTAACCACAGGAAGTATAAAGGAAAAAAGAATAACAGTAAAAGCCTGCCTGCAAGAAACATGAAATTGCATAAATCGTCCGTAAAGTTTGGCCAAATTGCATGTTTCGTCCCAAACGTTACAAAAATGCAAGGATCGTCCCTGTGGGGAAACCTTTGGTGCAAGTATCGTCCTTTTTGGGGAAACCTTTGGTGCAAGTATCGTCCTCACAGGGACGATCCTTGCACTTTCATAACGTTTGGGATGAAACACGCAATTTGGCGAAACTTTAAGGACGATTTATGCAATTTACTCAATGAACAATTATCAAAGTCCATTTTCTACCTGTATTTTTCGGTTTTATAAAGTTTAGTCATTTCAGCCTGTCAAACTAGAAAAACAATCATAAGTTTAGTGCAACAAATGTATACAAATTGGATAAATTGATAGCCAAATTCCGAAACTGTTGACTAAAGTAGGCTCAAATAAAAGTAAACATGTGATTGTGCATATGTTCTTAGTTATACTTAAAATATAATAGCTTATTATCTTACATATAAATAAATATACTTTGATAAATGATAGACAAAAAGAGAAAAGATAAAGAGAATGGACCCAAAAGTTCAAAGGGAAGCTTAGCTGAAGCCAAGCAAGGTACAAGATTCATACACACTTTATTCCAAATTTAGAGTTTATATAAGGTTTTAGCATGCCGATTTTTCAGCAATCACAACTCAAAATCCTGTTACTCTAACAACTACACCATTTTCGTCAATGGCTACTCCAAGGATTCGCCATGCTAGAGGTGACAGAACTATGTTCTCGTCCTCAGACGACAATGCCATGATGAAACACATACTCGCCACTCATGCACCCGATGGCACATATCTTGACGTCATACCACTCCTTCAAATCGTTGAGGACATTATGAATAGGGCCTATCCGGACCCTAGCCATCAAGTACATTAATCGTGTTAATACTTAATTTAGTTATCGATTTGTATACTAAATTGTTGATTACGATTTGTAGGGTAATCAAAAGGAACTGGATGCCATTGTGGATGGTGTAGTTTATAACGATGTCAATGAGATGCTTGAAGTTATGGCGCTCACCATCAATAAGGTTTCATGTGAGGTAGAAGTTTAGCTCGGGTTTAGTATATATATATTTTTTTTTATCAATTTTATGAAGGTTTTAACCTTTAACGTCTAAAACTATATGATAGATTTCTTGCAAGTGTGTTGGAGGTCAAGACGCACATTCAACCACTACAGGGATTTTTAACATGCTTTCCAACTACAGTTGGGATGCAAAAGCTGTTATTACTTTAGCGGCATTTGCAGTGAATTACGGCGAGTTTTGGCTGGTGGCTCAGCTTTACACTCGCAACCCACTCGCCAAATCACTAGCCCACCTCAAGCAACTGCCTGATGTACTAGAGCATGGTGATGCTCTCAAACCAAGGTTTGAGGCCGTGTTTAATCTCATCAAGGCCATGCTTGACTTGACTCATTGCATTGTTAGATTTAAGGAGCTTCCAGAGCAATATATTGACCCCGAGACACCAGAGTTAGTGACGGCCACGGCTTTTATTCCCATCGCTGTTTATTGGATCATTAGAAGCATTGTGGCTTGTTCATCAATACTCATCAACCTCATTGGAATGGGACAAGAGTATGTTATCGATTCACATTAAGCATTCTCATGAACAACATAGTACATATTGTTGATACAATAATACATAAATACCTCAATGCATACACAAACATTTCTTTCAAACAGGCATGTCACTACGACTACGGAGGCTTGGGAACTATCAAGTTTGGCACACAAAATCAGCAATATTCATGATCACCTTAGGCATCAATTAGATCTTTGCAATCACCACATAAGTAAGATTAAGAATGTTACAAATATTATCGGTTTTAATATGTATATATATATATATATATATATATATATATATATATATATATATATATATATATATATATATATATATATATATATATATATGTGTGTGTGTGTGTGTGTGTGTGTGTGTGTGTGTGTGTGCGCATAAACTAATCACGGATGCACAATTTTTATACTAATCACTAGATGAGAAGAAACAGATTGAAGCATACCTAACGCTTCTTCGCATCATGGACATGGCACATCTCGACAACATGAAGGCTCTAAGGCATTTGATTTACTTGAAAGATGATCAGCCACCATTGTATGAGAGCTCTACAAAGACTCGAGTAGGTGTTCCTTGTTCAATTGCATCATTTTTATAAAACTTATTATGACTAAAAATCAAATTGAATAAAATTTGTCCATATATAGGTTGGCATCGAGATACTAAAGAAGAAGATTGTGTTGTTACTCATATCCGACCTTGACTTACCTCCAGAAGAGCTATCGGTTCTTGACCAAATGTATACGGAGGCAAGGCAAAACCCAACAAGGCCCGAAAGCCAATATGAGGTCGTTTGGATCCCGGTGGTGCCAAAGACAACGCCATGGACCGAAGAGAGCCAAATCAAATTTGAGGCACTGAGAAACATGATGCCATGGTATTCAGTGTATCACCCCTCGTTACTTGAACCAGCGGTGATCAAGTATATCAAGGAGGTGTGGCACTTTAACCATAAACCATTGCTCGTGGTGATGGATCCTCAAGGGAGGATTGTCAACACCAACGCGCTACATATGATGTGGATTTGGGGAAGCCTCGCTTTCCCATTCACTAGCCTGAGGGAAGAATCCCTTTGGCGTGAAGAAACTTGGAGAATCGAGCTCCTAGCAGATTCCATTGAGCCAATGATTTTTAATTGGGTATGGCACGTCTGACTTGATTACTTCAAATTTGAATTTTCATTTTTTAGAGTCTCATTTTCATTTTTTGCTTTTCAAGATCGCGGATAAAAAGTACATTTGTTTGTACGGAGGAGAGGACATGGATTGGATACGAAATTTTACGAAGACTGCACAAGAGGTGGCGCGCGCAGCCAATATTCCACTCGAGATGTTATACGTTGGAAAAAGTAACCCAAGAGAAAAAGTACGAAAAAACAATGATATAATCCGAGAGGAGAACCTTAGCTATGTTCTCCCGGACTTAAACCTAATATGGTTCTTTTGGGTTCGACTCGAAAGCATGCTTCACTCAAAATTACAACACGGGAAGTCATTCGACGATGACCCTATTCTAAGGGAAATCAATGTGATGCTCACATATGATGGCAATGATCAAGGGTGGGCTGTGATATGTCGTGGCTCAAACGAGTGGATGAGACGTAGTAATGGAGAAACGGTCTTAACTAGTTTTACTAACTTCAAAGATTGGCAAGCGGACGCAGATGATAGAGGTTTTCTACCCGCGTTAAACGACTATCTTGAGGCAAATCCCACAACTCAAACACGATTAAGTTCATACTTGGATTCGCAAAAGTTCTTTAAAAAGTTCATACCTGGGGATCTCGTGTGTATTTTTTTGATCTGATGTAATGTTTTTGGGATATCGAATGAATAATCCCTCAAATCCTATATAAATGAATCGTTTAATGTTAGGATTGAAATTGTTCCATGGACTAATATAATCGGTTAGGGAGATAGGTTTGAGAGGATGGAATTGTGTGTGTGTGTGTTTTTTCGAGATGGAAACAATGGAATGGATAGTTTGTAAGTTGTTCCGCCCAAAACACGTTCCACAAAATCGACGGCTCATGAATATTTGTGAATTTACACGTGGCAATTGATTAGTATTTTTCAAGAAGAAATTGTAGGGTAACACTCCTGGCAACACTCCTTTATATAGGATGGATATATATGTATATATATATATATATATATATATATATGTATGTATATATATATATATATATATATATGAAACGAGAATTTTTACCCATGCTTCGCTGTGTGGTGCGAGGTTTTACGTTAATTTTTGTTAGACGGATGTTCTTTATAGACGAATTACGTAATTTCAACTAAAACGTAAGGACGGGTTATGCAAATTTTTGTTTTCTCTAAAATAAATTCTTATGGATAATTTTTGCAATATTGGGTAACATACAAGCTACACTCGAGGGATGAAATTTGCAACACCAGATGAATGATGGGGACTATTTTTGTAAATTTTCAAAAAAGACAAATAATTAACAGTACAACTTCTGAAAATTTTAAGTATTTAATATTAAAATAATATGAGGAAAAAAATTACACACTTGATGGCATAGTGACAAAACTAAAATAAAGTCGTTTTAGTTAAATACTACAACTATCTTTTTATAAATAAAAAGAATGAACAAATATTGAAATATAGTGGCGTTTGTGGTTCTCAAGAAACACAACTTGAAATAATATATGAGAAGGTTTTATAATTTTGGCTCTACATCTTTGAAATTTTTGGCCAAGAATATTTAATACGAGTAAATTACTTCAATATCATGAGTCGCGTTATTTAAAAAAAAAAAAAAAAAAAAAAAAAAAAAAAAAAAAAAAAAGCTTATCAAGTTACAAGATCTGACTGTCGGATCAAAGTGACATAATTTAAGAATAAAAAACACAGAGGACCACTTTTGCCAATTCAGCAAACTTACCCCACCCCCAGACCTATCACTTTGCACAAACTCCTTATCAACAAATCTCACATTCTCTTTCGAGTAAATTGCAAAAATCGTCCTTGTGGTTTGGCCAAATTGCACATTTGGTCCCTGTGATTCATTAAGTGCAAAAATGGTCCGGATTTAACACTGTTTCATTCACTTTTAGTCCCTCATGTTAACAGGCGTTAAGTGAGTTTCGTTAGCACTTAAACGTTAGCCATTAAGGCTAACAATCGTTGCAGCGCACGTCCTTTAAACTAACGGCCAAACCACAAGGACTATTTTTGCAATTTACTATTTTTTTCGATTTTTTTTTTTTTTTTTGTAAATTTTTATATTTTTTTTTCAAAACTTTTTCAAAAAAAAAATAAAATAAAAATAATCGAAAAAAATTTCAAAAAAAATTTACTCTTTTTTTTCAAAATTTTTTTTCTACAATTTTTTCAAAAAAAAAATGAAAAGAAAAAAAAAAAGAAAAAAAAAAAGTTTTAAAAAAAATTTTCTCTTTTTTTCGATTTTTTTTTGAAAATTTTTTCGTCCGTTTGAGTTTTTTTTCATCATGTGAATCTTTTTATATAAAACGTTTTTTATATGAAATTTGTTTTTTTCGAAATTTTTTGTTTTTGGAAAAACATTTTTATTTTTTTATAAGTTTTTTATATGTTTTTATACGTATAAAAATATTTTTTAGAACATATAAAAACGTATATATTTTTTATATGTTCCAAAAACAACTTTTTGTGCTAGAAAAGTGTTTTTTTTTTCCAAAACAAAAAATTTCAAAAAAAAAAACAATCTTTATATGAAAAACCTTTTATATAAAAAAAATTAACATGACGAAAAAAAAGTTTCCAAAAAGTAATTTCGGAAAAAAAATTCGCATAACGAAAAACATTTCAAAAAAAAATTGAAAAAAAAAACGGACGAAAGAAAATTTTCATAAAAAAAAATATTCGAAAAGAAACTAGTACATTTTTTTTGAAATTTTTTTAGGAAATTTTATTTTGAAAATTTTTTTTTAAAAAAAATTCGAAAAGAAAATTTCAAAAAAAAAGACTAAATTTTTTCGAAAAAAAAAATTTTGAAAAAATTTTCAAAAGGGAAAATTCGGAAAAAAAAATTTAAAATTTAAAAAAAATCGAAAAAAAAAGAGTAAATTGCAAAAATAGTCTTTGCGGTTTGGCCGTTAGTTTAAAGGACAGGCGCTGCAACGATTGTTAGCCTTAAGGGCTAAGGTGTTAGCCACAAGGACGATTTTTGCAATTTACTCCGGAACTCACCTAACGCCGGTTAACATGGAGGACCAAAAGTGAATGAAACAGTGTCAAATCCGGATCATTTTTGCAGTTAATGAATCACAGGGACCAAACGTGCAGTTTGGCCAAATCACAAGGACGATTTTTGCAATTTACTCTTCTCTTTCTCTAACCAAAATCCAAAACTTCCATAAAATTCAAAACAAACCGCTTTTTAACCGTTAAAAAAATAATAATAAATAAAAAAAAATCATAAAGGTACACAACCAGATAAAAAAAAAAAAAAAAAAAAAAAAAAAAAAAAAAAAAAAAAGAACCCTTGAAATATGGTGGCGTTTGTGGTTCTCAAGAAGTTGAAATAATATATGAGAAGGTTTTATAATTTTGGCTCTACATCTTTGAAATGTTTGGCCAAGAATATTTAATACGAGTAAATTACTTCAACATCATAAATTATTTGATAACCACATGTATAACTTTATTACAAACTAGCCATTTCAAATTGATTTTTTTTTTAACGGCAATTTTATAAGAAAAAACTCGCAAGGAGCTACAGCATTACAAAGAAATAAAATGGGTGGGGGGTAAAAGCTCTATGATAACGCATGGATACAACCCACATTCCAACCAGCAAAAAAGTATTACATGTTTGACTATATACATATACATATATAAAAATCATACCAACACATAAGCACATGACAAAGAGAAATACAATCAAGCAAGTTGCTTGAAAATGAAGAAAATGATGCTTTAAACTTGCATGAAAACACCTTCTTCAAAAAAAATACGTGCATGAAAACACACGATTGTTGAGCCTATATAAAAATATGTGAGCATGTACATATATAAGGGAATGTTCAAATAGGTACCAAAAAACATTGAGACATAAGATAGTCGGGAAATTTTGGTTTATATATGTAAACAGTGATGAAACCAGGGTGGTTTTGGGGGTTCCCGAGACACCAATAAATTAGCGTTAATTCTGGTCTCAAATTTTCAAAAATGCACTTACTATTCAAAAAACGTGTTTATAGTCATATTTAGTTTTTCTAAATGGCTAAATGCAATGTTTATTTTTAGTTCTGATTCTGTCTCAAAATACATTAATGTTACATTTTGATAGCTAGAATATGAATTATCTCATAACACATGCATATGTACTTTAGTTATTGTTAATATCTCTACCTGAATTTATATATACATGTACATTTGGTAATCTTGTATATCATACATGGAAGTTTCAACATATTATACCTCATAACCAGAATTATTCTAATAACATATCTACATGTAAGCTTGAAAACCACAATTTTGGAATTTAAAACACTAAACCCCTGATGCAAATTGCAAATGTTTAAGGTTTGTTGACCTATAAAATGTGTTGGCACGTGACAACTTGCTCAATATTTGTGTTGTAATGTGTGTACATCTTTTTCTATTCCATCTTTTTTGGCTTTTCATCTCATGTTATATGATAAAATTATATTTTATGATGCTTAATTAGTTTGTCTCATTCTTAATGATCTTTAGCTATAACATTAGACCAAGAGAAGTGGACGTTGAAGTGGGCTTAGTTGCCCTTTCAACGCCCGTTGGCCCACCCTCATGAGGCGTTGAAGCCCGTTGAATTGGCAAAATAATAAACGTTCGTTGATTGAACAACGGGCATGAAAGGTTTTATTTTGTCAAATATAGCCGTTAAACTGCTATATTTGTTATTAACTTCCTTATTATTTTTTATTTTTTTCATTTTATTTTTTTTTAACTTCAACTTTCCTATTTAAATCTAACACTTATTTTTCATTTCAACACACAATTCACCACGACTTTCTTTCAACAAAAATAACGCCCGTTTTCAACCAAAAAAATGATTCGCCGGCCATTCAATGCAAATGATTCGAGTAGTGATTCAAGTTCCGACGAATTTGAAACCGAAGTTTTAGCCGTTTGTACGAGTGCGGTAAACCTTATGGCGAATTTTGTTCACTGAAGCGTTAGTCAACGTCGACCGATTCAAACAAGACAAGTTATCATGCGCGATCGTGAAGAAGCTCATAAGCGTTTGATGCGAGATTATTTTAATGACGTAAGGGAAGTCGGGTACTTTAAACAAAAATCCGACGCACTAGGGAAGCTTGGATTCACCACAACGCAAAAGTTGACCGCTGCCATACGGATTTTGGCGTTCGCACAAACGTCCGACATCAACGACGAGTACTTGCACATGGCGGCTAAAACTATTCGAGACACACTTAGGGAGTTCGCAATCGGTATTATATTTTATTTTTATTTAACGTTTATTTTTAGTTAACGTTTATTTTTAGTTAACGTTTATTTTTATTTACATTTAAGCATATGTTTTTAATATTGTAGCTATTTGTGAGATATACGGTTGTCGATACCTTAGAAAACCAACTTGGTTCGACCTACAGAAAATATACGAGGTGCACGAAGACATGCATGATCTACCCGGTATGATCGGTAGCATAGATTGTATGCATTGGCAGTGGGAAAGATGTCATACGGCTTGGTGTAGCCAACACACTCGGGGTAATCAAAAGGGACCGACGAAGATACTTCAAGCTGTTTGTTCACAAGACCTGTGGTGTTGGCATGCATTCTTTGGCGCAGCTGGATCGAACAATGATCTCAACGTGTTACAACAATCACCACTCATAGAGGACATTGTTTCAGGTAAAATGTCAACCGCATCTTTTTACGCCAATAATAATTACTACCCGTACGGTTATTTTTTGGGCGATGGTATATATCCCGAACATAGCTACATCGTAAAGACTTTCACCGACGTTGTGGATGAGAAAAGATTGCATTTCAAAAAGCAACAAGAATCGGCAAGAAAAGATATAGAACATTTCTTTGGTGTTCTCAAGCAACGTTGGGCATACATAAGGACTCCTTACAAATTATGGTCGACTGAAACGATGAAGTACATTATGGAAGCATGTATCATTTTACATAATATGATTTTGGAAGATGAGGGAAATGCATACTGTCAAGATTATAGACCCGAAGCAGTGGAAGAAGATGAAAATAGAGAACAAGCACCCATGCCAGTCAGATTACAAAACACCAGGTACATGCGAAGTCGTTCATAATTCTCTTAAGGCGGATTTGGTAGAGCATGTTTGGGCACGAAAGCAACGTAGGGTACGCAATGGTGAAGTTGAGGATGAAGAAATAGCCGACGAAGAGATTGAAGACTTGTGTGACGAGCTAGTTGTAGATTTGGGTGACGACGAGGAAGATTATTATGCGAGTGACGACTATGACGATGCGGACTATAGCGAAGAATGAATTATTTTATGTTTATGTTGTGTTATTTCTAAAGTTTGAATAATTTGTAATAAATTTGTTTAGGAAAAAAAAAGTGTATCATTGAAGAAATAAAAAAGGGGCGTTGAATGCTTGAAGCATTACTCCCATTTAGCTTCAACACCCAAATTCTCTCACTGCCACATGCGAACATTTGCCCCAACCCACTAAGCTTACCACTACTCTTGGTCTTTAGCTATAACAATAGGACATATATGCTTTAAATTGTATGTAAATCCGGATTAGTTATATCCATATCCATAAATTTGGTATGTTACTTTTACTTAAGCGATTAAAACTAATACAATTTAGTCAAAACTGCCACCTAACATATTTTGTCAACTATACCAAACAATTAGGATTATAGGTCTATAGGTTTTGATTCACATATTTGATCTCGAACGTACTCCATATAAAAACAAACACAAAGGATCAGATCACGCTGCTAAGATAACACTAGCTAGCTGTAATTTAAACAAGAACAATGCTTGTACTAATGGACAATAATTCCAAAGCTTGATACTTGTTTTCATCGAGATATAAGGTTGTGAGATAGCGTAGAGTACGTTATCCAAAAAAAGAAAAAAATAAAATTAACTCTTGCATTGATGCTGACTACGAGTTTGAGTGCAATTAACATATAACCCTTCATATCTCTCCATTAACTAATCTACAAAAGTTTAACTTCGTTTGGTTTGTAAATGAGTTACGATTTGAATTTGAATTTGATTTTGGTTTACAAAAACTTCAGAGTGAGAAAAATATATAATAAAATGATATATTATATATTTTTAAAATAGGCATTGTGGGTTTCTACCCCATCAATTTAGGAGAGCCACCACATCAATTTAGTGTGTTATTATTGTTACTTTTTTATCATTTATTTTTTTTACAATCAATAGTTAAGTAATAGATAGCTAATTATATATATTTTTTAAATTGTTTATTAAAAAAAATAGAAATATGTAACAATCGTAATAACATTATAAAATAAAAAGTCATGAATAAATTTTTCTTTCATTTTGAATAATTTGAGTATACATACGTTGTCGACTTAAATATATAGTTTCACATGCGGATGCGACCTCAGTTTTGTACCTCCCCATTGTTGGTGATTTGGCGGGATTGGACAACTTTCATCTAGCGTCACATAAATGTAATGAGTGTTACACCCGTATCCCGACCAGGTACTAAATATGTACATATATGTTATATATGTATATAAGTTATGTATTGAAGTGTAAGTTATAAGTTAGTTGTGGCTAATATAGAAAGAAAAGAACTAGAGGGACTATTATTGCCTATTAGCCAAAGTGATTACCTACTTATGAAGTAATCATAAGAAAATAAGTCCCGGAAGTTGCTATAGTTCCTAAGGTCGGTTTTGTAGAGAGAAGAAAGGGAAAAACTTTACTGTTTCATCTGTTGAGCCATTTCTAGCAATATTCAAGAGTTTCAATCCTTAAGAACCATTAAATTGGTTAACACCATCACAAGTAAGTATGTTTCCCTTAATTTTGAGTTAGGGTTTGTGTATTGAATTATGGTATAAGGTTAAGGATTGATGAATTATCATACTAGTATTGTTATTGATCCTTAATTCATGGTAATTATGGTATAGGAAGCAATTAGGAAGTGGGAACCCTTGTGCTAGTGAATTGATATAGAGAGAATTGAGGTAAGTATATGGTTTAACATAATTTATTGTATTATCATATTTCTTATATGATGATTATGTATGTTATATGGTTTTATCATGTATTATTACATGGTAGTGATGATATATGGGATATAGGGTGCTTTAGCTAGTTTTGGATCGACTACTAGATATATGGCTAGTTAGTCGTTTCGCTAACTATGTTATGAGGTTCGACCCTATGGGTTGATCATATATAGGCCGACTATGTTGGCGTGAGGTATGTGCCCCTATATCACCAGTTTAACTTATGGTTGGACTAGTTATGGTTATGGTATGATTTTATCATACATTGTATTGTTGTTATTCCATGTACTTACTAAGCGTTTTGCTTATATGTATAGTTGTTATGTTTTCTTGATAGGTTCCGGTGAAGTTAGCAAAGGTAAAGAGAAGGCGTAGGATGGCTTATGATTAGAAGAGTAGCTTGGCTTGGTAAGTAGAAGACTTCCTTCTTTTGGACTAAGCTATTGAAAGTTGAAAGCCCCAAGTGCCATCCTCTTTTTGGTAAAACACGTTAGTCTAAAGTGGGTCATTTTATGTCCTTGAGTCCTTGTTTATAGTTATGTTTATGTCTTGTAAACAGTCCGGGTCAATGGTGTCCAGGTTTAGAATTGTATGGTTTTGGTACTCGTTAAGGGGGTGTTTGGTATAGTCATGTTTCCACCCATTTTGGAAAGTTAACGGATCATGTATGTATAGAACAAGTTTAATATGTTAATCTTATGGTTTTGATAAAGTTTGAAGTGTTGTGGAGGTTATATAAGCCTTATGTCATGAAATGGGTCAAAGTGGGTTTTAGTGTAAAACCCGTCATTTTGTAAAGTACTATTCCCGAGTGTTATATTGTGAATGTTTTTCACTAGAACAAAAAGTGGAATTGGTTACACCAAATATGTGTGACGATATACATATAGTCACACATGGTTTTTTTCGTGTGTGTGACTAAAGGTGGTGTGACCATAGGGTACCTACGGTCACATGTTTTGGTTCTTTTTAGTCTCACTTACAAAAGAGTAACCAAAACGTTAAAATGTGTGACTAAATAGGTACAATTTTAGTTGGATTAATCAGCTTTGTGTGACCAAAAACTCTTATAGTCACACGAAGCATTTTCTTTTTGTATATTTAGTCACATACAATTAACCATAAAGTGGCCAAAAGTGTTAATAAGTGTGACCATATAGTGTTGAAAGTGAAGAAATGTATGGTTTGTGTGACTATAGATCATCCAATTGCCACATAAATTTGGTTTTTGTGTGGCCTTTTGTACCATTTAGTCACACAAATCATGTTTCTTTTGGGTATTTAGTCACATACAATTAATCATAAAGTGGCCAAAAATGTGAATAAGTGTGACCATATGTTCTTTAAAGTGAAGAAATGTGTGGTTTGTGTGACTATTGATCATCCAATGGCCACATGAATTGTATGTTTGTGTGGCCTTTTGTTACATTTAGTCACACAAAGCATTTTTCTTTTGGGTATTTAGTCACATACAATAAATCATAAAGTGGCCAAAAGTGTGAATAAATGTGACCATAGGGTGTTTAAAGTGAAAAAATGTGTGTTTTGTGTGACTATTGATCATCCAATGGCCACATGAATTTTATGTTTGTGTGGCCTTTTGTTACATTTAGTCACACAAAGCATTTTTCTTTTGGGTATTTAGTCACATACAATAAATCATAAAGTGGCCAAAAGTGCTATATACATCTTTTAGTCACATTTAAGAAATCAGTATATATCGAAACAAATTCAAATATATATCAAAACAAATTCAAATACAATAAAATTGTAATGTATATAACAGTTGTAACAGTTGAAACAAATTCAAACTAATACACTAGCAGTACTAACAGTTGTAACTAATACACTAACTGTTTCAAGGGCTTCATGTTCTTCGTCCAACTTTTTTATCTTTTCTCTGATTCATGAAAGTAACTGAAGTTGTTTCTTGGCATTCTTCTTTGAAGTCTTGGTCTCAGGTAATGGCAGTGACGGTTTGATGCCGTTTTGAGCACTCACAGTCCTGCAGAATAGTCAAAGAACTGATAGAAATAAAATCACATGAAAGGTCATACCTCTTTGTGAGACTCTGCAGATCAAGACGGCGCAAGCATTGACCGTTTCTTATACGCCACACCTAGAATCATAAGTAACAGAAATATTGGATAATAAGTTCTAAATTATGATATAATTATCTTATGAATATGGTGTGTATAAAAACAAATGACGCAACGATACTTACCTTAATCATTCCATCCTGGGATCCATAAACAAGCATCTCTGAATCTCTACTTAACTCGATGCACAAAACAGCATCATCGTGCATCATAAAAGATTCCTACACCAGTAATATACAACATCTCAGATTACATAGAGAATTTGCCTCAAAGGCAGAAATAATGTTGCATTTAAAACGTTCACCATACAATATACGGAGTAATAATACAAATTCACCCATAATAAGACACCTAAAAAAATTTATGAGAACATTTGAACTAATTAGAACTCACTTCTGCTTGGTACTGAAGATCCTTCTTAAGCTTCCCACTTGTGTGATCCCAAAGCTAATATTTCACAATAATACAGCAGATTTAAAATCAGCGATACTTAAACTAAAGTATATCAGCATTTAACAAGACGAACCTCAATAAACCCGTCAACAGAGCAAGAAACAAGAAATTGTCCATCTGGCGAGAACCTTGCACTTTCAGGGTGACTTTTCTTTCCAAACTGAAACAAAAGTATTAGATACCCATTAGAAGAAATGTCCGAATTCTAGACTATAGAAAACATTCGAACTGAAATACTCACCTTGATAGTATGACTAAGAGTCGTTGGGTACTTATCATCTACGTCTTGCTTCATAGCAGCTGTTCCTCTAAATAGATCAAACTGTGTTCGAGGTGGAAGTAACCCTGAGAGGCGCAAGAGAAATATATACAACCAATTAGTTCTTCAAACGAATACTAAATTTTGCTTCAGTAGCAACCAAGCATCTCACAACATTTTAAAACTACTTATCTGATGTATTTAGACAGTTTAAGGTGATCTTTTGGGATTGCTTATTTGAACAACTTGTGCTTATTTTTATAATCGGAAGCATATAATCAGCTTACTTCACCCTAAGGCACAACTGATCAAACTATTGAATCTGCCACAAATTTCTTAATTTCAACTGATTATTTATTAAAGAATTGATGAAAAATATGTGGGTTGGTACCTGCTTGTATCTTAACAGCTTGTGCTAATTACTAATGGGAATTTACTTGAACTCTCAACCTCATGTACTCTTACCTACAAAAGTAGGAAAAATAAACGAAGATAACATTTGGCATTCTGAAACCAGATAAAGAGAATCACTGCTAGTCATTTAATGGAAACACTGCCAAGATATGTGTACATTTTACTAAAACACTTATTACTTGACTACCCTTCCCGTACGATAAATATAATCCACATCTGATCAGTACTTATTTGATTCAAAATGCATAAATAGTGACATACCATCAAATTCCATTTCCCGCAAATAACTTTTAAAAAGGTAAAAATAAAGAAACAGTTATGATTTACCTTCCTCTGAAGTAAGTTCTTGCGGATTGGCAACTCATCCCTCCACGAATGCCGGTGAATACACACGAAGATAAAACTGTTGACCCAAGTACTGCCTCACCCAATCTTGCGACCGTATGTTTCAAATGCCCACATTGTCCAATGCAATATATATTGCAGTCCATGCCTTCGTGTACACCTGTCACAACATTATCAGAACATTTCTAGTGTCGTGTAAATCAAATGCATTGTTTGCTTATAATTCTAAAAGCTCAATTTGTACCTGAACAATACTGCTCGCTTGTGTCCATTGCCCACCTTCCATCCTGTTCCATACAAAGATCCAACTATTAGTTAAAAGGATTCAACTATTCTAGATAAATTATCAAAGACATGAAATGAGCTGTTGCTTACCAAACAACAAAGAAGGAATAGCCATCGATATGCCAGGATTGAACGGTGTCCTCCCAGTTTTGGAACACGATCTCAGCAAAAGACCGAAAATCAGCGTGCATAACAGATGTCGAAAGATATGTGTTTCCATTGCTGGACGTTGTTCTGTCGGGGATGCTTCCAAGGTTATAGACTCCACCAATCTTGAAGTGATCAGCTAGCTTCAAAGGAGTGTCTCCAACAACAAACGACACACCGTTGACTGCATATCTTTGCTTGCCGTTAATCCAAGGAGCTGAATTTGATAGCATAATATTCAAGAACCAAAAAAGGTCAGATTTTTATATAGCAAAACTCGAGAGGGAGTACCCTGAGACACCGATATTTAAGTTGTGGTAGTGAAGGACGGCAGTGGTCATTAGGACACGACGTCTGAATCGTGAAGACACGACAACATAGTAATCTCTCACGGCCTGGTTAGGATGTGAAGAGTAGGGATTAGCTTCTAATATGCCTGTCACAAATTCAACTGACGTGATAGGAGGATCAACAGATATGCTACTCTTTTTTCCTTCTGCATATAACAGCAAAACACTAGCAAACCATCAATTTCCAAAATAAGTTTACTTTTTTAAACGTACAAATTACAACAGTTTTTGTCAGCATCGACTTGAAACCGACTGTCGGTTGGTGCTGTAATAAGCTCCTGCTTGCTGTAATATTCACCATTGCAGCTTCATGTTCCAAAGCAGACACCTTTCGATAACATCAAGGGGTGCCTGGAATGCAGACCTACAACTGGGGGACTAGATCTGCTTAAGATCTGTCGGGCTGCTTGAGTGAATATCTTAACCTTGATTTACTTGTTTGGAAGATCCAAGAATGCATTTAGTTTCCTGACAGCCAATGTACTCAAAATTATGTTGGGTTTCTAAATTTAACAAGCAAATGTGTCAAGGGTTCACACAAATGTATAATGTATTAGCAAATAAAGGCACTAGGTTTGCTGAAACAGTTGGACTAATGTCAAATAAAACCTTACTAGGCAACGATTTAAAAAAAACAAATATACAGCAGAAGATTCAGCTGGAGTCGAATGAAAACTTACCTTTCTTTTAATGGGAACAGACGTGCTAGCGACTGGTTTAAAGAACAATTCCAATCTGGTAAGACAGAGCAAAGAGCCACAGAGAGAAAATACATCAGATATGCAGAGTAAAAAATCACTTAAACAAGTAATTTGATTGATTTCTCACCGGTTCTGTGAAGACTTCTTCTTGGAAGCTTTTATTTTCTCTACAGCCTGATGTTATATCCACAGTTATTTAATTTACATGAAGAAAGAATGAAATGATAATAAGAAAAATAAAAGATAAGAGTATTTGGTGATCGTGCCTTTGTGACCCTGTCACTGTTAAACCCATTTTCAGCCACCAAAAAGTTTAACAATCCCTGAAATTGAAAAAAAAAATAATAAAAATAAAATAAAATAAAAGAAAAAAAAATAAAATAAAGCAATTTTCGACCTCTAGTAAGCGAAAGGAAATTAATAATGTAAGTTATCTGATAACCGAATCGTCTTTAGAAATAAACTCACTTCTTCATCAGGAGCACTTCATTTGATATCAAGCTGCTCCTCATCAACAACCTTTCTTGTTCTTGGTGGTGTGAAATGACACGTGAGGCGGCTGTGGAGGTGGTGGTCAGTGGCGGTGGAGAGGGGTGTGAGATCTCAGAAGAAAATTAGTTGGGGATATGTGAGAGATCTCATAAGAAAGAAAAGATAAAAGATTGGTTGAGGGGCAATTTAATTTGGGGGAAAATTTAAGCGGGGCAATTTGATTTTGGTGAAAAATTTAGGCTCAAGCTTGTGAAAAGCTGAGAGGGAAATTTTATTGGGAAAAACTAAGTGCTGGACATGTAAAATAGTCACTTTTAAATAATGTGTGACAAATTTGGGTATATGATTTAGCCACATACAGAATTACTTCATGTGACCATATACGTATTTTGGTCTCACTTTTCAATTGTGTGACATATATTTGTCACGTATGTATATATATAGTGTGACTAATGTTTCAAACTTATTTGTATCCGTCACACGTCCCAAATTATAAGTGACTAAAAAATCAAAATAAGTTTTACCAGATACTTCTAGTCACGAAAATATTCAAATGTGTGGCTGTAGCCTCAAATGTAATTCTGAAATGGTCACACAAATTGGATCAACTGTGGCTGTTTATTTTATTTGGGTACATTTAGTCACATAAAAAAGTTAATGTGTGACAAACTGTTTAGTGTGACTATATGTACTGGATTTTGGCTACACTTAAATAATGTGTGACAAACTGTTTTGTGTGACCGTATATGGCATTTGGTCATACTATTAGAAGCAAATGTGACTATAAGTTTAGTGTGACCATATATGGCATCAAGGTTACTTGTATTTGTCACACGTTCCAAATGCATATGTGACTAAATGATCTGGAACAAAATCACCAGTTACGTTTAGTCACATAAGGGTCGATTGTGTGGCAATAGAGTTCTTATGGTCACACATTCGAAATGCTCATGTGTGACTAATTCGTAAATGCTGTCAATTTACCTACCTTCAGCCACACAAATATTTGAATGTGTGGCTGTTCCAAATCAACCATGTGTGACCATAGGTCGTTTTTGTACTAGTGTTTACATGAAAATGATCTTATATACATATTAGGCAAATCTGGAAGGTTTGGTGAGATTTCGAGTTCGGGAAGTAGGGTTTCTGAGCGGGGATTTTGAAAGTGGAAATTCTGAACAGAAGTCTCCAACCGATTGGTATGGTTCTCCAATCGATCGGATGGAGCCCAACCGATCGGATGGAATGCCATACCGATCGGATGGGCGGCTCGGTAAATTTTTGATGATTTTCAAAAAATCATATCTTTCAAACCGTAAGTCGTTAGGGGTCGTGCCACCTGTCATTTTGAAGGTAATTGAGTCTAATTTCATTTAAAAGTATCCTTAAACCCTGAATATTTATGGATTTTTTTAAATGGTCAAAAGAGTAAATAAATGTCTGAAAAGTCTAGTGTTTTCGCGTGTAAAGTTTTAAATTTTGGTCAAATCGGGCACGGGGTGTTACAACTTGGTATCAAAGCTTTGGTATAAGAGAATTAGGATTCCACTTTAGGATTTCCTAGACTTAGGCCTTGTATGGATGCGTATAGAACTAGTGTTTTTTATTTGTGTAATGTTTGAATGATTTCGAAGACAAATATGTTAGTTATTTTTATGATTACGTCTGGCCACCGTAATGATAAAAATAGGTGACATATGTGAACTTGAATTCATTAAGGCTATATACGAGTGACAAGTCGGGCCCGTGGCAATGTCATAGATCAATATAGAACTCATATTTGCAATAGAACCAATGAACCAATCATAGCCATTCATTTTTTTATCTAAATTAATAGGTCAGAAGGTGGTCAAAGGGGTATACACCATAGGACCCTTAATTTATTAGTATACTAACTTGATGGGAAAAACAATACATTTAAACGCCTAAAGATCATTCAAGTCGCTTAAAGTCAAGCCTAAAATATTAAAATGTTTAAAGAACATATTGAAGTTTGAACCAACTTTTAATTCGTGGATCCACACCAACTTTATATTCAAATAAAAACAAATGTAACACGAAATCACCAAATATTTTATCAACTCGTATCATTTCAATCGAAACAAAAACCTTTTGATACAATAATGAACAAATAAAAAATTGGTAAAACAAAAAATAATCACCAATTATGAGAATCTTAAGTACATAAACTAAAATTCATCTTCATTTTTCCTCTTATGTGAAAATTTTAAGTTATACAACATACAAAAAAATAACAACTAATAACTAGAAAGAATATATATAGTAATTGGATCATTTTAAGTTTATTTTAAGATTGGACTTGCAAGATTTGAAACCTCGACCTTCCATATCTTAATTTCTCCTTCAAAGCTTCCGCTAAACACTTTTATTGTCGACAATGATGCAGATTCTGTTAAGCTCGAATCTACATCAGCAATCAATGACCGGACGGGCTGGCTATGCCCGTCCAACACGGACAAACAACAAAATTTCCCTTGTAACCCGCGTTGCCATATTCTCACAGTCCGATCAGCAGACCCACTGTTAGTATTGGGCACACTCCCAGACCTAGGTTAGACGAGCTCTTGGTGGGTATAGATCTTGTGCTAAGTACTTTGTGATCTGCTAAGAAAAGCAACACTGTTAGTCTTACCGCGGAAGGGGGCTTCCGCGGTTGGCCTCCGGTGTGAGAGTAAGTATATTGTTTGATAGAGATAATGTAAGTGCGGATTAGGTGAAAGTAAATGTTGTTAGTTGAGGGTAATAAATGAGATGGGAGTATTTTTGCTACCCATATACTTACTGTAGCCGCCTCGGGAGTATGCCGGCTGACTTACGCCTTACCGAGTAGGTAGGTGTCAGAGCAGATTCAACTTGCACTTTACCTTAGCAGGTAAGTGTCAGATCAAGTGGGAGACACAATCCCACAAGATCTGGCTTTCGGTGGACTGACCGCGGCTGTGTTCCGTCTCGGTTTGGAGGGACCGGGGCATGCTCTTGTCCTGGCTTGGCCAAATTGGAGTCTATAGTGTGTATTGACTCTGCCGCAGTTCAAGTTATAAGCATGCCCGACCCACTATCCTAGGTCCTGGGATACTATACACGATCAAGTCCCCCCAGTCTAGTATACTTGTCTTGTTGAAGAACAAGTGTTCTAGACTTTTTTTCAAGTGCCGCGGTTTAAAGCCGCGCCTTGTTGAAGACTTTTGTAGCCTCTGCGGTTGATATTGCTACGTGTCCCGTATTGCTGACTAGACATTCGAATTTCCGCGTGTGTTGGTGGTGACAGCCTATCATTGGTAGTTGCGAAACGTTTTTCACCCACTTATTTACTGACTGATGTGTCATTTCTGCGGCTGACCATTCATTTTCTGCGACCATCGTGACGGTTCATCTGGATAGATTTGTAACCGTCCAATAAGTATCCGGGAATGTGGCCACTTTGTGGCCTTTCGATTGGACTGATGGAGCGTGTGTGTGTGGCTATAAATACCAAGATTTACACCACTGTTATTCTTTTTTCACACACACTAATAAATTTTCCTTCTCTCTAAAGAAAAAGAACACCTTCCGCCTTCACTCCTCTTGCTTATTTTATTCCCGGACTTAGATACTCAGGTTAGGTTTCTTACCAATTCGTCTTTTGATTATTTAGAATGGCTCCTGAACATATAAGTTGTGTGACCTCTAAGCTGTCTCATGCGGATATAGATAGTTTTTGTGAGAAGTATAAAATTTCGGGCCATCTTTTGCCTCAAGCGCCCGGATCCCTAGATACTATTAGAGATGCCCCGGAGGGGAAAATAGGCGTATATACTAGGTTTTTTGAGTTAGGTAATTTTAGGATTCCCCTCTCACTGTTCTTGCTTTGTGTTATGGAGTATTTCTAGATTCATCTTTCACAGTTGTCGCTTTTAGCGACATGTAGGATTAGCCATTTTGAAATTCTTTGTAAATTCCACGGTGGTACCCCTACTGTTAATTTATTTAGGAAGTTCTATTATGCCGGCATTAACAATGGTTGGATGACATTAGAGAAGAGAAAAGGTCCCAAGTCCTTAGTTGTCCCCATCTGTTAAACAGCCGCGCTTGATTCGGCCAAAAACTTGAAGGACCATTTCTTCTTTGTGAAGAAGACCATTTTTCCTCTTTCCATTCCATGGTATGATAACGTATCCATAGAACGCGACCCTCCCCCTTCTGACGCGAGTTTGGATCTAGAGTTGTTGTGGAGCCTTGACACCAATAGGGCCGCTTTAAAAAAATATCCGGAGATCTTTCTGAATGCGATAGGGTTAAGCTAAACCTGGGACGATGATAGATTCTGCCTGACCTTTTTATGGCCGGATGATATGGGTGGGTTGTTAGACTTGTTGTATCGCTGTGTAGATGTCGACCCACTTCTAAATCATACAAAGAAACACAAACTTGATGATGACACCCACATAAACATTAAGAACAATAAGAGAAGAGTATGGATCATATGTAGTTATTTGCTAGTTAAATGATTATATTCATAAGAGAAAAATAATACAAAGACTAGAGAGGGTTTTGCTTTCACACACACACACACACACACACACTCTTTTTCTAATAATAATGAGGCACACACATTATGTGAAGAGTGTGTGCGTGTGTATATGAAAGGCAGCCAACCAAATGGGTCTTTGGTGGGCTTTTGATGGACCTTGTGTGGACTATACTTGTATTACACATATACAAGTCTTAAACTATCAAAACTAATACATATAGCCCACAAATCTAAACTAGATATTACATTAGACACTTAAGTTCATAACATAAATGACCATCACTTTTGCAATTCATAAAGTAATTGCTAACAATCTCCCCCTAAGGGATGGTCATTTCAATGATGGTCCCGTGATTGTTCTTTTGTCTTCAATGACTTGAACTTTGTGTATCAATGCAAAATAGTCATCATTCAATATTCCTTCATGCACTGTGATCTTCAAATAATCGTCTCTTGGTCGTTCTTGCCTTGATCTACTCCTTCATTCCAGATGCTTCTTCATTAGTAGATGATGATGGTGGATGGACTTCCGTCGGTACCTGCATAAGACAGTTAGCAATAAATCGTCCTTCGGCGATCATGTCGTGAGGCAAGATCTTTTAGATCTCATTAAGACTCATACAACTTGTATCCTTTTGATGAACACAAGAGTATTGCATAGGAAGTGTTCCTAAGAGATCTTTTGATGAATCTCATGTCTCTAGACTCAATTATGTGCGTTTTGGTTTTAGTCGTCGGAGGCATGGAGCAGAGTGCCACCTTTTCAATATCAACACATCTCGGAGTGAGAGGTCGATAGATTATGTAGTGTTCTCCGTGAGAAATGAAAAAAATTTCTTTTAAGAGATATCTGAGTGGATAGGAGGGGTGGTGCATTGCGTCACTGGGTCCATGACGTCTTGTCTTCAATACCAGTATCACCTTAGTGAATACCGATAGCAGATGTATTGACCCGTTTTCTGACCTAAGTTTTCATGGAGGGCTATTTCTTTTCACCCTTACAAAAACTTTTCTTTTTAATTCTTCAACCCCTTCTTTCTCCTTTCTCATTATACTCCTTTTTTCAATCTTACCTAAGGACTTCTAATGCTAATCTATTGGAATAGTCCTTGGGTAAATCCCTCCGGTTCTGGTGGATCATTTGGACATAACCTAACCATAATCACCTTATTACTCCATGATTATCCTAGATTATTTGTCACATGCCATTAAACCTTGTGAAAATCTCTCAACGTGTTTATGAGAAAACATATTTTGTTCACATTGAGAGTTTTGCATTTTTGAAACACTCCCCCTTCACATGTGCTCATGCATTTTTGAAATAAATTGCACATGTTGGGTAGAGTTCGCACATTTGAAATGATTGAATTTCAATGAACATGACCTTCGCGAGACACGCTTACATCACTAGTTAGACTAGCTTGAAATTATTACCCGTCCTGGTCATATTCAAAGATCATCTCTCGAATTGGTACATTCTACTCAGACAAGTCCTTTGCGAGACACGCTTACATCACTGGTAAACCAGCTTGAAATTATTACCCGTCCCGGACATGTCTTTTCGATAACTGACAGTTAGTTTCGTCAATTCGAGGGTTATCACTGAGTCTTGAGATTTCAACCACAAACTTCTTTTTGATCACATTTTAATCACGTCCTCTCCCCCTTTTGTTTAATAAACACTTAATCTCCCCCTCAAAAATAGCATGAAGTGGTATTTTTGAAAACAGTTGATTAAAATGAAACTTTTTTGTGGAGAGATGGACTGATTTTAGCATGAAAAAAATGGAACATTTTGTTTTAGAACTCCCCCTTAAACAAAGCATATTATTAAACATCTGTATTTAAAAGCAGTTAAGGGTATTAGAGGGAGTCGATCTTGAGCACAAAATGCATTTAAAGACTTTGAAAAAAATCTTCTTGAAATCATTTTGATTAAGTGCTCAAGGATTTTGCTTTTCGCCATTAACATTGCGAGTCCTGATCGAAAATAATCAGAAGTCATTCAATGTAGCACGAGTTTCGTACTGAAATGCACGAAAGCCATCTGATTAGAAATTTTAGAAACGACATGTTTTAGAAAAACATAAAAAATAACTCTCGCTCAAGCATCTGTAAATACCCGTATCATTGTTGAATGAAATTTTTAAGTACGTACAGAATATTGATTAGACGAGAGACATGTCGTGAGAAGAATATTTTTGGTTTTTGTGTTATATATTTTTTATGGCTTTTTCAATTTTTTTTTTTTTTTTTTTTTTTTTTTTTTTTTTTTTTAATTGAAAAAGTATGTATATATTTACCAAAAAAATATACATAAATATTTACAAAAATATGTTTACCAAAATATTTACATGAGAAGCTTGTTGATATAAATCAAGAAGATTCGAGAAAGACTTTCTAACTCTTCGGGAGTTAGGCTTCGCATTCCAATTCGAAGAACTAAGTTTTCAAACTGCTCTTTTGGGAGGGCTTTAGTAAATAGATCGGCGAGTTGATATTCAGTCTTCACGAAAAATAATTCAACCGTACCCTCTTCGACGTGTTCCTTTATGAAGTGATAGCGGACTCTAATATGCTTGGTCTTTGAGTGTTGCACTGGATTGCACGAGATGGCTATGGCACTTTTCGAGTCGCAATACAAAGGTATGCGGTCGAAAAAGAAACCATAATCTGTGAGTTGTGTCCTCATCCATAGAACTTGGGCACAACACGCAGATAGAGACACATACTCGGCTTTTGCTGTTGATAGCGCAGTGCAGTCTTGTTTTCTTGATGACCAGCCTACTAGCTTTTCTCCCAAAAATTGTGCTCCGCCTGATGTACTTTTCGCTGTAACTTGGCATCCAGCATGATCGGCATCTGAAAAGGCTGTTAGTGTAAACTCCGAATCCTTTGGATACCAAAGTCCCATGTTAATGGTTCTTCGTAGGTATCTAAAGATCCGTTTAACCACTTGGAGGTGAAGTTCGGTAGGCCTTGCCTGAAACCGTGCAAGTAAACATACAACAAAATGTATATCGGGGCAACTAGCAGTTAAGTACATGAGAGACCCAATCATGCTCCGATATTTCTTCGGATCCATGGGTTTCCCGTGTAGATCAGCGCCTATTTTGGGTGAAGTGACCATTGGAGTACCAACAGAGTCACAATTTTCCATACCATGTTTTTTCAAAATCTCAATTGTGTATTTAGCTTGATTAAGAAAAATTCCACGTGGGGATTGATGAATTTGTAAGCCTAAAAAGAATTTTAATTCACCCATCATGGACATTTCAAATTTGCTTTTCATGAGATTTTCAAAATGTTTTGAATGTTGCAGATTAGTGGACCCAAAAATTATGTCGTCCACGTAAATCTGAACAATCAAAATGTCATTTTTAAATTTTCTTGTAAACAAGGTCGGATCAATTGTTCCTTTGGTGAAATTATTTGACAGCAAGAATGATGATAATTCGTCATACCACGCCCGTGGGGCTTGTTTCAAACCATAGATTGCTTTCTTTAGCTTGTAGACGTATTCCGGATGATCTGTTTAAACGAAACCGTTTGGCTGACTCGTATACACTTCTTCTTTCAGAGTACCATTCAAGAAAGCTGTCTTGATGTCCATCTGATAAACCGTGATGTTCTTGTGTGCCGCATAAGCTAAGAAAATCCTGACTGCTTCAAGCCTTGCAACTGGTGCGAATGACTCTTCAAAATCTATCCCTTCTTCCTGTCTGTATCCCTTTGCCACTAGACGAGCTTTGTTGCGAATTACAGTCATTTCTTCATCCTTTTTGTTCTTCCATAACCACTTAAGATCAATGACAAGTTTGTCAACTGGCCTTGGAACTAAATCCCAGGTGTCATGGAGTTGAAATTGAAGAAGTTCTTCCTGCATCGCTTCAATCCAAGCATTATTTGCCATCGCTTCCCGAATGTTCTTAGGTTCTATGAGACTGACTGAGCAGACATAGATGCACAAGTCACAATCGGTGTTTAACTGTTTTCTCGTCTGAATTGGCCTTGAGGGTTCACCAATAACTTGTTCTATTGGGTGGTCTTTTGTCCACTGTAACGTCGAAGGATACCTTGGTCTTGATTGTGTGCTAGATGATTCATGTAACCCAGAAGATGATTCTGCCGAATCTGTTGCAAATGGGTTTTCAAAGACTTCGTCTTCTAACACAGCATTGACTTGTTCTTCTTCCTCATCAATTCTCGGTAACACAATCTCAATTCTTGGAGATGGAGGAGTGCATATAGATGATGTTGAAGGAGATGGTGCGTCGGCTTCGAATGTTGTAGATGCATCTTGGTTTGGTGGAGGTGGTGGTGGTTGTTGTTGTTGTTGAGGTTGTGGTTGAGCGGGTGCAGCGGATGGTTGTTCAGATGCATTCTTCGAAGGGCCACCAAAGTAATCATCATACATGAACTCGAAAAAGTTCTCCAGTTCTTGAGGTGTTGGTTTATCCATTGGAATTGATTGAGTGCTTTGGGGTACGAGTCCTGAACTGATATGTCCAGAAGTTTGACTTTGAGGTTCGGGTCCTAATCCGGTATGATTAGAATCCATTGGGTTAAGAGTGAGTCTCTCAGAAGCCATTTGTGAAATTTCATCAAACTTCACATTCATCGTCTCCATAACCTTCTTCGTTCTCCTGTTATACACCCTGAATGCCCTCGAGTTTTCCGAATAACCAATGAAGATTCCAATATCACCCTTCGCTTTCAACTTCCCCAGATCTTCTCTGTCATTTGTTGGATAACATAAAGCACCAAATACATGAAGGTAAGAGATATTGGGGTTTCGATTGTTGATAAGTTCATATGGGGTTTTATTGAATCTTGGATGGATTAGGGATCGGTTTTGAGTAAAACAAGCAGTTGAAACAGCATCAGCCCATAAGAATAACGGTGCACTGGAATAAATCAGCATTGTGCGAGCAGCTTCCACAAGAGTTCAATTTCTTCTTTCCACTACCCCATTCTGCTGTGGAGTTCTAACAGCTGATGTCTGGTGAGTAATACCAGTTTCTTCAAAGAATGTTCTTAAATCCTGATTTACGAATTCCGTGCCATTTTCTGTTCTTACTATCCTAACTGGAGCTTGAACTAGAACTTGAATACGCTTCAGAAAGGTGATGATGGTGCCTGGAGCTTCATTTTTTGACCTCAAAAACTTTACCCATGTATATCTTGAATAGTCATCAACAATTACAAGAATATACTTTTTCCCATTTATGCTTTGAACTCTCATTGGGCCACATAAGTCCATATGGAACAAATGTAACCTATCAACCGAACTAGGTACGGGTCTAGGTTTATATGTTGCCCTGTTGCTTTTTCCTTGCTCACAGGATGGACATAAGTGTTCCTTGGTGTACTTGATCTTTGGAAGACCGGAGACGATGTTGTCTTTTGCAAGTTTGTTAATCGTGTCAAAGTTCAGATGGGACAAACGTCTGTGCCACAACCAGGATTTTGTTTCACCTGCCCTGGTCATGAGACAAATTGGTGATGAGGAGGCCATTTGGTTTATGTCAATTGCATAGAGATTGGTGCCACGATTCCCAATTAAGAGATCATCCCCAACCAAATTCCTAACAAAGCATGTATTTCTCCGAAATGCAACCTCTAAATCAGCATCACAAAACTGTCCTACTGAGAACAGATTGTGTCCCAACCCTTCGACATAATAAACCTGAGTGATTAAATAATTTCCAAATAGAAGATCTCCATAACCCAGAATAGCTGCTACATGATCATTCCCAAAACGTACAGTTCCCATGAACTGCCACACAAAATTGATCAGCAGCTTCAGATTCCCGGTCATGTGCTTGGAGCAACCCGAGTCGACGATCCAAAGACAAATTTCAATGACCTGCAAAGAACAGAAGATTTTGTATATGGAAACCGTTTAACATTTGGTTCCAAGGGGTTAGATGTAACAGGTGAATCACACTTAGAAATGGTTTCCTTAGATGCATTGGGAACTATTTCAGATGTGTTATTCTTAAGTGCAAGCATTCTACCCGTTGGTTTCCATTCACAAAACTTAATGTGATCCTTAGGTAATAGGCTGCTAGTGGTTTTCCTAGCTTTTGCAATAAGTCTTCGAATGTATCTAGACTTAGCCCTAGTTACTGAAGGATTCTTTTTCTGTTAAGGCATATCATTCTTTTTCACATTATTAGAAACATTATCATCACAAGCCTTCTTAAACAAAGATTTCTTTTTCATTAAACAATCTGAATCATTACATGAATTAGAAACATGAGTCTTAACATTACAATTAGATGATACATGTTTCTTCTTAGAAAGCGGTAAATTCCTAGGGTGTTCTTCTACTTTCTTGCTTGCACTCTCTGAAACAGGCGAGACACTAGGTTTCTTGTTATTGCTCCTAGTCTGTCTTTTGCTCCTAGAGATGCTTTCTAGTCCTGTAGAAGGTAAGGCACACTCATTAGAATATATGTTGTTGTCCTTAGATTTTGTTGTAGCATTCCTAGACTCGTTTAGATTATCCTTTTTACTTCTATCTACAGCCCTATATGTTTTAGATATAGAGGCAGATGCAGTAGTGGGACTAATCCTATACTGGCCAGGTGCTATAACATTTAAATTCTCGACAACTGCTTTCCCTTTATCAACACTTGTTGATTTTTCACTTTCTTTAGGCAAGGGTGGTGACTTAGACATAATTGGTGTTGTACCATTAGATTCCTCACCCTTCCCATTTTGACTTTCAAGCTGAGACTTCAAAAGATCAATTTGAGCTTGCATTTGTTTGTAAGAATGCTCATACGACAATTTGTCATATTTGCATTCTTCCTTTTTTTGATCAAGTTGTTTAAAATATTTTAAATTTTGCTTTTCAATTTTAAAAATCACCTTTTCATATTTTGAAACAATTTCAGAAGTCTCAGCCCGAAGTCTTTCATCATCCTCAACAGAATATGTTTGGTAAATAATAGACATGATATCAGTCGATAGAGCTTCGAAAGAGAGAGAGTCATTTTGCTTTTCCAAAACTTTTATGTGTTCCAAGTATTCATTAGCTTCCTTCACTAAGGATTTGTGGTCCTTAACAAATTCTGCTGACTCTTTCAAAAGATTATTTTCCACATTTTGAACAACCGCATAGATTGCATCAATATGTGGATTAATTTCCTTTTCAAAAATCTTTTTAATTCCATCCTGAACACCTGGAAACCATTAAAATTTTTGATTGTTTGTTTTGGAAGCCACAATACGTTGAAGTGTTTCAATTCTCTGTTTAAGACTCACCAAATATAGTTTAGCTGCACTTGTATCTTAAGTGTGTTTAGACGCCATTTGTTGAATGTTAGGCAGATGTTTTGAAGCAAATACTCGTTTTGCGACAGCCACTGGTTGTTTAAAAAACATTGGTGACTCTTTTTGAACAGGAGGAATATTAGAAAGCTTGTTAAGTTCATTATAGTCAATGGGTTTTATTTCTCTGTTCAGTTGTCGCATTTTCTTTCTACTCTCCTCTGTAAGCTCTAAGGTCTCATCAGAATCATGAACCTTGGGAGGATCACGTGAATCATTTAAAGTATTACCATTATATAACACATTCTGTTCTTTCTGAGCTTTCTTGAGATTATAAGTGTTTTCATAACCAATAGCCACTTTCTTTATTGTATGTAAAATCGGGTTTGGATCGTTTATTAACAAATTAACAGTTTGTTCAGAGTGACCCATTTTTACAAGAAAATTTTCCAACTTTGTAATGGTTTCCTTTTTGTCATTGATCTCTTTAAGAAGATCCTTTTCACGTTTTGAAAACCTTTTATTCAACCCGTTCTTTTCTTTTTCAATACTAGAATAAGTTGATTTTTGTTTTGAAAGCTGGTTTGTTAATTCAAAAATTTCCTTGTTAAGAGATTTGATTTGATTGTTCAAATTAACATCTAGAGTGTCAAATTTGATTTGTAAACGTTTTTCTCTTAACTCAAAATCTTTTAAGCTAACCTCTAGTTCCGACTGTCTTTTGTTATGAAAATCATAAGCTTTTTCATTAGCCTTATAACTCTCAAGCTCAGTGGTCAATTTCTCATTCGTGGCCTTAACCTCGCGATTGATCTTTTTGACCTTTTCAATTAATATACTACAGTTTTGCAATAATGATTCAAACATAGCACGTGTTTCCTTATCATTACCAGTATGCTGTGACTCGAATTCTTCATTACGATCCACGTCTGGATTTTCCAAATTAGTATTGCTACAACTTGGTTCATCCATGTATGTATCGTAAATAAGATTCGGAGTCTCAGGATGCTGTTCATTTTGAGGTAACATTTCAAACATTTCATTTTTGTGGCATGTAGCATATGGTTGTACCTCAGAAACCGCATTGGTGTCAAAAGCAGGAAGTGCTTCCGAGTCTGTGTCGTACTTTTCTTCCTAGAGATTTGCCATAAAAATGCAGTTTGCATCGATGTCCTCTTAATCTTCTGAAGCATCCATAATAGCCATGAAGTCATTCTCTTCTGCACTCAACTGAAGCCCAGCCGTTTCCTTGTTTGCCAACATTAATGCTTTCTGCAAATACGCTGGATCCCTCTTATTCGGCTTGTCTGGACAGTTCCTAGCCATATGACCAATACCCTGACAGTTGAAACATTTCATCACATTACCCTGATTCCTATTCCCTGCTCCCTGAGCAACATTCCCAAACTGATTCCCAATATTCTGACCCCTCTGATTACCAACAGCTGTACCCATCTGATTCCCTGCATACTGACCCATCTGATTACCTAACTGATACTGAGGAGCATATCCCTGCTGATTTCCATATCCCCCAACCATCTGTCCTTGTTGTCCCATGTTGAAACTCGGCTGTGCAATCTGCTTGTTGCGAGTGTTCGATGAGATTCGTTGATTGTTGTTGGTGGGTGTGGAGTAACGTCCTTGGAATGCTTTTGATAGGTAAGCAAAAGCTTGAGTCAAAGTAGCAGTTGACTCATCTTGATCATTAAGATCGGGTTCTTGATGTTGTGGGTAGAATGGTGTTTGAGGATTGTATTGTTGTTGCATGACTTGTTGGGATGAAGATGATGATGGTTGTGCATTGACTGTTGCGGGTGTAGGTGATTGGACTATGAGTGCAAGAGGATCTTGTTGTTTTGCTTGTTTCTCTTTTCTGACTTCATTTGCCTCTGCTTGGTTTTGTTTGAGAAAGTCATAGAGTTGATCGTAGTTCACCTGGTGAAGGTTCTTTGTTTGGTTGACAATAGTGACATATCGTCCCCATTCCTCTGGTAGATTGTTGATGAACTTGATGTTTTGAACAATTTGAGTCGGTGTCAATTTATTCATGATCAACTCATTCAAGAGAGTGCAAAACCGTGTATAGTAGGACTCAATCTGTTCAGCTGGTGTTGATGTGAACTTCTCCCATTCCGTCAGAAGTTTGTTTTCCATGTCTTGTATGCCAATTTCTGTACCATAACAAAGCCGTCTAACTCGATCCCACATTTCTTTGGCAGTTTCACAACTATCCACAGCACAGAATATTTCTTGTGGTAAACCGAGTTGGATTAGATGCATTGCTAAGTGATCAGCTTCAATTTGCTTCCAATCTTCTGGCGTATAATCCTTTTCTTCTTGGATTTTGTAAGTTATTTTAACGGGAGGTTCTGCGGTTAGATCTTCAGCTATTTCTACAATCCTACGAGGCTTGAATAGGCCTTTCTTGACGGAGTTAACCAAGAGTCTACTTTGTCCATTATGTTTGGATCTCATATATCGAAGCATATGACTCGTCCATGGAAGGTAACCACCTTTTTCTAACATTGGAGGCCGGTTTTCTGAACCGGCGGCATGAATGTCTTGTTGTGTAGTCATCTTTGAAATTATGTATGATAAAGTGGATTGAGGATCGTTTCAACAAAATAGGAGGTGTTGTTGTTGAAGGTTAAACTTGGTTGTTGTTGTGATGCTTTGATTTGTTGTTGATGATCGTTGAAGTTGTAGGTGTGGATGAACGAAACAAATTTAAATAAAGTTACAAAATTTGATTAGAGTATAATTAAGACAAAGTCAAAAGTTTACAATTTCGACAAGGTTATGTAAATTACAACTTAGATAAAATGACAATTTCTATAGAGATTTCAATTTGACCAAGATTTATTCAAATTATGGCAAAATATCAATCTAGATAGAAATATATTTAATTTATATAAATTGGTAATTTATATAAAATCTAACTCTCTGATACAAGAGGGTAGATATCCGTTTGTCGAAGTATTTTGCACTCTTATACAAGAGTGAGAATACCGAGTTCACTTTTGAGTTTCCAAAATTACGTTCGAATCAAATTCTTAAAAGTTATTTAACTTTGAAATCAATTCACACAAGTACGAGGGCCAAAACTGCCAAATCTGGAAGTTCCCAAAGGCTGCTGGAAAGTACAGGGACTGAAATTGACAAAACTGAAAATGCGACAATCTGAACTGCGACAATTTGAACTGCGACAATCTGAACTGCGACAATTTGAACTGCGACAATCTAAACTGCGACAATCTGAACTGCGACAAAACCTTGCAGCGTCCAATCGCGATAAAATTTGCGAATTGCGATAATTCGCTGTCTGCTCTTCAATTGCGATAAACTGACCAGAAATGCCAATTTCGATAAAAAATCTGTAGTATGCAACTTTGATAATTTGCTGAGTCACACCCCACTTTTGACTTTCTTTCACTTTCCCCTCAAAATAGGCTGCTTTTGAATTATTGAAACTATCACCCACGCTTGATTAATATTGTAATACAAGAATATTACAACTTTTACAATAAACTAATCAACAACACATCAAACTCAATAATTGTGAACTAATATCGATCAAACCACTATGAACAACACAATATTCAGTTAAGAAACTGAGATGGGATTGATGAATAATGACAGTTAACCTTCCCAACTCTCAACTTCAATAACAACCACAACTGAATGCATGAACTTTTCTATTCGATTCCCAGAAAGAAACAACACCGAATCTCACTTTTTATGAAACAACAAAAAAACGAGGCTGTTGATTTTTGATGAACAAAGATCGAATAGAAAGAAGCTCCTACCTTGTTGATTGGCTCTTGTATACCACATGTAGATGTCGACCCACTTCTAAATCATACAAAGAATCACAAACTTGATTATGACACTCACATAAACATTAAGAACAATAAGAGAAGAGTATGGATCATATGTAGTTATTTGCTAGTCAAATGATTATATTCATAAGAGAAAAATAATACAAAGACTAGAGAGGGTTTTGCTTTCACACACACACACTCTTTTTCTACTAATAATGAGGCACGCACATTCTGTGAAGAGTGTGTGCGTGTGTATATGAAAGGCAGCCAACCAAATGGGTCTTTGGTGGGCTTTTGATGGACCTTGTGTGGACTATACTTGTATTACACATATACAAGTCTTAAACTATCAAAACTAATACATATAGCCCACACATTTAAACTAGATATTACATTAGACACTTAAGTTCATAACATAAATGACCATCACTTTTGCAATTCATAAAGTAATTGCTAACACGCTGCTTTCTATTCGTTTTCTTTCGCATCTAACTTTTTTTGTGTTTTTGCAGAGATGGATTTGTTTGCTTACATCAATCAGCCGGATGTATTCAAGGTAACAACCGGGGAGCGCACCTTGAATGAGGGCGAGCCCACATTGAGGGCGGAGATGGTTCCACGTGTTGTTGAGGCGTTCGAAGATGTTCTGAAGGTTGTGGAGCACACTGTTGCAGATGAAATAGAAGCGGCTAAGGCCGAGAAGAAAATTGGGAAGAAAAGGGTGGTGTTTAATGCACCCGAGAAGTCCAAGAAGAGGAAGAAACTTGCTCGCAAGGAGACTGCGGCAGGATCAGGTATGTGTTGTCTATTTTTTATTATTATTTTTTTTGCCGCGTATGTTGTCTTTACTAACATACGTTTTGTTTTTGTCTTTTAGGTGATCCTCCCGCGGAAGACCGTCCCGCTTATGAGCTGCATGATGAGTCGGGGTCCGAATTGGTGTGTTCCGGACCTCATACGGACGCTGATATTATGAGGAATGCAACTGTCCTCACCTCTTCTTCCAACACCCCTAGCCATGAACATTCTGAGGGTAGGGGTTCTTAGGCACCTCACACGGACCATACCGAGTCCGTGCATATTGAAACTTCAGGCCCCTTTCTTGAGATGCCGGGTCAAGGTCATGAGGAGTGTACGTCCGGACATGTTGAGGGTTTGAATGTGTCATCCATTCATGCTGAGGATGAGGAGGAAAAGTTAAGTGACTCCGAGGATTTCTATCAGTCCGTCTCAGTTGACACCGCGGAGGCCTCCTCTACTTATGTCCATAAGTGGTTGCTCATCAATGGTTTTAAGATGGACGATCCTTGTTGGGTTTTGAAGATGCTGCTGCTATGAAGGTTATTCTGCTTCTCATGGTTTTAATCAAAATTATACTAAGTATGATTCTGCTGCCAAGCTTAATCATTCTGTTGCTAGTATATTGATTCTGCTGCTGATGATATCTGACGAGTAGTGAATGCTGATATAAATAATGCCTAAACATGTTATTTGTAAGGAATTAAATATTCTAAAGATAGAATCGGGAAATACTCTAAGTATCAAGTTGCTGTTGAACTCTGCTGCTAGTTGAAATACTCTGCTGCTAGTGTTAAATAGCCTGCTGCCGTAAACAACCTGCTGCCAATACAAATGAAACTGCTGCTAAGTGATTAGTCTCTGCTGCTGAATGGATAAGTATACGATTTGTACACAAAAGTCAAATACATTTAGAAGATATATCTTTGTATAAAGGTTGAGTAACCAAGTTGTATACTCTCTAGTATATGACTAGCTACTTATACAAGTTGTATGTGTAAGTCAAGTGTGTCTTTGGATACTTACACACGATACATAATACTCAAGTAGTAGTAGACATGTTTTAATTAGACAAGACTTATATGACTTAAACAATATATGTGTAAAGACCTTCTTATGTTATAAAAGAAGATCTTAGCTAAGTTAGAACACACGAGTGATACATGTGAATACATGCAATAAGAAAAACACCAAAAACCGTGAACAAACTTGTAAACTCAAAACCATATCTAACCGTTGTATAATTCTCAATAATATAATCGTTTGATATTAACTCATATTGTTTATAAACAGATTCATGCATCACTCTCACGAAAACAAACAATCTTCTAAGTGTGATCAAAGTAGATTCCGCATACTTGATCATATTCACTCAAACATATCAAATACACAACGCATAAAGGTTTAACCACCTTAACCGTGTAACGAATCCTCTCAAGTGGTATCAGAGCAAGGCTGATATTTTGATTTAGAAGAAATGGACGTGCAAGATATTCAAACTAATGTTGCTGCAAAGTTGCCAGTTCTAAGACAGAATGAGTTTGAGATGTGGAGGTTAAGAATAGAGCAATATTTTCAAGTGCAAGATTATGCACTTTGGGAAATTATTGAAGACGGAGATTCTTTCAGACCTGTAGCAACCACAACCACAGTTGAAGGTAAGGTTTTCACAAAACTGGAAAATAAGCCAACATCTGTAGAAGAAAGAATTAAGAAGGAGAATGACTTAAAGGATAGAAGTATGCTGATGATGACCATTCCAAATGATCAACTTCTAAACTTCAGCAAATACAAAGATGCTAAATCTTTGTTTGAAGACATTATTGCAAGGTATGGTGGGAATGAAGCCACCAAGAAGACTCATAAAAACCCTTCTTAAACAACAGTTTGAAAACTTCACCTCAACCAACAATGAATCATTGGACCACATGTTTAACAGACTTCAGAATATTGTGAGCCAACTAGCTGTTCTTGGTGTAGAAATACCTCAAGAAGACTTAAACTCCAAATTTCTGAGAAGCTTACCTGAAGAGTGGGCTATGCATGTTGTTGTCTGGAAGAACAAGCCAGACCTTGAAACCATGGAGCTGATGGACTTGTATAGCAACTTCAAAATTGTGGAACAAGATTTGAAGAAGACTGGTGTTCTTAGTTCAAGTACTGGGAATATGGCATTTATGTCAGATCCTAGTACATCAAAACCAGTTGACAGTGTGAAGGTTGATATAGAAAATAGTACGGCTAGTTCATCAAGCAGTACTATAGGTATTGTGGATGAGAAAACATATTGTGCTTTTCTCACAAGTAAGAATGATGGGTCTATGTTAACTCATGAAGACCTCCAAGAGATCAATGAGGATGATCTGGAGGAAATGGACCTAAAGTGGCAAATTTCTCTTCTTAGCATGAGGGCTAAGAAATTCTATCAAAGGACGGGGAAGAAGATCACAATTAGTAGTAATGATACTACTGGTTTTGACAAGTCCATGTTAGAATGCTACAACTGCCATATGTTAGGGTACTTCTCACGAGAGTGTAGATGGACAAGGCAGCAAGATAGCAGAAATAGAAGTTTTGGAAGCAAATCCAAGACAGGGGAGGTAACTTAACCAAAAGCTATGGTAGCTATTGATGGTTTAGGTTTTGATTGGAGTTTCATGGATGATGAAGAAGAAAGTTCTTCACAGATGGATCTTATGGCTCTTTCTACCCCAGAGGTACAACATCATAATGTTTGTTCTAATGCTTGTACTGCTTTTAAAAAATTACAAACTTTAATGACTCATTATGATAAACAAAAGAAAGATCTAGCTGAAACTTTTCAAAACTTTATAAACTATAAATGTGGATTAGAAAAGGTAGAAAAGAAAATCTTGTATTACAAAGAAAATGAACTTACTTTTTCTGATGCAAAAGCTAAACTAAATCATCAAATAGTTCATAAAGATGCTGTAATTGAGCTTTTGAAAGAGGCTAATGAAAGATACAAAGCTGAAAATGTAAATATTCACTTGACTGTAGACACTCTAGAACATACTTCCAATGGTGTCAAAAAAATGATAGAATGTCAAGTAAATAATAGAGCTAAGTCAGGCATGGGATATAATTCTGTCCCTCCTCCTTACAGAGGTATTTGTAAACCTCCAGGTATTGACCTAGAGAGTTTTGGCTTACCTGAATCTCAACTACCTGAAAGAAAATATGGTGTTCAACCAACACCTGATACAGTAGTTGATAAGCTTAAGAAAGGAAGTAAAAGTTTAGATAAAACTTTACTTTATCAGGACAGGGTGTCCTTTGTTAAGAAAGCAGATGATATAGTTGTTGAAGACTGTACATCTGACAGTGATGATGATCAGGGTATGTCTAAACCTGAAGTGGTTAAGAAAGAAGGAACATGTGTTCCTATGTTGGTTAGAAACAATGCTGATAGGCCTATGCCAAATGATAAACCTGTTAGGCAACCAGTAAGGTACTGTGAACAGTATAGGTCCATAAACAAGTCCAAAGGTGACCATAGAAAATGGAACAACCTTAAGTCTCACCACAACAGTGATGACTTTGAATTTTACAACAAAACTTGTTCTACTTGTGGAAGCTATGACCATCCTACAACTTTATGCAACCATAGGGTATTAGGGTATACAGACAATAGAGTGAACCACAAAAGGCAATCATACAAGTCTCACTTTCACTCTAACACCAATAGATCAAAACCCAAAACAGTCTCAAACAAGTCTGGCTCAAACACTGAACCTGCTGCTAGACTAAAGTATTCTGCTGCTAGACAAAATCACTCTGCTGCTAGACCTAAAGGTCCTGCTGCTAGACATATATACTCTGCTGCTAGATCTTATATGACTGTTAATCCAAAATTAGTAGTTAATGATGCAAAAGCAACTTTCAAATATGCATTAAAAACTACTAAGAGATCTTTTCAATTAAAAGCAGTGATTCACAAACAAATTTGGAGACCTAAAGGTTTTACTGCTAGGGAAAAGAGGGCAAATGTTGTTAAGTCCTCAGCATGTTGGATTTGGAGACCTTTTCAATCCAATGGTGCATCAAAAGTTCTTAAGAGAATTATTTACATTGATGCACATGGCAAATCCAAGTCTGACATGACTTGGGTTTCCCAAAGAAACTAATTTCTTTCTTTGTATGCACGAACATTCAACAAATCATGAGGATCAAGGTTATTCAGATAGTGGATGTTCAAGGCATATGACAGGCAACAAGTCTTACCTTTCAAACTTTCAATCAATTGATGGTGGATATGTTACCTTTGGAGGAGGAATTGGTGGAAAGATTACTGGTAAAGGTACTATCAAAACCAGTAAATTAGATTTTGAAGATGTGTACTATGTGCAAGAGCTTAAGTATAATCTTTTTAGTGTCTCACAAATGTGTGACAAAAAGAACAATGTTCTCTTTATTGAGACTAAATGTCTTGTTCTATCTTCTAATTTTAAGATTCCTGATGAAAGTCAAGTACTTCTTAAAATTCCAAGAAAGGGCAACATGTACAGTGTTGATATGAACAACATTGTTCCTAAAGAGGATTTAACTTGTCTTGTTGCAAAGGCCACATTTGATGAATCAATGTTATGGCATAGGAGGCTTGGTCATATTAACTTTAAAACCATAAATAAGATTTCTAAGAATGGTCTGGTAAGAGGTTTACCTCATAAACGTTTTGAAAATGATCAAACATGCATTGCTTGTCTTAAAGGCAAACAACACAAAGCCACTTGTAAGCCCAAGATTTTTAATTCTATTAATCAATCATTGTTTATGCTTCATATGGACTTATTTGGTCCAACAAATGTTAGAAGTGTACAACATAAGAGATATTTTCTAGTTGTTACAGATGACTATAGTAGATTTACATGGGTTTTCTTTTTAGCCTCTAAGGATGAGACATCTAGCATACTTAAGACTTTCATAAATGAGATAGAAAACCTAGTAAGTAAGAAAGTAAAAGTCATTAGATGTGATAATGGGACAGAGTTCAAAAATAGAGTTATGGATGATTTCTGCAAAGAAAAAGGTATTAGGAGAGAATTTAGTGTTGCTAGAACTCCACAACAAAATGGAGTAGCTGAAAGAAAGAATAGAACACTAATAGAAGCTGCTAGAACAATGTTAGCTGACTCAAAGTTGCCTATAAATGTTTGGGCAGAAGCAGTCCATACTGCTTGTTATGTTCAAAATAGAGTTTTAGTTGTGCAGCCTCACAATAAGACATCATATGAGCTATTTAGAGGTAGAATTCCTGCAATAGGATTTCTTAGACCTTTTGGATGTCATGTGACAATACTAAATACCTTAGACCATTTAGGAAAATTTGATGGTAAAGCAGATGAAGGTTTCTTAGTTGGATACTCTCTCAATAGCAAAGCTTTTAGAGTATATAACTTAAGAACTAAGAAGGTAGAAGAGAATCTATATGTGAAGTTTTTAGAAAACAAGCCCAATGTAGAAGGTCAAGGACCAAAATGCCTATTTGATCTTGATACACTAACCCATTCTATGAATTATGTGCCTGTTGTTGCAGAAACTAATGATCTTTCAGGTTCACAAGCAACAGATGAGGCAAGGTTAGAAAAGGAGACAAATCAGGATTATGTGGTGATGCCAATATGGTCATGTACAAGTGTGGGATCAACTTTAACAAATGTTAAATCTCCTTCTGGTAAATCCAAAGAGGGTGTTGAAGATGAGATCAAGGAAGATGGAACAAAAGAACAACACATTGTTATAACAGTTGATAGTGATGCTGAGACAGAACAACCTGCTGCTAAGCTAAAGCAACCTGCTGCTAGGCTAACTCAACCTGCTGCTAGCACTTTAGAAACAATAGAAGCAAAATTCTCAGAAGATGAAGTGGATTTCAGTAATCTTTCATCAAACTATCAAGTTCCAACAACCCCACAAACAAGAATTCACAAGGTCCACTCCCTAGAAAATGTGACCGGAGATACACAATCTGGTGTGAAGACAAGGTCACAATTAAAGTCTTTAGACCAACAAGGGCTACTTGATGCCCTTTATGCTACAAAACAGCATGAGTTTTCCAACTCTTGCTTGTTTGTGTGTTTTCTCTATCAAGCTGAACCAAAGAATATTCTTACAGCCCTAGATGATTCAAGCTGGGTAGAAGCTATGCAAGAGGAGCTTTTTCAGTGCAAACTTAAAATGTTTGGGTGCTAGTTGATTTACCTAAGAATGAGAAGGTAATTGGCACTAGATGGGTTTTCAAGAATAAAAGGGATGAAAGGGGCATAGTGATTCGGAATAAGGCTAGATTAGTAGCCTAAGGGTACACACAAGAAGAAGGGATAGACTATGATGAGGTTTACGCTCCAGTTGCAAGGATTGAGGCAATTAGGCTTTCTTAGCTTATGCTTCATTTTTAGGCTTCACAGTCTACCAAATGGATGTCAAGATTGCATTTTTACATGCCACGATTCTAGAAGAGGTGTATGTTTCACAACCTCCAGGTTTCATTGACCCACTACATCCAAAAAATTGTACAGAGTAGTTAAAGCTCTATATGGCCTTCATCAGGCACCAAGAGCTTGGTATGCAACATTAGCTTCCTATTTAATAGAGAATGGATTTCAAAGAGGCAAGATTGATCAGACACTTTTCATCAAGAAGCAGCAGAAGGATCTTTTGCTAGTTCAAGTGTATGTGGATGATATTATCTTTAGATCAACAAGGAAGGAAATGTGTTTAGAATTTGAGAAGCTTATGCATGATAAGTTTCAGATGAGTTCCATGGGGGAACTTACATTCTTTTTGGGTCTGCAAGTTAAGCAATCAAGTGAAGGTATCTTTATATCTCAAGACAAATATGTGGCAGAGATACTTAGAAAATTCCAACTTGCATATTCAAAATTAGCAAGCACACCAATGGACCATGAGAAGCATCTTCAAAAAGACTTAGATGGAGAAAGTGTGGATGTACATACTTACAGATCTATGATAGGCTCTTTGATGTATCTTACATCATCTAGACCTGACATCATGTTCTCTGTTTGTGCTTGTGCAAGATTTCAAGTAACTCCTAAGGTTTCTCATTTAACTGCAGTCAAGAGGATTTTTAGATATCTCAAAGGTCAACCTAGGTTGGGTATATGGTATTCTAGTGAACACCTTTTGATTTGGTAGCATTCTCAGACAGTGATTATGCTGGTGCTAGCTTGGACATAAAGTCCACAACTGGAGGATGTCAATTCCTTGGGTGTAGACTTGTCTCTTGGCTGTGTAAGAAGCAAACAATTATGGAAAATTCAACAACTGAAGCTGAATATGTAGCTGCTGCAAGTTGCTGTGGTCAAGTTCTATGGCTTCTAAAACAACTCCTTGACTATGGGTACAATTTCTTAAACACTGTCATTCATATTGATAATAGTAGTACCATCTGTATTATTAGAAATCTAGTGCAACATTCTAAAACAAAACATATTGAAATTAGACATCATTTTATTAGAGATTGCAATGAGAAAAGATTAATTCAAGTAATGAAAATTGCTTCAGAACATAACTTTGCAGATCTGTTAACAAAAGCTTTTGATGTTGGAAGGTTACAGTACTTGGTAGTAAGTATTGGAATGCTTAACCTTTGATCTTTCAAAATAATGTGTTTTTGTACATAAACTTTTATGGTACTGCTGGATTTATAAGGTACTGCTAGTATATCAGAAAGGGTGCTGCTAGTACAAAATTAAAATTGTGTTATTCATACAGTTAGTTCTATGCTTATTCTAATGCAAGACAAGTACTTTGTACATTGTTTCTTTTGGTTTTAGACTAACTATTTCAGGTATGAAGGTGTGAACACAAAGGAGATTTCAAGTGAAATGGAAGCAGCAAATGCTTATCCAGCTGCTGACATAGTAGGTTTATGATGGACTGAGTTTGGGAATTTACACCTCCTTAAAACTGTTTTCTTGAAACCTAGTTATGATGTTTCACATTGAATTGATGACTTAGTTGATCAGATAGTAACTGATACAACTCACTTTCTATCATTTTATACTTTTTAAGTATAATGAGAAAGTCTAAGGACATCTGATAGAAAGAACAACTAGTAAAAGTGAATCTAACACTTGTGTTAGAGGCAACAATTACTATGAGCTGGAAACCCTGTCAGGAAAACTCTTTGAATGAGTTTATCTGCACACAGGCAGTTATTTATAACTGAAAACATTGGTTCTCACACAACCAGAGGTTGAATTAAACCAAATCTTTGATTAAGTGTCTGTTCCTCACTTGATCCTTTCAAAATGGTTGTAAGTAACATGATTTTTCTTATCATAAAATCAAGCTCATGCTACTAAGGAAAACAATTTCTTAAAAGGATTTTTCAAAGAGACTCACAAAAACCATTCATTGATGGACCATGAGTCAAATGTCCACTGAATCACCTCTCATAGGAGTTAACACACCTAGAAGTGATGAGGACAGAAACTTAAACTTTTATGGAATTGATGGCAAAACATGTACAATATTGTCTGATAACATATTCTCAAAGGAGGATTGGTAGATCTTCCAAACAGGGGAGGAAGGAAAGGTTCTTCATCTCAGGAGAGGATATAATTTTGGTACATGGTGAGAAAGCTAAACCAATGAAGGAAGGAATTTCAGATTTAAGGAAGGAGGTTGAAAATGACAAGAAAAGAAATGATATTTTGTAAATTCAGAAGGGATGAAGCATTCAAAAGGAGAAAGTTCTATCTAGGAACTTTCAGTTTCAATTTCAGTTCACAATGAATGTTCATAACCACAAAAGTCATGCTGGAAGATGATTTCACTTGTTGAAACAAGCATCCAAGATACACAACATCATTGTCTCTTATAATTCCTCCATCTGAAGAAAGTTTTTGATATTGTTTAAGTCAAGGAAAGCAGATAAGTTTCTGAGAAAGGTATTAGGTCTTATAGAATAGAAGTGTTTGAAAGATCTTCACAAGTCCTCATTTAATTCAGAAAACATGTTGAAAAGGGTTCACATGTTTAAGGGAGGATTGTAAGGAATTAAATATTCTGAAGATAGTATCGGGAAATTATCTAAGTGTCAAGCTGCTGTTGAACTCTGCTGCTAGTTGAAATACTCTGCTGCTAGTGTTAAATAGTCTGCTGCCGTAAACAACCTGCTGCCAATACAAATGAAACTGCTACTAAGTGATTAGTCTCTGCTGCTGGATGGATAAGTATACGAAGATATTTGTACACAAAAGTCAAATACATTTAGTAGAAAATATCTTTGTGTAAAGGTTGAGTAACCAAGTTGTATACTCTCTAGTATATGACTAGCTACTTATACAAGTTGTATATGTAAGGCAAGTGTGTCTTTGGATACTTACACACGATACATAATACTCAAGTAGTAGTAGACATGTTTTAATTAGACAAGACTTATATGACTTAAACAATATATGTGTAAAGATCTTCTTATGTTATAAAAGAAGATCTTAGCTAAGTTAGAACACAAGAGTGATACATGTGAATACATGCAATAAGAAAAACACCAAAAACCGTGAACAAACTTGTAAACTCAAAACAATATCTAACCTTTGTATAATTCTCAATAATATAATCATTTGATATTAACTCATATTGTTCATAAACAGATTCAAGCATCACTCTCAAGAAAACAAACAATCTTCTAAGTGTGATCAAAGTAGATTCCGCATACTTGATCATATTCACTTAAACATGTCAAATACATAACACATAAAGGTTTAACCACCTTAACCGTGTAACGAATCCTCTCATTATTAATATTTTTCGATATCTCTACGTTTTGATAATCACAAAATGTAAAATCATTAAACGAAAAATTATGACGTAAACAAGTATTTAGTTGTAAATATCTATTTTAACAACTCAATCACTTAAGGTATGAATAAACAAATGCTTAATGCATTATATGATCAAAGGAACATTTTCTTAATCACTTGATTTTTTATAAAATGACACAAATATTTTATATCTTTTAGAAAATCATTTTTGGTATTAAATAAAACTGTTTAATCCATTATAAATTTATGAATTTAAATTTTCAACCAAAAATGGCAAAAATGTTCCAGAAAACCTTCCCCAGAAAAAGACAAATCTGAGCAACGTTCGGATTTGGGCGGCCCCCTTAATTTACTAGGCGGTCCCCTTAATAATTAAGGGGGCCGGCTGATGAGTGTGTAAATACTCATCATTTTTGTCCCATCTGAACTGCAAAAACATTTAAAAACACTCAGAAATGCTTCAAAATACAGAAAATATCTTTGGATTGTGTTTTTATCTGTTTCATGTGCAAAAGGATCGAAAACAGGGCAAAAATAGACAAAACCGAGCAGAAGACTGGAAAATCGTGAAAAGCCGAGAACGGGGACATAATTTATGAGTTTGGTCCGGGAAATTGCTCTGCTTGTCAAGAATAACCCTTGGAGATGATTTTCAGAAAATACATCAATGGTCCCTAAACTTTAAAACCAATTCCATTTCTAATCCTAAATAATCCTAACCTTTAATACCAACCCAATCAATACCCAACCCAATCCAAATAAAAAAAACCAACCGGCCTTATTTCTTTGTGAGTTAGAATACCAGTTTGACTATGGTCAAACCCTTCTTCTTCAAAACCACGACCTGCCAACTAGGAAGCACGGACACGCCTGTAAGTATGGAGTGGCAGTGTCAGACACGTGTCCGACACAGACACGCCTCGGACACGGCTCGGACACGTGTCCGACACGCACGTGCCGTGTCCCACGTGCGGTTTGGGCCGGACACGTATTGGACACCGATTTGGATTTTTTTTGGAAAAAAAAAAAGAGCGAGTCCATCTTAAACGATCTTGAAGCTGAAAATCTTGCGTCCATCGTGGGTTAATGAATCGAACGAAAGTATTTAAGGGTTGTGTTTATAATTGTTGTTTAACACAAATATAAGGGTTTGTTATTTGTTCGGATTGATAGATGATGAGATGAGTTTGTGATGAGATCTATCTTGATGGGAAATGTGAAGAGTTAGGTTAGAGGAGATAAGTGGTAGACGGATCTGTGTGTTTAGGTCAATGTGTAAAGAGACAATGTAGGGTTATAATAAGTGAGTATGTATCGGGTATGTTTGATTGGACTGGGCTTGCTTATTAATCCCAAACCTTCAAAATTGTACATTAACGAAACATAATATTAAGTCCAAATGCTAATATGTTTTTCGTCAATATATATATATATATATATATATATATATATATATATATATATATATATATATATATATATATATATATATATTATTATTATTATTATGATATTTCATTTGATTTTAAGGCTTTGTACATGTTTTTATACACACACATATATATATATATATATATATATATATATATATATATATATATATATATATATATATATATATATATATAAATTCCCGTGTCCATGCCGTGTCCGTGTCCTATATTTTTAGATTTTTCCGTATCGCCGTGTCCGTGTCCGTGTCCGTGCAACCTAGCCTGCCAAAAACCATACCACCAAAGTCACCACCTTTCCCACTTCCCCCCATCTTCACTTATACTTTCCCACTTCCCCCCACCTTATCCCATGCTATCCCATCTACCCACTTATTATTTCACCCAAGAACAGGCTGTTATATCCCATGTCATGTTTTTCCCGCCAAAAATGGAATTAACAGCTGAGATGAATTGAAGGCAATTGGACGAGTGGGATTTAATCAAGATTGATCAAGGAAGCTTCTGAGAGTGCTATATAAAGACCAGAAGTCACAAAGAAATAGTGGTCACAGTTTTAGACCATTCGTAGTGTAATTTACTTTTAAGTCAATTTAGATTAAGCTTTAAGTGTTAATCAATCTCATGTTATTGTAATCTCATGTTTCAGTTTTAATTATATTTCAAAAAACCTTGTACCATTTCAGTTTTAATACAAGTTCAAGTTTCATGTTAAGTTGTTTGATTCAAATCAGTTGTTTCAAGTTTGAAAGCTTCTCTTTGTAGTTTAAATAAGTTAACATAAGCCATGTGACAACTTATTGTTAGTTTATTATTGCTTAATTCAGTTCCAATTTCCAAATTTCCAAAAAAGTCAACAAAAGTCAACATTTTCAGTCAAATAAGCAATTTGGTGGGGTTAAGCTGAAGTGGATGAGCTGAGTGGTGTTTAAGCTTGGTAAGTGACAAACCAAGTTAGGTTCTGATCAGTTCCCTTTGTTTCATAGCCCCATTCAATTGTAAGTCATTTTCAAAGTTTTGCTTTATTTTCTATCTTTACTGTTCCAGTGCTTATTTTTAGCTTATTATATATCTTTTCTGCTTATTAGTAGTTTGTAAATGCATTTCATCAGTTTTATCAGTATTAAATACCCTTTGTTCCATTTTTCTTTAAAAACCTTAAAAAAGCCAAAAATAACCATTTCTAGTATAACTTATTGTAGTGCTTATTTCCTATTAGAAAGTTGTTCAATAGGTTTAAAATAAGTTAGTTAATGATTAGTAAGTAAATTTCATAGCTTATTATAGGCTGTGTAGTTTTAATATCAAATCAGCCCTTTATAAGTACCGTTTGGCTTAACAGCCAAAATGGGTCATTTGGGTTAGCAACTATTCATTTGCACTTTTCTTAAGTTTAATCATGATTAACTAAGCTTGTTTCAGTTGTTAGTAGGAGCTTTTAGGCTGGTTTGAAGGTTTGAGATCATTTGTGTGGAATAGTGCTAGCCTTTGTAGTTTAACTGCTCAAATAAGCTTCTCATAAGCTTGAGCTTATTTGGACTTTATTTCTGGTAAATTTGGGTTCTATATAGTGGTTAAAGTAAATTCCCAAGTTCTGGTATAGTTTCATCAAGAATTGAACAAGTTTGAGGTCAAAATCCACCACTGCTGTCACAGAATACATGTGCATACTTGCACAAAAGTTGTTGATCTCAGCCTTTTCCTTGCTTCTTATCTGCTTATTACCTTGACCTCAACTCCTGATTTTTGGTTTCATTATAGCTTATAGTACTAGCTTTTAGATTATAATCTGGTATTTCACTTTTCAGCTTATTTCACAGCTTATTTTCAGTCTGCAAATCGCCAAAAAAACTACATTTTTTCGTATTTTCCTAGTTTCAGCCGATTTTCTTTTATTTTTCATTTCTTCATCTTAAGTAGTTAGAAGCTAAAATTTGGCACGCATATAGTTCCCTAGCTTGTGTACTTAGTCATATTTTTAGTTTATTTTTTAGAATTTTTCTAAACTGCTTTTTCGTAGCTTGAAAACAGCCCTTTTGCCCTGTACACTAAAGCACATCAGCAGACTTGTGAGCCTTTTGGCTTATTTTGAGCTTTTTAGTGCTTAATTGTTTATCTATTTTGCTTATTCTGGTTCCTTTAATCCTTTTAGAGTAATCTTAGTCTATTTTAGCTTATTTAGCTTGCCTTATAGCTTTTTAGTTTATTTCACTAAGCCTTGGCTAATTTTCAAAATCCACTTGCAGTCCTGAGCAACCACCTTTCCACAGCTTATTTATAAGCTCTAAAAAGCTCTTTAGTTTCTGATTTTCAGAACTTAAGCACTTTGGTTGGTGGGCTTTTAGGATTCCCATCTTTTGTGGCTTATCAGTTTGATCTAGTGGCTTAATTTTAAGTCCAAAGGTAGCCCTTGGAACTGATTTAGGCATGCTTAAGCAGCCTGATCTGAATTTTAATTTATTCTGAGCTTATTATCACTTTTCATAAAAAGTCGTAGTTGTAGAAAATGCTTATTTCCATGTGATTATTCAGAGAAAAATACCAAAAAAAATAAAATAAAATAAAAAAATTCAATCAGTCTCTCGTAAGCGGCTTCCTTAATCTACCTTTTTCGGTGCTAATTTCAAGTTTTCAAAAATATTGTCTTTTATAAAAAGTGCTTATAATTAAGTACTTTATCAAAATAAAATAAAATAGAATAATAAAAAAAATATATACGGCTCGTTTTTAGTTCATGGTTTACGTTTTTAGCATAATTTGATTTTTAGCTTTATTTTTCTTTGTAATTTTTGCTTTCCATAGCTTAATTAGAATATTAAAACACAAATCCTTATCCCAATCATCAGTCACTCTAATTCCAAACCTTACACAATTGTCAATTCACACCTCGTTGGGACACGACCCGGGTGATCACTTGCCCGGTATTACACAGATCATGTGTGCACGATATTATATTTAATTATATACACGTTCACACGCGATCAATTTTTGGCGCCGCTGCCGGGGAGGTTGTGTTGCGACAATATTGTTAAAGGTTTTAACGATTAGTGACTTGAGATCCTTCTTTCAGAAGTTCCTGTTTCCCATAAACCCCATAAAATACAAAAATATTTTTCTTTTCTTTCGTATATATATATTATCATATAAAAAATAAAAACCCAAAAACATTTCCGTTTTATTGTTAAATAAAAGATAAAAGCAAAATCAAAATAATATTCCTCAACTTGGAGTATTATCATATAAAGTTTCCCAAACATCAGATTTAAAACTTGCCTTTGTATCACTTGCGAATATCGGCTCACCTTTAATTGATAAACAAACTCGAACGGAGGTTCTAGGAGGTCTTGACATTAAATTGCAGACCGAAGAGAGATACATTCATTCTCTCCCGCGACTCTGTGCGTTTATCATTTAGAGAGCTACCGTACGCTTGTTGATTGCTGGTTTAAGTTCACTTGTGTTTTGCTTCGATCTTCTTCGTGAAGTTACGTTTTTATCTTGTGAATATTTTTTTTCCAAAAATCCAAAAAATTGAAAAACCCAAAAACCCAACAATTATCTTCTCATCCCACTTACACATTTAATTCTTTTATGTCTACATCTTACAACTATGGTTGTGAATGGTGTGGAGGTCCTCATAATGGTGGGAATTGTCCCGGTTGTAGCATGGTGGAATCAGGAAACGGGTTTGTTTATGACTAAATGAGCTCAAACCCGAATTCAAGAAACTTGAAGAAGTTTTAAGATCTAATGCCATTAGTACTATTGGTAACAAAGATCACGTTAATGCCGGATTGTGTTACATGCTCTACTGCATTTCAACTCGTCAAAGGTTTAATCTTGCCTACTACATTGCTAAAAGGATGATTGACATTTGAGTCGTTGGAAAATCAGCATTGCCATATGGAATGCTTCTTACTCGTCTGTTCAAAGCTTGCACTCCTATTCTTCCAAATTCCTCCAATTGTGTTCCTGATTATTCTGAAATAAAACACACGTTTCTTCCGATAAGTGACCTTAGAGCAAAAGTGAAAAGAGGAAAACGAACTTACATCCCATCTTCATCCTCATCATCTTCATCAGCTAGTGACGAAGATGGATTACCCAACTCTAGGCTCCCATTACTTGAATACTTGAATCAACTTCCACCGCTCAAGGATGAATCTACGGGAGAACGACAAACAAGGGGACTCTTAAAGTGCGCAGGACATTGGATGATGAAACTTAGAAAGGATAAGAAGAAGATTCTCAAGTTATTAAAAGGAAAGGAAGAATAGATAAACATTTGGATCATTAGCTCTTTTAAGATTATGTCGTTATATTTCTAAGTACTTTATGTATCTTTACGTCCTACTAAGACTAACGATAACGCATCAATTTTCTTGATCTATGTCACCGTTTGACATAACATCATTCTTAATGAAGTTTAGTATTTTTTTTACATGGTTGAGTTTTATCTCATGTATTTAGTTATTTTAAGATACATACTAGTTAATATGTAGACTTCAGGAAAATTTTCAGGTTCTCATCAAAGAACTAGAGAAATAATGCTTATCCTAAACTTGAAAATTAACCATACCGATCCGACGGATCCTTTAAAAAGGATCCGTACTGTGTTATCGTTGGTTCCACCATTTTCCTCTTACGGATTTGGCGGATCCCAGTTTTTTGTTCCGTATTCAATATCTTTTGGATCCGTATTATTCAAACAAAAAAAAAATATCATCCAAATAGTTAAACTCCTTTAGATCCTTAGAATCAACCATATAGTAGAATTATAGTAATGAAAAACCTTCAACTTTATGTAGAAACAACTAGGAACAAAGTATTAAAGAATTATTTCCCACCAAAAGTTGAATTCCAACATGTCCTGTCTCATCACAGACTGCACTCTCATTCATGAATCAATCACCTCTCTTCCTTTTGAGTCACATTTATGCACATATCAAAGTCAACTCCATTTCTATGGATTAACTTTACAAATAGGACAAAATACTTTATCTAATTTCTAGTCTTAGATATTCACAATCCATTAAACCAAACACTAATTTCCATAAACTTAGGAATATAAATTCACTCACAAACATGAGCTTAGCACATCAAATCTCTGCATACCTTCACAACATCTTCTGTAAAATCTCACAATGCACAAAACTAATCAAGCTCACATGTCCAGTCCACTTAGACGAACTGCTAGAATTAGTGTTAGACCTTACTGGTATGTAAACCCAGTTCCTAATGTCATCTTCCCTACTATATCTACCAACACCGCAACAAACTCCTTAGTGACTCCAATAGTTAACATCTCCTCTCCAAGATCACTGTCATTCATCCTAGATTCATCAAGCAGAACTACTTCACCAAAACGCAACAGTAGAACAAACTCACCCACTCGCAATATTTCACCTCCTAGAACCACAACAAGTCACCCCACAAATGTTGTAGCAACACCAAATGTCATCTCACCTAAATCATCTCAAACTAACACACTAGACCTTACATCTCATGACATCCTTTCCATGCTTCAACACATTGATGAATCAATGTGGATTTGTCAACCAAACACTCAAGATGACAATACTCTTATCCCAAATCAATATGACACTAGTAATTTAGAAACTAAATGGCTTGCACGTATCTCTGAATCATCAAAGCAAGCCAAATAATCTCCAAAGTCATCTACTTGGTATAAGTTTTAGTATCATTAATGTACTCTTTAGGATTATCTTAGAACCTCACTCCTATGTAATCTCACGTTTGAGACATTTGTCACAAACGAATTTTCAATGATTGATTACACTTGAAGTCTTTAATAGTTATCTTATAATTTAACTGTTCTACTTTTAGTTAACCTTTCTAAGACATACCTTGTGAACATATGTAATTAAAAATAATAAAATAATTGATATATTGATATAAGTTCTTAATCATCAATCTCATATATACATATATATCAATTCTTCTAAACATGATAAGTAACACTCACTAAAACAATCACCTTAGTACATATGTATCAAGGATCATGTGTGATTATCTTTAGGATATATCTAGACCTTACTTTTGTTGAATTTTTAATCATAACCACATAATAGTAATCTCCTTGATGACTAACATTTGGAGGACAGTAACTCTTAAGGTTATAAATTTTCCGAGTTATTTACCTGTGTTTGGCATAACTCCTAAGACGGTAAGTTTCAATAATCGGATCAGACTATGGGTAATCATATGTTTATGTCATCACATTTGGTTGTTTTGTTATACATATTAGAAGATTTTCAAGATCTAGGTGAGTTTTCGGGTCTTCGTCAAAAATTGCAAAATTCGACAACCATTCTGTTTACTTTTGATCTTTTTCAAACCACGGATCCTACGGATCCCAACTTTTGGATCCGTACAGTGTAAACGTTGGATCCGTGGGTCCTGCAGCTGCTTTCCAAAGTCTTTTCGTATCAACTCGATTCTTAAATCCTAGTATCATATCTCATTAAGGACCTTGTTACTGATCATAAAACACCTTACAAGCTCTTAGGAAGCCTTAGAAACCTTAGAACAAAATTTCCCACCAAAATTCAAAATTTTGAATTCTGCAGGTAAGTTACCAAACTGATACATGTAAGGAACCCTTTTTAGGGATCCGTGGGATCCGTAGACCCATCAAATCAATAGATTTCACACTTCTATTATGCATTAACTGCATATCCTCACCAAATTACTCAACCAAAGCCTAATGGCTTGACTTTCTTGACTTGACTTGCATAAATCCTTGTTCCAAAACATTATGAATCAACATCTCTTATTGGATGCACATCAAATCCTAACACAAGTCCCTAAAACACCTTCTGTCTATAAATTAGCACCATTCTTGTTGAAACAATCACAACACAAACCTCCTCTTCTCTAAATATCCTGTAGTTATAAGCCTTCCAAAGTCAAAATGACAAAGTCAAACACATCTTCCACATCCACTCCAATTGTTTCACATGTCATCACCCAAACACCACCATCTCCCATCACTCCTGAGGAAATAACCACAACACAACCTGATCCATCACAATGCGAACATCAACAAATGGAACTTGTTTTGGCATTACCTGCTTCACCACAATCTTATCATTAGAAAACCTTCCAACTGAATCAACAAATCTATTACCCGTGGACTTTGAAAACCTTGAACCAATGATATTTCATCCACTCCATCCGGAAATTCATGGTCCTTTGTACCACGAGATTTCATCACCTCAGACTCAAACTCTAGATCCACCGCCGTCTCCAACCTCAACTCTTGAGGACTTTGATGAGCCCATATGGATGAACATTTCACAAACACAAGAGGAAATAAGTGAGGAACTTGACTCTCTTGGCATAAGACTAGCTTGAGCATCTTAGAACCATCTCTCATCCGTCAAAATTAGGACTTGCTTAATTTCCTCATAAATGTTGTTTTAGGTTTCTCCAATTTCCATCATGTGTCAAAATGTTAGTTTAGTGATCTTGTGGTACGATCTAGTTTTCAATAATTATTGTAACCATCACCACAATGTGACTGTTTAGTCACATAATTTTCAATGTATGAATGTGATGATTATTATATATATATATATATATATATATATATATATATATATATATATATATATATATATATATATATATATATATGAGCAAATAGGATACATATTAGCCACTAACATTCTCTAATACCTTAACATGATTGTACTAGGTACAATATTTGGACAAACACTAACATTGACTTTTTGAGGTCAAACTATATTAGTCATACATCATACTCATTTACACTTTGTACATCATACATTGTACTTATTCGTAGCATACTAACATTTTATTGTTTCTCACTTGAACATGATTATACAAAATAAAAACTTGGACATACACTAACTTTGACTTTTTAAAGTCAAACTGCATTTTGTCATTTATCATTTTCACTCATAACTAGCCATTCTAATACATTATACTCATTCATAGCATACTAATATCTCTTTTGCAGCATTCAACATCAATAGATTGTATACTTTAGCACTCACGTAATGAGTGGCATCCTTCGAGGGGGAGCATTACACGTTCTAACCATTTGTTTTTGTAGGTCCATACATTACAATCTTGTTACTCCATCTAGGGGGAGCTTTAAAGTTCTCAAAATCGCATTTCCGCTACGATACTCTTTTTGTTTCGACAAAAAGGGGGAGAAAGGATTAAGTTCTTGCATACATATTCTTGCATTTTTCTACTTTTGCATTCATAAACAACTTAATCCATATTTTTAAAAAATTACTTGAACTATATTTATTCTTTTGCTTAAAAATATACTTTAGGTTTTGTCATCAACAAAAAGGGGAAGATTGTTAATACAAATATCGTACTGAAAACACGTTATTTATATTTTACGATCTTTGCTCAAGTTTTGTTCATGACAATCACTAAAGTATATTCTCTACGCAAACTATAAATATATGTTTAAGTAATCTTTCATAACAACTCTTAAAATTTGCAAAGTGGTTTTATAAGTACGTTTACGAAAATATTTCCTGAAAAGGAAACTTTATCCTAAGAATGGTTAAATTACAACTTATACACTATACATCTTTTAAGAAAATACATGCACTAGTTTAACCTCTAAGAATACACTTCTTATTTGCAAATGATCACTTTTGTTTCAATATATGCATACACATATACATTTCTTTTTATAGAAACTTTTATTCAAAAAATAGTTCATTACATCATTGTACACATCATGCTTGATATCTTTGGTAGATTTTGGGATATCTTGCCTAGATACACAAGTAACTAAGTTGACATTTGAAGATTGTGGGATATTTGGAGAGATAGGAAAGATTTCCAAATCTGTGGGCTGGCAGGCTCCTACGGATCCTTTAGCAACACTATACGGATCGCTTTTGAGAAATCAGCTTGCCTATAAATAGAAAGATGATCATTTGGTTCAATCATCACTTACACACTTAGAAAACCAAAAACACACATTCATTATTTACTAACCTCAGTAAGTGTATCATCTTTGATGTTTCTTTTGTAGCAAAGAAGATCAAGCGAACAAGCTTAATCCAAACTGGCTGTTCGAAGTAGTCATATATAGTTCTGTGTATAAAGTCATTGTATGTCTCTTCATTCTATCTTTTGTAATCAGTGAGTGTGGTTAGTGCTTTAGTCCTCAAAGCACAAGGAGTGTAGGGAGTGGTTGTACCCGAGTAAAAGAACTCGACATTTAGCCTAGTGTCGGTAAAGTGTATAGGCGACGATAGGATTGGTTCTGCCTGTTAAATTGAACCCGGTGTTTAGCTTAGTACCAGAAAGGGAAGTAAGCCAAGTGTAAAGGTCTTCTCCACCTTGGAAGGAGTTTGATTCTTAGTGAAAAATAACTCTCGGGACGAATCCCGAGGAAGTGGAGTAGGGCAAGGATAAAGATCTTTGTGAGCCGAACCACTATAAACATCAGTGTTGATTGGTTTGATCTTTCCTCTCTTTTACTTTTTACTTGTGTTGTATGAATGTTTGTTTAAAGAAGAGATCCATTAAAATTGACATAAGTATAAAAAGATTTTAATTTAAAAACGGTAAAACTATTCAAACCCCCTTCTAGTTTTCCACAAAGGCGTTACTCGTTTCACATGATGTGTGGGAGGTAGTCGAGAAAGGTGTTGAGAAGGTTGATGATGGAAGTTCTTTGAATGCCGCCCAAAGGGTGGAGTTACAAAAAGCAAGAAAGAAGGATCAAAGTGCTCTTACACCCATCTATCAATGTCTTGATGATGCGATGTTCGAGAAAGTTGCAAATGCAACCACTTCTAAGGAAGCGTGGGAGATCCTTCAAAATGCTTTCAAAGGAATTGACAAGCGGAAAAAGGTATGTCTTCAAACTCTTAGAGGAGAGTTCGAAAAGCTCCAAATGGAGGAATCCGAAGCCATTTCGGATTATTTCACTCGTGTCTTAACCATTTCAAATGAAATGAAGAGAAATGGTGAAAGCTTGAGTGACACAAGGGTAATAGAAAAGATTCTTCGCTCTTTGCCACCAAGCTTTGATTACATTGTTGTGGCCATAGAGGAGTCAAAAGACATAGACTCTATGACAATTGATCAACTCATGGGATCTTTACAAGCCCATGAAGAGAAGTTGAAGAAAAGAATGGGGAAAGAACCCTTGGAGCAAGCTTTATACTCAAAGGTCTCTTTCAAAGAAAGAGAAAAGAGCTTTCTACATGGAATGGAGCAAGGACGAGGACGCGGTACTTTTCGAGGTCGTGGTGGTTTCCTAGGCCGAGGACGAGGAAGAGGAAGAGGAAGAGAAGATGTCAACAAAGAAGATGAAAACCAATGGTTTTCATATCGAAGAGGCCGTGGGAGAGGCTTTCAGTCTCAAAGAGGTGGTAAGCCCCAAATACAATGTTATAATTGTCGCAAATATGGTCATTATGCCAGTGAGTGTAGTAGCTCAAGACAAGTGGAAGAAAAAGCTAATCTTGTGGAGATAGAAGATAAAGATGAGCTTACCTTGCTAATGGCAAGACATGACGAACAAGAAGAGAGGATAGAGCCATGGCATATAGATTCCGCTGCGAGCAACCATATGACAGGTGAAGAAGACTTGTTCGTGGAGATGGAAACAAGTAATGGTAATGTCACCTTTGGAGATGAATCAAAGGCACCGGTGAAAGGAAAAGGTAAGATACTTATCCGAGCTAAAGATGGAAGTCACCAATATATTTCGGATGTGTACAATGTGCCCAACCTTAAAAGTAACATTTTAAGTGTGGGACAACTTTTAGATAAAAACTACGATATTCATTTCAAGGATCGTAGTGCTATAATAAGAAATCCCGAAGGAAAGCTCATAGCAAAAGTGCCTATGACTAAAAACCGAATGTTCCTTCTAAACATTCAACATGATGAAGCTAAGTGCTTAAAGAGTTGTTTGAAGGATCATTCGTGGCTTTGGCACATGAGGTACGGACACTTAAACTTTGGTGACTTAAAGTTATTATCCTCAAAGGGAATGGTGAAAGGGTTAGATCAAATTGATCATCCCAATCAAGTGTGTGAAGGATGTCTTCTTGGGAAGCATGCTAGAAGTTCGTTCCCGAAAGAAGCGACATCAAGAGCTAAGGAGCCTCTACAACTAATTCACATGGATTTGTGCGATCTCATTACTCCACCCTCTCATGGTAAGAATCTTTACTTCAAGCTTTTTATTGATGACTTTTCAAGAAAAACTTGGGTATATTTTCTAAAAGAAAAATCCCAAGATTTTGAAGCTTTTAAGACATTTAAAGCTATGGTAGAAAAAGAGAAAGGTTTAAAAATTAAATCCATGAGATCTGATAGAGGTGGAGAATTTTTATCAAAAGAATTTAACAAATTTTGTGAGGATAATGGGATCCGGAGATTTCTAATAGCTCCTTACTCCCCACAACAAAATGGAGTGGTGGAGAGAAAGAATAGAACCATTCTCAATATGGTCCGAAGCATGTTGAAAAGTAAGAAGATGCCAAAGGAGTTTTGGGCCGAAGCGGTTGACTGTGCGTTATATCTATTGAACCGGTGTCCGTCAATGAGTTTAGACAACAAGACTCCACAAGAAGCATGGAATAACATGAAGCCTAATATCTCTCACTTAAGGATATTTGGAAGCATAGCGTATGTTCACGTTCCGAGCCAAAGGCGATCCAAGCTTGATGATAGAAGTGAGAAGCATGTGTTTGTTGGCTACGACAAGCAGTCAAAAGGTTATAAGCTCTATAATCCAAACACAAGGAAGGTGGTAGTGAGTAGAGACATGGAGTTTGATGAAGAAGAAGCATGGGATTGGAGCATTAAGGAAAATGAAAGGTATGACTTTCTTCCTATAAATGACGAAGAAGAGACGGGTGAATCAAGTGAAGAAGTCCAACAACCTCAAAGTCCAACTCCAACCCAAGACTCACCTTCAAGTTCAAGTGAAGGAGAACCAAAGACAAGAAGTTTGGAGGAGCTATACGAGGTAACTGACGAGATACCCCTTCTTTGTTTATATGCTGACTGTGAACCTTTAGTTTTTGAGGAGGCTATCAAAAGCGAGAAATGGAGACAAGCCATGGACGAGGAGATAAGGTCAATAGAAAAGAATGATACGTGGGAGTTGGCGAACCATCCCAAAGGCCAAAAGGCTATTGGAGCTAAGTGGGTATACAAGGCTAAGAAAAACGCCAAAGGCGAAGTGGATAAGTACAAGGCAAGGCTTGTGGCTAAAGGGTACAAAAAGAAGCATGGTATCGACTATAAAGAGGAAGTATGTACGAATGGTACATGCAAGGCTGGAAAACCAAGTTGCAGATACTTTCACCGGGCTGCTGAACGAGCGATATTTCTCAAGACTAAGGATGATGCTTGGAGTCGGGAAATCAAGTTTAAAGGGGGGTGTTGGAACGTAAACTTGATTTAGTCCAATAAAGATTGGACTATCTTAAAAGCCCGAGCCCATGATCAAGAAGATTCTAGAATGACGAAGAATGGTATGGAAGCTTTTAGAAAGTCGTAGAATGGTATGGAAGCTTCAAGAAAGTCGTAGAATGGTATGGAAGCTTCTAGAAAGTCGTAGAATGGTATCTAGAAGTGTTTAGAAGGTTGTAGCGGATGATATACTAGAAGTATCTAGATAGTTGTGGTAGAATATCTAGTAGAAAAATCTAGAGAGTCATAGAAAGTATCTCGATCTAGAATGTTCCATAGAGTAGTATAAATAGGATTTAGGGTGATGCATTTGTAAGTGACTTATCAAGCAAAGCTTAATCAATAAAGTGCCATTGTAAAAGCTCTCTAAGTATTCCTCTCTTCACCTAATATTAGCCTAAAAGGCCATCGTGTTTCCAACAAAAACACTGTCAAATAGTTAATTGGTTAATTGATGGGTTAAGTTGGTCATGTTTAATGATTTGATTAGATCATCCTCAATTCAACCCGTTAATTTAGCAAGTTAGTACAAAATAGAAAACCAAACTAATTGGTAAACAAATCTCTTAGTCCTTGTATGTTCTTGTGGGAATGCCACAGATCTCGCTAAGTAGCTAGGTGGCACATCGGTATTGGCTCGAACAAGACTATCCGCACACTCAAATCCACGGCATTCCACAAAATCTTATGAGGATCAAAAGGCTAGATTAGAAATTTTCTATAAATCAAAACCAATTACATATGTTTGACCATCAATGGATTTTGATTACTTGGTGTGTTCTGACTGAGACACTCAAATCTTACGAGGATAATAAAACCGATCACATATGTTGGACCATCAATGGATCCATAGCATATCAAACCCAAAGGGCCAAAAACTGGTCCGTATGATATAGCCTTTTCAAAGGTTTTAGCCCAAAAACTAATGTCGAGTTTCATTATATAATCTTCTGCTTCATGCAAATCTCTCGTTATATAACCCTAATAAGCATCTTTTAATTAATAATGTCAGACAACATTATATAATCTTTTGTTTCATGCAAATCCTTCGTCACAATGAAGGACAAACGCATCAAATCCACCAAATCGACTCAAAAACCCAAGAAACACAAACCAGACCCCTTTTTCTCCGGCGACAAGCCGCGCCGGAAGCGAAACAATAAACCTTCATACACCTCGGATAATGTTAGTATCAAGAGCAGTGAGTCTGATGAAAAAGCTCTTGATGACGTGGCAGTTGATGTTGAAGACGTGGCAGGTGAGGGTGTTGAGGAGACAGCAAGGGAGAAGAGGAAGAGAGTAGCGGAGGTGTATTTGGAGAAGATACCATTCGATATCCAAGAAGAAATCATCAAAATTCTTCCTGTCAAATCATTGGTTCGATTCAGATTGGTTTTGAAACAATGGAAGTCTCTTATCGATAGCTCAAAGTTTATTGCTAAGTACCACACTCATCAAAAACATAAACATCATCTACTTGTAACTTATCAACCATTTGGATATTCTGACAGAGTCGAATATGTTTCGATCATAGATGATGATACTTTCCCTCAACACAAGTTTTCACTTACTATTCCCGAGTCTGTTAATATACTTTGGGGACCATATATAGTTAGCTCTCAAGGCTTGTTATTCGTGCATGGTTATGATAAACGCTCAGGAGCCTGGAAAGCCCTTATTTGGAATCCTACTATTAGAAAATCGGTTAATATTGATATATATATGCGTGGTGTGGATTCTCTTTTTGGTTTTGGGGTTTGTCCCGACACTTGTGACCCTATGATAGTCAGGCTTCCATATAATGGGGATTCATATGATATTAATCAGGACACTACATTTGAGGTTTTTACATTAAGCACAAATGCTTGGAGAAGACCATCCAAGAATTATCTACCTCGTAAATGTATTTCATTTGCACAGTATACGTATCAGGTAGCAATAGATAGGTTTATGTATTGGCTTGCTCGTGAAGCGATTGATGAGTATGATGTATATCACGAACCACAGTATATGCGGAATTTGATTGTGTCATTTGATATGACAAGTGAAGAATTTATGGAAATTTCCTTCCCCGCAAGTTTAGCAGTCAGAAGTACTTTGAATTTATATAACATTAGGGATTCACTTGTTGTGGTTCAATTAAAACATGAGTCCGAGAAACGAGTTTATAGCGTATGGAAGATGATGGAACAAGGTGTGTCAAAATCGTTCACAAAGCTATACACAATCAACACAACAGATGTGATATCTCACGTATATGGATTTAGAAAGAGTGGCGAACCTATAGCTAAAACAAGGGATCTTTTTGCTTATGATCCCGATTCAAAACAAATCATTTATATTGGGATTCCTGGAACACGAATTTATTACTCTGTGAAGTCATACATCGAGACTCTACTTTTGCTTGATCACCGAGATTGTAGTACCAACTTCGACATGGATTGAGGTCAAAGATAATGGCATGCTAAGTACGTGTGAAGCTTAGAAAAGTGACTTTCGATGCGTTACATATAGATTAATGCTCGTTTTAGGAGCTTCTAATTATTGTTTTCGACGTTTTATATAACAAACATCACTTTTTATTTTGGTGAAACTTATTCACAATAATCTTTCCAAGTCAATTGATTTTATATCTTACATTTTTAGTTATTTTGGTTTGGCTGATTATATTATTTTCGGTATGGTCTCCACTAGCTAGATGATCAAGTTATATATTGTATCTAATGTATCGTACCCAGAAGAAGCAAGAATAATTCTAGAGAAAGTGTGATCATAAGATATATATGTGAGCACCATGTAGCCTTGTGTATGTGTTCACCAGTTGCACTTCAGCAAAGATGATCATGGTGAACCAACACCACACAAATCTATACCCTCAACATTAATAAACAACTTGTTAGCCATTGGTAAAAATACTGGCTCTCTTGCAGAAAAGAAACATGGATGTTGATATTAAGCAACCTATGAAACCATTATATTATTTCAGTGGTGGCCGGGTAAGTCGTGATGAAGAGTTAAGAAGATACGAGTGCTAGTTATTGCTTAAGATGGTATATACGTCATACGTGGATGTAAGTAGAAATAACTTGAAGCAACAAATTATGCAGAGTTATGATGAATCGACGAGGAAAAACATGATTGATTGAAAATAATCTATAGACTGCTATGTTCAATGACATATTTTGAATCAGAATATTGTCTCCACTTGATGTGTTTATGTGCCCATACAGTTTCAGGAACCAAAGACATTGTTGAGACATAATGAATCTATTGCCATCATCGATGACTCTGAGGTGAAACAAAACCTATCTTGTTCATTAGTCGAGTTAGTTTGTCAATTAGTTAAACCCGACTAGCTTAACCACAGCCCTTTTAATTTATTCATGTTACAAATGACAAATTACCACCTCCATCTAGTCAAGACACCCGAAAACATGTCAGGATGACATCTATGAGACGGATCTAGCCAACAATTCACGTAATAATCAGATTTCTTTAAAACGTTGATAGATGACAACGATGTCCAATAACAACATGTGAAAGATAATGTTCAAACTGATTAGAAGGGGCAATTCAAATGCTTCATAGATAACACCCTATGTCCTTTCTTGTCCAACTCATCGGGAGATGGAAGTGACCTGCTTAGGAGAATGTCTGCTAACTTTGTAACACTAATAAGTCTTTTCTTTTTCAAAAGCAAATGAGACGGTGCAAGTGAATGCTAACAGAAATGTTTAGAATCGTGAATTGAAAAAAAGAAGAAAAGTACTCATGAATGAGTATTTAAAATGAACAAATGAATAAACTTGAGCTGCAAAGTCTTGAGTTTTAGTATAAAGTAAATTACAAAGATGGTCCATGTAGTTTGCGTTGACTCACACTTTTGGTCCTTTGAATTTCTTTTGCACACACAGTCACTAACTCTGAAACCCTTAACACCCACGATCTCTTGACCAAACGACGTTAGGTTTGACTGTTAAATACCCCTCATGTGACTTGCACATGAGGCAAAAATAGTCTTTTAATATCTAACCTCAAAGACCTGTGTAATTTACTCTTATATTGCCCCAACATCATAAATAATAAACCATCACCATGTCTTTTTTTTTTTTTCCTCAACTCACCTCCATCTCCTCTATCTAAACCCGCCACCACCACCCATCATGTTTACAGGTGGGTTTGATCTTAAACACAATGGGGTTCAACAGTACACTCAAATATACCTTGGAGCTGGTGAATTATTTGGTGGTGAGCGGTTCACCGTCTGCATACCCACCTCCGACCACCATCAACTAATGAACACCACCACAAATCTATTAATAGCCACCGACCACAACCACCACAACCCACCACGGACAAATTTGGCAGGATTTGGTGGGTGAGGATGTGGTTTTTGTTAGCTTTATTTTTATACTTAAAGTGATGGTTATTCAAAATACATTAGAACTTTGTAAATTGGGCTTATGTTAGATTTATTACTAGATGTAAAAGCCCAATCCAAGAGTAAAAGCACACAAAGCCCATAAGGCAAAAACCTTGTGGTATTTAAAGTCTTATCCTCATTTGTGAGGCAGTGGTGCAAAAGTGTGTGTGTGTGTGTGTGTTCTTAATAGAAAAGGATTAAACATTTCCATCTCTCTAAATATATCATTCGATCCATACACTATTGTCCCATCTCTTGTCTTGTGATTAACGTCTCATCAATTGTGTGATAAAGAGTGATTATCGACTACAACAAGTGGTATCAACAGCCGGTCAACGAGGTAGGAAGTTCTTGTCTTCGAATCTTGTTGTAAAATACATTTGTGTTGCGTTTTTATTTGGAAAACGTGGCCTTTGTGTTTTTGGTGGCTACTTTATGCAAGGTTGAAGATCAAAGGCAGTAAGTTTGTGGTTATTTTATGTTAGAACAACTTGTTTTGGAAGACTTTTATTGTTGTTCTTGGTTCTTTTGATCGAAATAATTCAAGAAAGAATTAGTTGATGTGTTTGTGGAATATCTTAGTATATTATTGGTCAAGTTGGTGGAAATTGTCAGGAAAGGCTGAAAATTAGTGAAAAGGTGTAAGGCTTCACGTGGGCAAGCACTAGAAGGTCAACAAAAGTGGCAAAAAGGTGAAAAGTTTCGGAATTACTGCTTCTTATCGCAATTCAGAAATTTTGTCGCAATTCAGGTTACTGACTCGCAATTGTCCATCGCAATTCATCAAAAGTCTCGCAATTCAGCTGATCTCTCGCAATTGATTCTGTCGCAATTGGTCTATCGGAATTGGTCTCTTTTATCGAAATTGGGTCTCGCAATTGGCAAACCTCTATCGCAATTCAAACCTTATCGCAATTCAAGGGCTGTTTCGCAATTCCAGTGATTTTCTCGCATTTCAGTCTCGCAATTGGTGTTGTATTATCGAAATTGGTCTCGCAATTCACATTTTGGACTCGCAATTGGTGAAATTTTCGGAATTGGCAACTTTAGTCCTTGTACTTTCAACTGCAATAGAAGATCTTTCGGATTTGACACTTTTGGCCCTCGCAATTGTGATTAAAAGACTTCAAAGTTAGATAACTTTTAAGGATTTGATTTGAACGTTGTCTTTTTACGTCAAAACTTCAAACGGTTATAACTTTTGAACCGTAACTCCGTTTTCAGCGAAACACCTGTCAAAACGACCGTGAGACCGAGGAGAAGGACACGTTGAATAATTTATTCATTCAACCCAAGTTTCGAGGCCTGAAAACGCTCCAGAATGAAGTTATTGAGGTTTTAAGTTTCCAGACCAAAATTTTGCCATAACAACTTGCTTCACAACTACATCAACCAAGTTTAACCGTCAACAACCTCAACTCCTATTTCGTTGCAACGATCCTGAATCAACTTTGTCACACACCGCAAGAAAATGGAATCGAGTTCTCAAGAGGGACAAATGTCTTCGGTTATGCAAGACTTTATTCGCTCGAATGAACGATGTCTCATACACTTTAAAGCAATCAAAAGTCTATGTGAGAGACTCACAAACGCAACAATGTCAATAGTGGAATCATATGCTTTTGATCGAATGTTTGCTAGACTCCTCGAACCTGAAATGGATTATCGCACATTTAGAGAGAAACTATTGGATAACATAGTTCGAATAGAGAACCGAATTGAACGAAGATATGAGTGCACTGAAGATTATCAAGGACTCAAGACTCTCTTTAAATGGTTTTTCGACTTAGATTTCAGAGTGGTCGAAAGATATCCAGGCTATGATTCTAATATCGAAACTTGGAGTGGATGCGTCACAAGTGACCTGGAAGCTGAAACGTTTAGAAATGAGTTGCGTTGGAGAATAGACTTACTGGAATCACAGCTTACTCAAAGATCACTTCATCTGAAAGAAGTGCGGGAAGAGAAGCAAGTGATTGAACGGGAAAGAATTGAAATGGAGAAGCAGGAACGGGAAAGAGAGCAAATTGAAAGAGAACGACTCTTAAAGGAATCAGTGGGAAATGAGAAAGAGGCAAACAAAGATGAAGAAAAGGTCGATGAGGGTACAACATCTGATGCTAGCTTGGTCTTCACGGAAACAGACACATCTTCAGATCAGCATGTTGAAATCAGCACTCCAAGATACGATTCGGATGCTGAGGGTTCACACAGGAATGAAGCTGTTTGGGATACTGAAGCTGACCACATCAGACTTTCATCCGACATTGCAATTGTGGCTACGGTACAACATTCAAACGATCATGATAATGTTGACTTGTTCGAGAATATGTTTGTTCATGACAAGACACATCCTGCGCATCCAGAGTCCATTAGTGACACATATGTGGAGCAAAGGTTTGATAGTAATATCACTCCCACAACCCCAGATATGGATCCTAATGGAGGGAAGCCTGCCCAGGATGGATTTTCTCCTGATCAAGATCATGCCATATTTGCTTCTTTAATCCATAATTTCAAACATGAACTTGAAAAGTGCAAAGAGGACAATCTCAAAACTAAGCAAACAAACATCTCATTGTCCAAAGAGCTTGAAAAATTAACAAAAAGCAAAGACACTGAAATCTCAAACCTTAAATCTCAAGGTCAGAAATATGTGGAGAGAAATTTGGGCCCTGCTAACAGAAAGGTCCAAGAGCTTTTAAAAGAGAATGTTGAACTAAAAATGAGGTACTCAATGCTTCAGGAAAACACTTCAAATCTTAAGATTGTTAATACAAAACTTGAAAATGAAAATCAAGAGGTTTTAAAACGTTCAAACAATCTTGAAGAAAAACTTTGAAAAACAGACCAAAGTGCTCAAACTCTTCAAATGATGATTCCTAAAGCTGAGAAAGTTCATTAGGGAAAATCAGGAATTGGTTTTGAAAATACAGATCAGGTTGAACATAAATTTTTGCCGCCTGATGCTCTATTCATATCAGAAGAAGATGAAAAATTGGCAGAAGAAAAACGCTTAAAAGCCAAAAAAGGTAAAAGCCCACTCTCGTACCAAGGCTTTGTGTATGGTTGTATACAATTATCAGAAATACCAAAGCCACCTTTAAAAAGAAAAGAAACAAATGTGAAAAGATTTTTCAAAGAAGTTCAACTTGCTACTTATGATGCTAAATTATGGAAAAATAAAGTAAGGAAACAGTTCTGTAATCTTAAATATCACATTGACCACACATTAAAGGTCATTTGGTCAAAACAACAATACACCGAGAGTGACTACAATCGTCTCATGTCATCAGACGCTTGGCTAAAAAGGGAAGTCTGTAATTATTTAAAATATGAGATTGAACCTCTTGTGGAAAATATCAATTTCAGTTTTGAACATTTTGAAAAATTTCTTGTCACTGAAATGAGAGAAGATTTAAAGTACATCCATTCTCTTGAAGACGAATTTGATGCAAAATGCTTAAAATTTGATATTCAAAAGGACTTTTTCACAAATCAAATTGAGTCACTTAAATCGGTGTCTGTCTGCCATGAGCATGAGAATGTGGATTCTGATCATACATATTTTTTGAAATCTGAGAATCTGTGTTTCAAAAGGAAAATCACCGAACTTTCAAAAGAAGTAGCTGAAGTCAAAGAAGAATTATCAAAAAGAATTGCTTCTTCTGAAAAGGAAAAGATTTTTGAAGAAAATTGTGATGATGCCAATATCAAGTTTGATTTGGATGAACTTGATACAAAAAATATTGAATTGGAACACGCTGTGGCATCATTACAAAAAGAAAATGAGCATTTAAAACAGACTTACATAAACCTGTTTGATTCAATCAAACGTTCACGAGTTCAGACTCAAAAATCTATCACAAAACAAAAAGAGACTGAATTTTTGAAGTCTCAATTGTCTGAATTCGCTGACAAAAAGTTTGAAAAGGTTCTGCAAAAGATTGAATCAATGAAGCAGAAAAAGGTTGAGTCTCAAAACACACAAGTCTCCTTTCCAAATCCCTTGTTTGATTCTAACCCTTCAGATTTTGAAACAGAAAATGCAAATCATGTGTTTCAAACAAAAGTGCTTGAGCTTGAAACTCTTTTAGCTCAAAGAACAAACGATCTTGAGGATGCCAAAACTGATCTTTTCAACAAAACGAACAAATTCGAAACATATTTTGAAAAACTTGAAAAAGAAAATATTGTTTTCGAACGAAAATTGGCTCGTAAAATAGATGATTCAAAAGCTGAAAAAGATCATTTTTTGAAACAAATTGCTTCTTTGGAATCTAAATTGGCATCTCAAGATCTTCTTCAAAAAGAATACAGTGATTTGCGATCATCATACAATGCCTTAAAAACAAAGTTTGATGATCTTAACCGTTCAAAAGGAAAATCTCCTGTTTCAACCAAGTTTCCCAAAGAGGGTAGTGTTTTGAAGAAGGTTTACACGGGTGAATCTTCAAAACCATTTTCGAAAAAGGTTTCCCAGTTTACTACCTATTCTTTGCAGAAAGGAAGGAAGTTTACAAAGAAACCAAGATTTTCTGAAACACCTACTCCTCCAAAGCTTTCAAGGTCAAACATGTCTCATGAAGAGACTTCGAGATTTCAAACTCCACAATCTCGCTTTACATGGGTAAGGCAAGTGTGGAGACCAAAGCAAAGTCCTTCAAACTCTGAAAAACTTCCGCTGCAAAACAAGAATGACTCTGCTTTGAAAAAGATTTTTAAATCTCCGTTGATTCCGCGAGTGTTATTTCCAAATGAAACACCTGTTTTCAGTCCTCGTTGGAATTCAACTTCTTTGAATCAGATTGACACAACTTACAAATGGATTGCAAAACATGCTAAACCCGTTGGTGCAGTGCTCAAATGGGTTCCAAAAGTTGTTGTCTAATCTGGTCAAAATGGCTTTCGTACACTTCAGTACGAAACCCGAGCTTCAAAGAAAGGAAAGTGCTTCATCAAAAATTTCGAGCACTTATCCTAAAAATCAATGGCTTGTAAGTATTTCAGCTTACAACCCGAGCTTCAACGTTTTGGCTTATGCGCACATAACAGTGCATAACCCGTTTTTCAAAGAAAGGACACTGTTGTACAATTTAATGCAACAATCCTAAAAAGAAAAGAAGTTTTCATGCAAAGTTTATCAAATCAAACTTCTTAATCTTAAGCAAAATTTTATTCAAATATTCTTCAAAAGGTTTTCAAATCTTTTCAAAAATTTTGCTTAAGATTTTTCAAATCGTTACTCCCCACTTGCTTCAAAATTTACAAAAATGTCACAACCAATGCAAGTTCTGAGGGGGAGTATTTCAGAAACAATTTTGTTCCAAAAAGTTCATGCATATCAGTTCTCCCTATTAGCTTTCTAAAAACAATGATTTTAATCAAACGGTATCAAAAATACCATTGAAATGCTATTTTTGAGGGGGAGAAATGTGATTAAAATGTGATCGTGAGTCGAGCTCTACAAAAAGACTCAGAAAATACCATCGAATTGACGAAGCTTAAATGTCAGTAATCGAAAAGACTAGTCCAGGACGGGTAATAATTTCAAGATGGTTACCCATTGATGTAAACGTGTCTCGCAAAGGACTTGTCTGAGTAGAATGTACCAATTCGAGAGATGATCATTGAATATGACCGGGACGGGTAATAATTTCAAGCTAGTCTAACTAGTGATGTAAGCGTGTCTCGCGAAGGTCATGTTCATTGAAAATCGATCATTTCAAATGTGCGAACTCTACCCAACATGTGCAATTTATTTCAAAATGCATGAGCACATGTGAAGGGGGAGTATTTCAGAAAATGCAAAACTCTTGAAGTGTTAACCAAAAATGTGTTTTATACATAAACGCTTTGAGAGATTTCACAAAAAAGTTTTATGGCAAGTGATCAACAAATCTAGGATAATCATGGTGTAATAAGGTGATTATGGTTAGGTAATGTCTAATGATCCACCAGAACCGGAGGGATCTACCCAAGGACAATTCGAATAGCTTAGCATTAGAAGTCCTTAGGTATGATTGAAAAAAAAAGAGTATAATGAGAAAGGAGAAAGAAGGGGTTGAAGAATGAAAAAGAAAAGTTTAATGATAGGGTGAAAAGAAATAGCCCTCCATGAAAACTTAGGAAAGAAACCGGGTCAATACATATGCTATCGGTACTTACTAAGGTGATACTGATATTGAAGACAAGACGTCATGGACCCAGTGACGCGGTGCACAAACCCCTCCTAGCCACTCAGATATCTCTTAAAAGATATTTGTTTCATTTCTCACGGAGATCAATGCATAATCTATCGACCTCTCACTCCGAGATGTGTTGATATTGAAAAGGTGGCACTCTGCTCCACGCCTCCGACATCTAAAACCAAAATGCACATAATTGAGTCTAGAGCCATGAGATTCATCAAAAGATCTCTTAGGAACACTTTCAATAAAATACACTTGTGTTCACCAAAAAGAACATAAGTTGTAAGTGTCATAATGAGATCTGAACCTAGAAAGAGCTGGACTATTTATTGCTAACTGTTTTATGCAGGTACTGAAGAAAGTCCATCGATCATCGTATGTCTCAACATCTACATTGGAAGAAAAGACGCTGTGAATACATGAAGATGTTGATCAAGGCAAAGAACAATCCAAAAGTCGATACGATGAAGATCACAATGCATGAAGGAACAAAGAAACACAAAGTTCAAGACCCAGAAGTCTAAAGGTCTAATCACGTAGTGCATATTTTGAATGACCATCCCTTAGGGGGAGATTGTTAGCTTTATTTTTATACTTAAAGTGATGGTTATTCAAAATACATTAGAACTTTGTAAATTGGGCTTATGTTAGATTTATTACTAGATGTAAAAGCCCAATCCAAGAGTAAAAGCACACAAAGCCCATAAGGCAAAAACCTTGTGGTATTTAAAGTCTTATCCTCATTTGTGAGGCAGTGGTGCAAAAGTGTGTGTGTGTGTTCTTAATAGAAAAAGATTAAACATTTCCATCTCTCTAAATATATCATTCGATCCATACACTATTGTCCCATCTCTTGTCTTGTGATTAACGTCTCATATATTGTGTGATAAAGAGTGATTATCGGCTACAACAGTTTTCATGAGTGTGTGTATGGAAGTGGTAGTTTTTATGAAGATGAGCATGAGGAGGTAGAAGGGTTTGTGTTTATGTTTGTAGGATTCTTCCTTTTTTTTTTTTTTTTTTTTTTTTTTTTTTTTTTTTTTTTAATTTTGCTATAGTCTAAAGAAAATAAAGATGATGGTTGAGGCAACGAAAACTTTTTTGTTCGTTGATTTACTGGTTCGGTTTGTGCACTTGTCTGGTTTAGTTGGTAATTTGTAGAAGTTCATTTGTACTTGGTAGCTTAGACTTGAATGATTGAATGATATGGATTGAATATAATCCGTCTTAGAGTTTGAAATGTTAAGTTTCTTAATTATAAATTTATAAAATGTAATTGGTATTACGAAAAAAAATACATTACGCGTCACAATAACATTGTTCTACAACAATTTTTTTTTCCTTACATAGGCCATTTAAAAAAGATATAGTGGCATGATAATGATGAGATTGTTCGATTGTAGTTTGGTTTGATTATATTGTGTGTGATCTGTGTGAATAAATTTGTACAAATATAAATGCGTGGATAATATGTTTGTGTATAATAATAATAATACTGTAATAATTTAAAGAATAAAATAATAAAAGTAAATAATAAATGAAAAGAGGGTATTTTAGCTATTTTACAATATAAATGTGGGGTATTTTTGTCATTTTTATGGTACTTAAACACAATGGGGCAATATAAGAGTAAATTACACATATGGTCCCTGTGGTTAGACATTAAAAGACTGTTTGGCCCTCGTGTGCAAGTCACATAAGGAGTATTTAACAGTCAAACATAACGTTGTTTGATCAAGGGATCGTGGGTTTAAGCCCGTGCTTTGCCGCGAGATGTTCGAATACAAAAGTGTTGTTTTGGATTAATCTAAATAATTTATTTCACAATAAATCTTATGTTCAGATGTAATAAAAGGTATCTCTAATAAGCATAAAGATCACAAACCATTAGGGGGTCGGAGTCGTAGGCGGCATGGAACAATTTATGGTTCATACGGGCGGTAACACCGCCGCCAGTAGTGAATTTATGGAAAAAAAAATTATGGTGGCTGGTATATGATACCCGTGGTGATGATATTGATGACTCGTGGGCCCCTCATTTGTTTTTGACTGTTCCAATTCAATTTCAAAAAAAAAAAAAAAAAAAAAAAACGTTGTCCATTAAAATTTTTTTTTTTTTTTTAAAACAAAAACTTATGGGGGCCGGTTACTAGGCGTTTGATATAAAAAAAATTGAAAATTAACCCCTTTTTCACTTATATATACCTATCCTAAGTGGCCTACGTTAAAGCTTATCCACATCTAGTTGACCCGAACGAAAAGAAATTCAAGCGACTACAAGAGGCGGCAAGAAAAGATGTCGAACGAGCTTTTGGTGTGCTTAAGGGAAAATGTAAGATTTTGGATCGTCCTGTCCAATTTTTCGAGAAACAAAAGATCAGAAAAGTCGTCGAAACGTGTTGTATATTGCACAACATGATCATAAAGGACGACCAGAGGCCAGTATCACCGGTTCATATGACGAAAACGTCCATCGTCTTCGTTATGATCTTACGGAGCACGTAGCAGGTCTAGACTTGGCATATCTCGATGATCCAACGGCTCAACCACCACCGATTGAAGACTTAATTTAGTGTTATGTAGTGTTTTTATTTTTAAAAAAAATGTTGCAATGTAGGTTTCTTTTTAGTTTGTAATGAAATGTTATGTTTTTAATTTAAATTGATTTTAGTTTAATTATAAAAAAGAAAAAAAAATTGAGAGGGATGTGAATTTATCGGGCGCCAGTGAATTACGTTGGGAGGGATGAGAATTTATGGGAATGAGTTGGCTGAAGTTTATTGGCTGAATTTGGGAGGGATGATAAATTCATGACTCCCCACTCCTAGTGCCCTTATACACATAAGATATTCAAGTAGAATTAAATGCAAACAGAGCTTATTGTTATCAGTATAAGTAGCATTATCTAATAATCTATCATACATGCTCCCAAACACATGATCATTATTTATCCAAAATAAGTAACAGATTCACAATAAGACTATCATATTTCGAATAATGAAAATACGGAAATCGTAGCTTACATGCACTCCTAGTATCAAAATGCGAGTACCACATGTCTTTTAGATGCTAAGATTGGTGAAAAGTTGATTACATGGTGTGATTTGAGTGGGCTACTTAAATCCAAGCATCCCACAAAATATTACGAATACCAAAAGTCTAGATTAGATAATATGCCAAAAGTGGCACCTTAGCCATTGTTTGAATTTTGATGTGTTCATGAGCAAGTACCTTAGGAACAAAAAAAATGTTAGACAAATCGAATCTATCGTTAGGTGACACAATGGTATTGGCTCGAAAGCATGGACGGACTCACATGTATGTCAGATGTGGCAAGGGCTACACCCGATTTTAGGTCACGAAGTGTAAAAAGATTTCAAAACTACCGTTTTTGTGTTATGTGCAACCAGGGCCATCTCAACGTTTTTGGAGACCTAAAGCGAAACTAAAAAAGGTGGCCCTTTCTAATAGAGCGGAAAAAATTAAAAGTCACGTTTAAATCATAGTCACATGAAACGTGGTACGCTCCAGTATTAGAAAGCTGTTTAAATGATGTTTAAGATTCGGCTTAAACAAGTGTAAGTCTCATGGATTCTATCAATTCATTTGGGGGCCACATTTTTACTGATAAGAAAATATAAAATTTGTTGGGACTATATAAATGAGATGATGTATTTTTTTGGCCGAAGATCATGTACCATGTCCACACGTATACAAATCATCAATATTTTATATTTTGGGACATAGTACTTTTGGACTTTATTTGGATAAAACAATGTACCTCACCACAAAAAATAACGTACTAAGTTGCGTACTAAAATCAAGTTTCAATGAGAGGCCTACCCCACCAGTTAGCTTTATGTGTTTCTCCCTCCCCAATCACTTTCTCACCTTTCACGTATCATCTTCTACTCCATTATTTCCGATGAACAAAACAACCTGAAAACATACAAATTTTTTCAAAAAATTAGAGGCCCTTAAAAATGGGAGGCCCTAGGCATGGGCTTGGTTCGCCTGCCCCATGAGCCGGCCCTGTGTGCAACCCCCAAATTTTTTGTTTGCTACTTTTGTTTCTTACGATATAAATTTCGTTAGCCCAACATTTCTTTCGTGCAACACACTCTTAAAAATCATGGGTCCGTCTCTGCATGAAAGTGACTATCCTCGCACTGGTTGTAAAAGAATAGAGGACCGGGTATCTTTTAGATGTCAAACTTGGTGAAAAATTGTTTAATTGGCGTGAAAAATCTAGGGTACGGTTGGTATGCTGACATGAATCACAATCGGTATCGGTTTTGGTATAAGATGGGTCCCTCACCTATGACAGATTCATACCTCATTACCTCCCCTTTTGAACTCCTATGGAGTATGGACAATATCCATATTTCATTCCCATATAATGTGAGCCCCTCATCTTAATCAAACACTTAGAATCATTACCAATATGATTCCCTCATTCCCATTGGGGATACCAAAGGTATACCCCTAGATTAAATAAGCCAATTAGCTAGTCCAAAACGTTCCAAGGTAATCCTATTCTTGGCTCTTGCCGCAATTTTCTCGAAAACAAAACCAATCACATATTGTTAACCATGAATCATAGTATATGAAACTCAAAGGGCCATAAAGAGTTTTGACCAACTAATTGTTTTTAAAAAATAAATTTCCCATTCTATAGTGTCTATAGAAATAATGGCAATTCTATTGTGTTTCTTTATATTGTTCTTTTTAAACTTTTGAATAATAAGACCAGTCTTTAACGCACATATACGCACATATACATCCACTCCGTTTGAACTTGACACATTATCATCATCCGCATGTTTACCTTTTACGTAGTCACAGATGCGTTCTTCGAAAATGAAACATGACACCATTCAACTGTCAACCTTAAACATATCTATCCCCTCAATATAAAAGTTAGGGGGTACTTGAAAATCATGGATATATTATCTTGATGAGTGTCTAAATACTCATCATTTTACTCCTATTTAAACTGCAAAAACTGCCAAAAACACTCAGATAACACTGCAAATATCCTTGGATTGTGTTTTATATGTTTCAGGTACAAAAAGATTGAAAACAGATGAAAAACGAGCAAAGTCTGCATAATTGGCAGAATCAGTCCCTGAAGTTTCATAAATTGGCATAAATTGTCCCTGGTATCCAAAAAAGGGAAATTCACATCTATGGCCCTTGTACTATTCACACTTGGCATGAAAACCCCCTTTGGTAACTTTGGGAAAGTTACATTTTCAACCCTTCAACAATTCAGAAATTACACAAAAGGTCCCTAAAGTATTAAACCCTTTAATACTTAAACTTGACTAAACCAAAAATAACCCAATATCCCTAATTCACTAAACCCTGCTACTACCTAAACTAACCCAGTCCAATAAAGCCCAACCCAATCACCCTTTTAAACTAACCCGGATCCGAACCCAATACCACCACCTTAGTTAATACCAGTTTGACTCCAGTCAAACTGGTCTCCTTCCTCACACAGCCCGCCATACCAGATACCACCTCCTCCACCGCCTAACTTTTCCTTCTCCCCAACACCTTTCCCTATTCCCCTCACCTCCACTAACCATTCCCAGCCTCCCACCTCAACTGGCCTAATTCCCATGACACAGTTTTCCCGCCAATTTTACCATTCAAAGGCTAAGATGATTCAAGCTAATCCAACAGTTGCAAAAGGGTCGTAGGAAGGTGCAAGGAAGATCCCAGTTAGTTGTAGTATTTATAGGAAGCTTGTAAGCCTTAAATGGCAGTTAGTTAATTTAGTTAAAATTTACTTTCATCTTTTTACTTCCTCAATTAGTGTAATTTTATGTTTCATCAATCAATGCAAGTTAGTTTCAGTTACTTGGTTCCACTTTAAATACATCTTAGTTTTAAATTTTAATTACCTCTCAAGTTCAGTGTTCTATAATTCGTATATGATTTTATAAGCTAGTAAGTACCAATCAAAAGCCTTAAATACCTATCCTACAAGCTTATGAAAGCTTTTCATAGCTTTTTGTAAGCTTGTATTTAGTTTTAAAGGATTCTTCCAAGAAAGTCAACACATGGTCAAATTAAGCTCAAGATAAGCTTCTGTAGGTAAAAGCTATTGTGGAAGGCTTATAGTGGGTATCTAGCTTGTTGTAGACAAGCTACGTGAGTTCTGGTCCTTGTTCTCTGTTTCATAAGCTCAGACAGTTGTAAGCTAATTTTCTTATTTTTGCTTTATTTACTATGTTACTGTACCATAGCTTATTTCCAGATTATTTTAGTTATTTTGTGCTTCTTAATAATTAGTAGTTATATTTCATCATCTAGTCAGTATCTAATAGCAAGTATCTTTATTTTACTTAAAATCAGTTAAAAAGTCAAAAACAGCCAAATAAGGCATAGCTTAATTCAGTGCTTATTTACATATTACAAGTTGCTTATTACAGTTAGTATAAGTTAGTTAATCAATCTTATTTAGAAACCTAAGCTTTAAATTAGCTGTTGCTTTAGAAAATCCAAAACAGTCCCTTATAAGGACTGTTTGGGTCTATAACTCAAAATGGGTCAATCTGGTTAGGGACTGTTCATTTGCATTTCCCAAAACTTTGATTTTCATTTAATCAGCATATATAAGCTTGTGTCAAGAGCTTTTGGCCTATTTTGATGGAATTCCAAGTCATTAGTGGACTGTGTCAAAATTAGAACTTGGACTGCTCAGTTAAGCTTCTCACAAGCTTGAGCTTATTTGGTCCTAATTTCTGGTAACTTAGGTTCTATCTAGTGATTTAAGTGGATACACACAAGTTGGACTCACCTCAGTTGGAATTGAAAAGGTTTTGACCATCATTTGTCAAGTCTGCACACCACAGACCAATAAGCAGTCTGCATAGGTATTTTTGGAACAAGTTTTAGTGCTTATTGGTGTTAAGCTGATCTCAATTCCTTGTCTATCAGTAGGTTGCTAGCTTATCTCTGCTTATTCTCTAGACCAGACCATAGATCAGCTTATTTCAAGCTTAAAATCCAGCTCAAAAGCCCCCTATCACACAAGCATACACTGAGCAATCAGTGTACACTTGTTGTAGATAGCTGCTTTCTCAGCTTAATTTTAAGCACCAAATAAGCTTGCCTGGGTCTGCTTTTTGGAATTTAAGTAGCTTGCTAGGTCTTCTTTAGGCATAATCAGCTTTTGTAGTAATTAATTGTTATTTAAGTGCTCAATTTTAAGCTTAAACCGACCCAGGTGGACTGAGGTTGCCCTGTGCCATCAGTCACTCTTGTGCTTATTTTGGTTTGATTAGTGCTTATTCCCCTTCTTGTGTGTTATCTCAGTTGTCATTCTAGCTTATTGTCAGTTGTTTTGCTCATTTCATCTTTGCTTTAGCTTATTTAAAGCTTAAAACAGCTTTTCATCAAAAGCCTTGGGCTTAAACCAAAAACTAGCCAACTGTTGTATTAAGCCCTTTGTTTCTAGCTTATTTAGTATAATCTAAAAATATTTCCAGTTCAAAAGTTACTTAATATTAGCTTAAAAGTAAGTATCAAAAAGAAAAATAAAAAAAAAAATAAGTTTTTAGAAAAGCGACAAAACTGGGATTCGAACGCCAGCCTCTTGACTCACAACACACAGACTCAGCCAACGCGCCCTTGGGTCTTTTTCATTATTAGTTTGCAGCCTCTATTATTTAAGTAGTAGCAGACAGTAAGCTTATTTCAGCTTATCCCTAAAAGCTGTCACCCCCATTATATTTTTCTTAGCTTTGTCACATCTTAAGTTAATTTAGGAAAAAGTTTCAGAATTTTCTTATTAGTTTTAGTAATTTTAATCAATTAATTTAGTTTAATTAGTAATTATTCATAATAAAAAATATAAAAATCAGAAAAATATAATTTTAATTTCTAAAATTTTCTTTTATTATTTAGGATTTAAGAAAAATATAATTACACTTGTAGGCTTAATTTTCCATATATCTTAGTTGTAAGCCCATTTTTGTAATTCCCGATTCGCGTTTTAAATAGAATAATCAAGCAATAATCAGATCATAATCTTCAGTCACATTCTATTCCAAACCTTACACGATATAGCCCATTCACACCTCGTTGGGACACGACCCGGTGATCACTTGCCCGATATTATTACGACACGTGTGCACGATACTTATATATAATTATATACACGTTTTGCACGCATCAATTTTTGGCGCCGCTGCCGGGGAGGTTGTGTTGCGACAATATCGTTTAAATTTAAACGATTAGTGACTTCACATAAAAAAATATAAAATACAAAAATATTTTTCTTTTCTTTTATATATATTATCATAATAAACAACAAAATCCAAAAACATTTTCCTTTTTAGTGTGATAAATATTAAAATACTAAATCATATAATATTCATTAACTTTGAATATTATCATATCAAGTTCCGAAATCAAAGATTAAAACTTTTCCTTTGTATCACTTGCGAATATGGCTCACCTTTGATTGATAAACAAACTCTACGGAAGTACTAGGTAAGTCGTGACATTAAATTGCCGAATGAAGAGAGATCAATTCTTCTCTCCCGCTACCCTGTGCGTTTATCATTCGAAGAGCTACCTGACGCTCGTTGATTATTGGTTTAAGTTCTGTTGTGTTCTTGATCTCTTTTGATTGAAATATTTTTATTGATGAATGCACACTCGTTCATCTAAATCCAAAAGCCCCTTGCAAAAACTTGCATATCAGAAAAAACGTGTTAAAAAAGGAGCTACCTCACCAACCGACAAACCTTCAAGTTCCTCAACAGTTAAACCCGTGGATAAAACCATTGCGGGAGACGAAGCTGTTGAAACTCGTACCATGTCGGAGTTACTTCAAGCACCCGTTGGAGGATACGCGGAAGCTATCGTTGTTCCAGCAATAACCTCTGATAACTTTGAACTTAAAACCGGGTTGCTACAATTAGTAACTGCAAATCAGTTCTTCGGATTTGAAAGAGATGACCCCAATCACCACATTCGTTGGTTCAACAAAATCACATCCACTCTCAAATACCGGAATGTGCCTCAAGAGGCAATCAAACTAACTCTATTCCCATTTTCTCTAGACGGGTTAGCCAGAAATTGGCTCGACAAACAACCCGCCCGTTCAATTTTCACATGGGAAGATTTAGTACAGAAATTTGTGAACGAATTCTTTCCACCATCAAAAATGTCTAGCCTTAGGAATGAAATCACAAAATTCAACCAAAACTTTGTTGAATCGTTCAGTGAATCATGGGACCGTTTCAAAGAATTAATTCGTAAATGTCCAAATCATGGTTTTACTGAACTTTGTCAACTTGATACATTTTATAATGGCTTGAATCAATCCGATCAGGATTCTCTCAATGCAGCAGCAGGTGGTTATCTTATGAATCGAACCACGAGAGATGCTTTAGCCATTATCGAGGCCAAATCCCAAGTACGTACTTCGCGAGGCAAACCGATTGTTTCGCAAACGAATACGTCATCTTCAAACACCTCGAGCACAGATAACAAGATTGACCGACTCACGGAGCTTATGAAAGCGCTTATTCTTTCTCAACAAAAGCCACTTCCATCACCACCAGCTCCTCCACACCAAATCAAGGCTGTGGAAGAAAGTTGTGTCACTTGTGGTGGTCCTCATGCATACTATAATTGTACTGCCACCGATGGCAATCCATTTGAAGTTAATGCTATAGTCGGGTCTTACAACCAAGGGGTTAACCAATACCGTCCTCAAGTTGACCAAAATTCCCGTCCTTCAAATCAATTGGGACCACCAGGATTTCCTCAACCCAATAATCCAAACAGATTCAATCAAAACCAAGTTAGGGGCCAAAATGTTCAATACCAAGCCCCAGCTAATCAATACCCGAACCAAGGCTACCAAGCTACCAATTTTCAAAGTCCTACTGCTCCCTCAAGTGAACTAGCTGATTACCTCAAATGGAATGAGAGTAACATGAGAGCAGTACAAAACCAAATCTCGACTTTGAAAGGTGATGTCCAAAACAACATTTCTAGACAAACTATGGAACTTAGAAATGAGCTTAGAGATGAGATTAGGACCACAAACACCAAAATGGAGCAATCTCAAAATAAAATTGAGAACATGTTATCTAGCCTTATGTGTCATATCAACCCAGCCTCAACCTCGGGAACTCTCCCGGCTAATACCATTGCCAACCCAAAAGGCGAGTTGAAAGCCGTCACCACCCGAAGTGGTAAGACGACTGATGGACTCTTAGGTCCTATACCCCCTCCACTAGGGGAAGTGAATCATGATACCGAGGTGACAAAGGACAAAGTGCATTTTTCTAGCCCACGAAGTACCGCACACGTCCAACCTCCGGTCATTCAAACTCCAGTTCCGGAACCCGATGTTCCGAAGACCAATTCTAAGCCTTCAATTCCATATCCTTCAAGGCTTAAAGAAGAGAAGCTTAAATCCAACTCAAATCTGCAAATGGAGAAATTTTATCAAATCTTCAAAGAGTTGCATTTTGATCTAAGCTTCATTGATGCTCTAGTCCTTATGCCGAAATTTTCATCGACACTGAAAGGATTACTGAGCAACAAAGATAAAATGGCCGAAATGGCAAAGACCCCTATCAACGAACAATGCTCAGCGTTTCTCATGAAGAAGCTTCCCGAGAAGCTTGGAGACCCTGGCAAGTTTTTAATCCCTTGTGATTTTTCGGGGATGGTTCAATGCTCAGCCTTGGCCGATCTTGGTGCAAGCATTAACCTAATGCCATTATCTGTCTGGGAAAAACTTTCAATTCCCAAACTCACACCTACTAGCATGACCCTCGAGCTAGCAGATCGTTCTATAACCCACCCATGTGGAATAGCCGAGGATGTTTATGTCAAAGTGGGGACGTTCTATTTCCCCGTTGACTTTGTGGTTGTGAAGTTTGACGCTGATCCCCGAGTTCCTTTAATTCTCGGGCGATCATTCTTAAGAACCAGCCGTGCGTTGATTGATGTTCACGGAGAAAAAATAACACTGCGATTCGATAATGAAGAAGTAATATTTAACATTAATCCGAATTCCAAATCTCTAAACACCAAATACAACGTTGCCACGGTTGAACAAAATCCTAACCCCATAACTGTTCCTAAAAGATTTGAGGAAACACTCTCTCGATTCATGGTTAAAACCATTTCAAATAAACGTGAGGAGCTCAAAGCAATGAAAGTTGCTCCTGGTTCGAGCAAATGGTTTAAGAGTTGTACTGCGGGTGTTAAAAGTATTCTTGATGACGATGAAGAAGATTCGGAGGACACATCGGAAGTGGTGAAAACTGCTAGCTCTAAGAGCACACCACTTGTCCCACCTTCGGAATTTGTTTATCGTATCGAGATTGTTGATCCTGATCCGATTGTTTCCGACTCTCCCTACCCTTCTCTCACACCGGATGAGGGAAGTGATGCCTTTTGGGACGAGGTCGATGATTTTCTTGCTAGTGTTGATGATGTTTCTACAATCATTGATGAAACATACTTTGATCCGGAGGGGGACATTCTATTCTTTAACAGTTTATTGAGCGATGAACCATTACCATCTCCCCCTCCGATGGACGTTAACATGGATGAACATTTAGATCCTCTGGAGCCCGAGCTCGAGGAATCTATACCCGATCTTTCTCCATCACCATATGATTCATTTTGCTTTAATGAATAATGGATTCTCATTGAGATACCCTCCTTTCTTCCATTCTTCACATATGGTGTGATTTCTCTTTCCCTTTTCTCCTTCGGGAATGAGGACACTATTTTTGACCCCGGTATAATTTCTAATAATCTCTTTTATTGAAACACCGTGGTTATCTCGTCGGTGTGGAACTTTCTCTGTTCTAACACCTAGTGTGGGGGAGTTGCCCCTGCTGTTGTATATAAGTCAAAAAAAAAAAAAAAAAAATGATAATAATAATTGTTGTGTTTCCACACTTAGCTAGTAGTGTTCTCCTTTTTACGTTCTAAGTGTCGGCATAATAGCCGGTGCTTTGAATATTGAGGGCAATATTCAATTCTAAGTGTGGGGGGGAATTCTGGCGAATTTAATTTTGTCACATGTATGCCTTAGTTCCCCCGTTTTTGGCCAAAATTTTAAAATTTTTTCATTTGGTCACAACAAATGGTTATCAGTCCACCATGTCTAACCCACATAAGGACTGGTTAATCCGAGAGCAAACAGCTCTTGGTAAAGATATATCAAATCCGTTTATGGCTGACAATTTGCCTAAAATTGTATGGTATTCAACTCCCCATATCTTTATAAAGTAAAGAGTTGGCTAGCCCGCAAGGTTATGGCTTGTGGTAAAGGCAGTGGAAAACCATGATTGGTAATCAGCTCACCAAAGATAATAACTGTATTTTATCTAAGAGTTGGCTAGTCCAGAAGCAAACGGCTTTTGGTAAAGACAAATCAAATCCGTTGACAGCTGATGGTTTGCTCAAAATCATTTGGTTATCATTGTACCAAAGTATCACATACTAAAACAATTGGCTACTCCAGAAGTAATGGCTTTTGGTAAAGAGACATAAAATCCATTAAATTTTCATAAAAGATTGCTTGGGACTAGCAATAGTTTAGTGTGGGGGATTGATGAGTGTCTAAATACTCATCACTTTACTCTCATTTAAACTGCAAAAACTGCCAAAAACACTCAGATAACACTGCAAATATCCTTGGATTGTGTTTTATATGTTTCAGGTACAAAAAGATTGAAAACAGATGAAAAACGAGCAAAGTCTGCATAATTGGCAGAATCAGTCCCTGAAGTTTCATAAATTGGCATAAATAGTCCCTGGTATCCAAAAAAGGGAAATTCACATCTATGGCCCGTTTACTATTCACACTTGGCATGAAAACCCCCTTTGGTAACTTTGGGAAAGTTACATTTTCAACCCTTCAACAATTCAGAAATTACAAAAAAGGTCCCTAAAGTATTAAACCCTTTAATACTTAAACTTGACTAAACCAAAAATAACCCAATATCCCTAATTCACTAAACCCTGCTACTACCTAAACTAACCCAGTCCAATAAAGCCCAACCCAATCACCCTTTTAAACTAACCCGGATCCGAACCCAATACCACCACCTTAGTTAATACCAGTTTGACTCCAGTCAAACTGGTCTCCTTCCTCACACAGCCCGCCATACCAGATACCACCTCCTCCACCGCCTAACTTTTCCTTCTCCCCAACACCTTTCCCTATTCCCCTCACCTCCACTAACCATTCCCAGCCTCCCACACCCATGCCCACACCTCAACTGGCCTAATTCCCATGACACAGTTTTCCCACCAATTTTACCATTCAAAGGCTAAGATGATTCAAGCTAATCCAACGGTTGCAAAAGGGTCGTAGGAAGGTGCAAGGAAGATCCCAGTTAGTTGTAGTATTTATAGGAAGCTTGTAAGCCTTAAATGGCAGTTAGTTAATTTAGTTAAAATTTACTTTCATCTTTTTACTTCCTCAATTAATGTAGTTTTATGTTTCATCAATCAATGCAAGTTTGTTTCGGTTACTTGTTTCCACTTTAAATACATCTTAGTTTTAAATTTTAATTACCTCTCAAGTTCAGTGTTCTATAATTCGTATCTGATTTTATAAGCTAGTAAGTACCAATCAAAAGCCTTAAATACCTATCCTACAAGCTTATGAAAACTTTTCATAGCTTTTTGTAAGCTTGTATTTAGTTTTAAAGGATTCTTCCAAGAAAGTCAACACATGGTCAAATTAAGCTCAAGATAAGCTTCTGTGGGTAAAAGCTATTGTGGAAGGCTTATAGTGGGTATCTAGCTTGTTGTAGACAAGCTAGGTGAGTTCTGGTCCTTGTTCTCTGTTTCATAAGCTCAGACAGTTGTAAGCTAATTTTCTTATTTTTGCTTTATTTACTATGTTACTGTACCATAGCTTATTTCCAGCTTATTTTAGTTATTCTGTGCTTCTTAATAATTAGTAGTTATATTTCATCATCTAGTCAGTATCTAATAGCAAGTATCTTTATTTTACTTAAAATCAGTTAAAAAGTCAAAAACAGCCAAATAAGGCATAGCTTAATTCAGTGCTTATTTACATATTACAAGTTGCTTATTACAGTTAGTATAAGTTAGTTAATCAATCTTATTTAGAAACCTAAGCTTTAAATTAGCTGTTGCTTTAGAAAATCCAAAACAGTCCCTTATAAGGACTGTTTGGGTCTATAACTCAAAATGGGTCAATCTGGTTAGGGACTGTTCATTTGCATTTCCCTAAAATTTGATTTTCATTTAATCAGCATATATAAGCTTGTGTCAAGAGCTTTTGGCCTGTTTTGAAGGAATTCCAAGTCATTAGTGGACTGTGTCAAAATTAGAACTTGGACTGCTCAGTTAAGCTTCTCACAAGCTTGAGCTTATTTGGTCCTAATTTCTGGTAACTTAGGTTCTATCTAGTGATTTAAGTGGATACACTCAAGTTGGACTCACCTCAGTTGGAATTGAAAAGGTTTTGACCATCATTTGTCAAGTCTGCACACCACAGACCAATAAGCAGTCTGCATAGGTATTTTTGGAACAAGTTTTAGTGCTTATTGGTGTTAAGCTGATCTCAATTCCTTGTCTATCAGTAGGTTGCTAGCTTATCTCTGCTTATTCTCAAGACCAGACCATAGATCAGCTTATTTCAAGCTTAAAATCCAGCTCAAAAGCCCCCTATCACACAAGCATACACTGAGCAATCAGTGTACACTTGTTGTAGATAGCTGCTTTCTCAGCTTAATTTTAAACACCAAATAAGCTTGCCTGGGTCTGCTTTTTGGAATTTAAGTAGCTTGCTAGGCCTTCTTTAGGCATAATCAGCTTTTTTAGTAATTGATTGTTATTTAAGTGCTCAATTTTAAGCTTAAACCTACCCAGGTGGACTGAGGTTGCCCTGTGCCATCAGTCACTCTTGTGCTTATTTTGGTTTGATTAGTGCTTATTCCCCTTCTTGTGTGTTATCTCAGTTGTCATTCTAGCTTATTGTCAGTTGTTTTGCTCATTTCATCTTTGCTTTAGCTTATTTAAAGCTTAAAACAGCTTTTCATCAAAAGCCTTGGGCTTAAACCAAAAACTAGCCAACTATTGTATTAAGCCCTTTGTTTCTAGCTTATTTAGTATAATCTAAAAATATTTCCAGTTCAAAAGTTACTTAATATTAGCTTAAAAGTAAGTATCAAAGAGAAAAATAAAAAAAAATAAGTTTTTAGAAAAGCGACAAAACTGGGATTCGAACCCCAGCCTCTTGACTCACAACACACAGACTCAGCCAACGCGCCCTTGGGTCTTTTTCATTATTAGTTTGCAGCCTCTATTATTTAAGTAGTAGCAGACAGTAAGCTTATTTCAGCTTATCCCTAAAAGCTGTCACCCCCATTATATTTTTCTTAGCTTTGTCACATCTTAAGTTAATTTAGGAAAAAGTTTCAGAATTTTCTTAATAGTTTTAGTAATTTTAATAAATTAATTTAATTTAATTAGTAATTAATTCATAATAAAAAATATAAAAATCTGAAAAATATAATTTTAATTTCTAAAATTTTCTTTTATTATTTAGGATTTAAGAAAAATATAATTACACTTGTAGGCTTAATTTTCCATATATCTTAGTTGTAAGCCCATTTTTGTAATTCCCGATTCGCGTTTTAAATAGAATAATCAAGCAATAATCAGATCATAATCTTCAGTCACATTCTATTCCAAACCTTACACGATATAGCCCATTCACACCTCGTTGGGACACGACCCGGGTGATCACTTGCCCAGTATTATTACGACACGTGTGCACGATACTTATATATAATTATATACACGTTTTGCACGCATCATATCTCTACACGTTTCGTGAATCTCATCTTGAGCTTCAATTTCATTTCATAAAGCTTCACAAGTATCAATAAATCAAATGTTCATTCTAACACAAAATTAATCAATCATAGCAATAAGAATTAATTACTACAACTTGCATCATATCATGAAGTTCCAGAATATACAATATGTTGCCGCGAGCAAAAGATTTCATGACTTATGTTCAAAAAAAAATATATTTCATTGATTTTAACTAAAACCCAACCACAATTTAATCAAAGACATTATGAAGAGCATACCAATATATAGGGGTGCATTCTATGCAGTACCAATATTATATACAGTACTTTACAGTACCATTTTAGAGCAATCTAGACCCTTTGATCATTTGATCAATGGTTAATAATACATGATGGCATTTTTGTAAATATTAAAACTTTTTATTTAATTCAAAAGGGTATAATAGTAAAAGACTTTTTTATTTTATTTCTGAATATTTTTATTAAAAAACGTTTATTTAAAATCCTGGATTTAGGAACTTTAATTGAACTTTTTTTTTTAAAAGTTTTGTATTAGTTTCAACTAGCATGTTTTAAATAATGTCGGTGCATATATGTTTTCCTATATAACATGTGTTTTTAGTGTAGAGTTGCATAATCTATATTGATAAATTTAATAATATTCAATCAACCAGTCTTTCTTAACATATATGTTACAGTTATACTTTTCAAGTTTTAACCAAAAACTAGAGAATAAAACCTCTATAACAATTCAAATATCATATACTTTACGTTACATTTCATTTGATTACAAGTAAAAGAAACACATATGCAATAATTGTGTTTCTTGATGAAATTCATTTGTGCGCTCGCACTAAAAAAACGCATAAGTAATAATCGTATTGCTTCCACAAATTATCCTCTTGTATGCATGTGTGCATTCGTCTACATTCCTTCAACATCATCCTTATCATCTCATAGGTCTTGAATGTCATAATCATCTTCATAAATCTCTATACAAACATGTTCAAATATAATTAGACCGCAAAAAATGAGTAAACGAATTTTGAAATCAGAACAACTAGCATAACACATATGCATAATCTTTGTCTATACCAAATTAATGATGTAAATAAATTTTATAATGGTAATAACTATCATAGCACATATGCACATAGTTTCTCACAAACTTCTAATCACAACAATTAGATATGCACAATCTCTACTTATATTAGAGTATACAAACTTGTTTTTAAAACGTAACAATTAGTATAACATGTGTGCATATTCTTTGCTTATATTAAATTACGTAAGAACGAATTAACCATAACTAGCATAACACATATGCACACTTATTGGCAATCTATTATTTGCATCAACTTTTTACTAAGAAATCAAAGTTATACAATTATTACCAAAAGATTGTTGCTTAATGATACATATCCATTAAATTACCTATAAAAGTAGTTAGTAAAATAAAAAAAATAAAATAAACAAGAAAACATGTATGTTCTAAACCAAAATTCGTGACCAGTGGCTTCACATTACAACTAACATAACTTATAGCATAACACATATATGTGTCGAACTATAATTCGTGACCCATGACTACCAAATGAATCTATATTCATAACAACTATAGTCATAACACATATGCACAATCTTTAGTTATACCAAATTATGCCAAAAAATAACAAGAGCAGATTGTTAGCCGCTTATTTTTAAGCTGATAAGCACTGTACAAACCAGCAATCCCAAACACCACCAATATTCGTTGGCATCTTGTAGTTTTAAGCTCAGTCTAAGGTTTAAAATTCAGACACATCTATGAAACACATTCCCAATCTTATGACCATCACCCTCTTTCTCAAACTACATTTTCAGTTTATTATTCACAACTAGTTGATTATGTACTTATGTAGTCCAGCACACAAATCCTTAAATCTTAAAATATAAACCAATGCGTTTTTCTTGTAATGAATTCAATCAAACAACATATCTAATGCCTTCACTAAGATTAAACTTTGACAACCAACTCAATAAAACAAATCAATTACCTCATTGAAATCAACACCACACTCAGCGGCAACATTCCGAATCAAATCTGACGCACTCGAATCCGCAGCAACAATCAAATCCTTACCGGAATCCACAAACTCCAAAATACCCGCCACATCCAAATTCCCACCAAATCCTATACAATAACAAGAAAAACCCATTTCATCAAATACCCACAACACAAAAACTAAAAAAAAAATCAAAATTTATAAATAAAAAAAGTTGATTACTTTTGGAATTAGGAGTAAACAAAATCAAGGAGATCGATATATCAAAGAGATATGAAGTTTATAGCAGTTTTTTCCCCCGAATAATGGATCTAGAGAGTAGAGGGTGCAGTTTTTTTATATGGGTTTTTAGGTTTCTAGCACTTTTTTTTATGGATGAATACAAAATCCCTAAATGAGTTGTAATTGTCGGTTGCATTTTTTTTGTGATGGATATAAAGAGGATTGTTGGTGGAGGCTAGGGTATGAGGAAGAAATGTGTGTGAGTGAGAAGGAGATATGAGTATAAGATATAAATGTCTCTAAATCAGTTTCCTAAAAAGATGGACGAATTTTATGTCTAATGTAAATTACCATAAATAACCTTACAAGATATTATGAATTAAATAAATGAAAATTAATTTATTAAATTCTGATTGATCAATGATGGTAATGTAAAGTACTGTATATAATATTGGTACTGTATAGAATGCAACACCCAATATATATATATATATATATATATATATATATATATATATATATATATATATATATATATATATATATATATATAGTGGGACTTTCATTTCAGAACCATCTTATCTGCGAGAACTTACAGAACCACAAAAAACATACATGCACGCCTTCAATAATTGTATTTTTGCATATATGTTCTAAAAACAACGTATATGTTTTTAAAAAAAAACATGGTTGTTCTAAAAAATTTGATAAGAAATTAGAAATACAAAACTTTTCTTTGAATGTGTGCATGTATGTTTTTATAAGGCATGCAACGACAATATTGCGGCCGTGTATAAGGTTTTTGTGAAAAAAAAGGATGATTTCATGATGATATTGAAGAAAATAGGTGGATACTTACGATTATTGAGGATTTGCGTGTATTTTTATTTTATTTCAAAAGGCGTGCATGTATGTTTTTGGTGATTCTGGTGATTCTGTCAATTCTCGCAGATAAGATGATTCTGAAATAAAAGTCCCCATATATATATATATATATATATATATATATATATATATATATATATATATATATATATATATATATATATATATAATCTGACTTTTAATAGAGTTTGGCGAGGAGCAGACACAAACGACTAAGGCGTATATTATTTTTTCTATTTACCATTTATGCTCTTCATATTTTGTTTTATTAAAAGATTAAAAAATATATATTGTTAAAACAGGTAATAGATACCATCTAGTGGTTAACATTTTTAAATATGCCATAGAATGGTAATAAGTTTTCTAATAACGATTGGTTGGTAAAAAAAGCTCGGGCCATAAAAATCGGCCGTACGATTTTGCCTTTTCAAATTTTTTACAATATGTACTCAAGTTCATATTAGGGAAGAAAGTGAAAGCAAATGAAAGAAACTAAAAAAATACCTTGTTCTTAAGTTTTTACAAGGGACGGAAAGGAAGAAAAGTGAAAGGAAAGTGAGTAAAGTTGTTTAGTTTTCTTAGTCCCAACTTTCATCTCATATTTGACGTGAAAGGTGATGAAAGTGAATAAAGATAAAAATCAAAAGACTTTCATATCAAAAAGAACCTTTGTGTTTAGTGTGTATTTATTATGGAGCAAAGTTATAATAGTAATTTCACAAATATAAAAAGTATAAAATGGGACCACCTACTTTCATTTACTTTACTTTACTATAAACTAAAGAACATGCAAAAATCTATAAACTTTCTTTCCACTCTTCTCTATCTTTTATATAATAAAACAAAACCCTTAGTGGGGACTTTTGCATTTCAAAAAAATCAAATCATTCCTTATTTAGTAATAATTAAATTATTAGTATTTTTTATTTACAAGATTTTGAGTTAAATAAACTTAAAATTTTCCTAATTTGGCAAAAAAAAAATTATAAATTCGTTTTAGGTGAAAAGTAAGCGAAAAAATATGTGTGTCAAAAGTATGAAAAAGAAAAAGTTTACAAAGGTGGGGGTAAATCTACAATATCTGCAGGGGTTTAAAGAAAAACTTTAAAAGACAAAACCACAACCAAGCACAGTGCATCGAAAAGAAAAAAAAACCCCAGAAAACCCCTAATCTCATGAAAACAAAATTGTTAGCAATCATTTTATGTTAAATATAAAGTGATGGTCATTTGCTAATAACCTAATGTGTCATGTACAATATTTAGTTAGTTTAAGTGGGCTTATGGCATTAGTTTTATTTGTAAAGTTAGTATATGTGTAGTGCAACATAAGCCCATTCCATGTTAATTGTAAAAGCCCACCAAAGCCCTCTTTGGTTGGCTGAGAAACACAAAACCACGCCACACACACTCTTTCACAGGATGCCTCATTCAAGATAAGAAAAGAGTGTGTGTGTGTATCCAAGTCCACCCAAGTCTATGTATTATCTTCTCTTATTGAATATAATCATTAGACTTGAAATTTAACCATATGATCCATACAACTCTATTTCTTATTGTTCTTAAGTGATTGTGAGTGTCATCATCAAGTGCTTGTGTGTATGATAAAGAAGTGATTCGTGGTGTAACAAGTGGTATACATGAGCCAATCTTCAAGGTAGAAGGTTTGTATATTTGGTTTGTTTCAAAAAAAATATAACCCACTGTTGTGTTTTTGCTTCTCAAAAACGTGACCAAGGTGTTGTTATTTTGGAATACTCAAAAATCATTTGTAAAGTTGTGGTTGTTATACTCAGTGAGTATTTGGTTTTGGTGAAAACAAAAAAAACTGCACTTTAGTGATGTTCTTAGCCATTTTGATCGACAAATATTTAAGGAAGAATCACTTTATGTGTTTATGAATATTATATGTTTAATATCTTTGATTTGATTGGTTGAAAATTGGTACAAGAAGTGATAAGTTGTCAGGTATATTGCAAGTTGGTGAAAAGTTACAAGATATCACGTGGGAAGTGACACAAAAGTCAACAAAAGTGGCCAAATAGCAGAATTTTCTCGCAATTGTCCTTCATTCTCGCAATTCAGCATTCTGTCGCAATTGTAATATTTTGTCGCAATTCAGTGCTGACCTCGCAATTGCTCTATCGCAATTGGTGTAGGTCTATCGCAATTGGCTGTCTCGCAATTCAGCAAGTGTTTCGCATTTCACCTTCTATCGCAATTGAGAGGCTATTTCGCAATTCAAAGGTTTTCTCGCAATTGTAACTCGCAATTCAAGTTGAGTATCGCAATTGGAGCTATTTTATCGAAATTGGTCTCGCAATTCACATTTTGGACCCGCAATTGGTGCAATTTTTGGAATTGGCAACTTTAGTCCTTGTACTTTCAGCTGCAATAGGATATCTTTCGGATTTGACACTTTTGGCCCTCGCAATTGTGATTAAAAGACTTCAAAGTTGAATAACTTTCAAGGATTTGATTCGAACGTAATTTCGTCAACTCGAAAGTGAACTCGGTATTTTTACTCTTGTATAAGAGTGTAAAATACTTCGACACTCGGTTATCTAACCTTTTGTATAAAAGTGTTAGATTTTATATAAATTACCGATTTATATAAATTAGATTTATTTCTATCTAAATTGATATTTGGCCATAATTTGTATAAATTTTGGTCAAATTGAAATTTCTATAGAAATTGTCGAGTTTATCTAAATTGTAATTTACATAACTTTTGTCGAAACAGTAAACTTTTGACTTTGTCTTAATTATACTTGAATCAAGTTTCATAACGTTATTTAATTTATTACAACATCAACGATCATCAACAACAAACCAAAGCATCACATCATCAACCAAGATCAAGTTCAACCTTCAACGAAAACAACTTCTATTTTGTTGAAACGATCCTCAATCCACTTTATCATACAATATTGTAAAGATGACTACACAACAAGACATTCATGCCGCAGGTTCAGAAAACCGACCTCCAATGTTAGAAAAAGGTGGTTATCTTCCATGGACTAGTCGTATGAAAAGATACATGAAAACCAAGCCTCTAGGACAAGGTAAACTCTTGATCAAATCCATAGAGGAAGGTCCATTCGTACCTCGCCAGATTCAAGTTACTGCTGGGAATCCTAATGCATCACCTCCAATTAAAGCAACCTTTCGAACTCAAACGGAAGAGGAATACACATTGGCAGATCAGAAGCAAATTGAAGCAGACGACATGGCAATGCATTTAATCCAACTGGGTTTACCACAAGAAATATTCTGTGCTGTAGACAGTTGTGAAACTGCTTATGCAATGTGGGAACGCGTCAGAAGACTCTGTTATGGTACAGACATTGGTAAACAAGACGTGGAAAACAAGCTTCTGACTGAATGGGAGAAGTTCACATCCACTCCAGCTGAGCAGATTGAATCTTACTACACACGGTTTTGTACTCTAATGAATGAGTTGATCAGACACAGTTTGGATCATAAACCAATTGTTCAGAACATCAAGTTCATCAACAACCTTCCAGAAGAATGGGGACGATACGTTACTATTGTCAACCAAACTCAAAACCTTCACGAGGTGAACTATGATCAGCTCTATGACTTCCTAAAACAAAACCAAAAAGAGGCAAATGAAGTCAGAACAGAGAAACAAGCTAAACAACAAGATCCTCTTGCACTCATAGTCCAATCACCTACACCTGCAACAGTCAGTGCACAACCATCATCATCATCATCCACTCAGCAATTCATGCAACAACAGTATATTCCACAATCACCATTCTACCAACAACAACAACATGTAATCCCACAACAACCATACCCGCAACACCCAGATCAACATGATCAGGATGAGTCAACTGATGCTTTGACTCAAGCTTTTGCCTACCTATCAAAAGCATTCCAAGGACGTTACTCCACACCCACCAACAACAATCAACGAATCTCATCGAACACTCGCAACAAGCAGATTGCACAGCCGAGTTTCAACATGGGACAACAAGGGCAGATGGTTGGGGGATATGGGAATCAGCAGGGATATGCTCCAAGATATCAGATGGGTAATCAGAATGTAGGGCAGTATGTTGGCAATCAGATGGGTCAGTATGCAGGGAATCAGATGGGTACAGCTGTTGGTAATCAAAGGGTACAGAATGCTGGGAATCAGTTTGGGAATGTTGCTGCTCAGGGAGCTGGGAACAGGAATCAGGGTAATGCGATGAAGTGCTTCAACTGTCAAGGTGTTGGTCATATGGCTAGGAACTGTCCAGACAAGCCGAATAAGAGGGATCCAGCGTATTTGCAGAAAGCATTAATGTTGGCAAACAAGGAAACGGCTGGGCATCAGTTGAGTGCAGAAGAGAATGACTTCATGGCTATTATGGATGCTTCAGAAGATCTTGAAGACATCGATGCAAACTGCATTTTTATGGCTAATCTTCAGGAGGCAAAGTACGACACAGACTCAGAAGCACCTCCTGCTTTTGACACTAATGCGGTTTCTGAGGTACAACCATATGCTACATGTCACAATAATGAAATGTTTGATATGTCACCTCAAAATGAACAGCATCCTAAGACTCCTAATCTCATTTACGATACATATATGGACGAACCAAGTTGTAGTAATACTAATTTGGTAACTCCAGATATGGATCCTAATGATGAATTCGAGTCACAGCATACTGATAATGATAAGGAAACACGTGCTATGTTTGAATCATTATTGCATAATTGTAGTATTGAAATTGAGAAAGTTAAAACGGTCAATCGCGAGGTTAAGGCCGCGAATGAAAAATTGACCGCTGAGCTTGAGAGTTATAAGGTGAATGCACAAGCTTATGATTTTCATAACGAAAAACAGTCAGAACTTGAGGTTAGCTTAAGAGATTCTGAGTTAAGAGAGAAACATTTGCAAATAAAATTTGACACTCTCGATGTTAATTTGAATTTGCAAATCAAATCTCTTAACAAAGAAATTTCTGAACTAACCAACCAACTTTCAAAACAAAAAACAACTTATTCCAATCTTGAAAAAGAAAAGAAGGAGTTGAATGAAAGGTTTTCAAAACGTGAAAAAGATCTTCAAAAAGAGATCACTGACAAAAAGGAAACCATTGCAAAGTTGGAAGCTTTAATTGTAAAAACGGGTCATTCTGCACAAACAATTAACTTGTTAATAAACGATCCAAACCCGATTTTACATACGCTAAAGAAAATGGCTATCGGTTGTGAAAACCCTTCTTATCTCAAGAAAGCTCAGAAAAATCAGAATGTGTTATATAATGGTAGTGTGCTAAATGATAATCATGATCCGATTGAGATTTATGATTCGGATGAAACGATTGACCGTACTGAAAAGAGACGAGTCAAAATGAGACAAATGAACCCAGAAATTAAACCAATTGACTATAATGAAGTTAACAGACTTGCTGGGGTTCATCTTGTTAAAAAGGAGTCACCTCTGTTTTTTCAAAAACCAGTGGTTTTCACAAAACAAAAAGTTGTCTCAATTCATCTGTCTAACATCGAACAAATGGCATCTACAAACACTTGTGAAACAAGTGCGGCTAGACTATATTTGGTTGATCTTAAACAAAGAATTGAAACACTTCAAAGTATTGTGGCATCCAAAACAAACGGTAACAACAAAGATTGGTTTTCAAGATTTCAGACTGAACTAAAAGGAATGTTTGAACAAGACATTAATCCACACATTGATGCAATCTATGCGGTTGTTCAAAATGTGGAATACAATCTTTTGAAAGAGTCAGCAGAATTTGTTAAGGACCACAAATCCTTAGTGAATGAAGCTAATGAATACTTGGAACACATAAAAGTTTTGGAACAACACAATGACTCTCTCTCTTTCGAAGCTCTATCGACCGATATCATGTCTATTATTTTTCAAACATATTCTGTTGAGGATGATGAAAGACTTCGAGCTGAGACTTCTCAAATTGTTGAAAAATATGAAAAGGCACTTTTGAAGCTTGAAAAACAAAATTGCACTTATTTTAAACAACTTGATACGAAAAAGGAAGAATGCAAGTATGACAAATTATCGTATGAGCGTTCTTACACAAACATGCAAGATCAAATAAATCTTTTGAAGTCTCAGCTTGCAAGTCAAAAAGGGCAGGGTGAGGAATCTGTCGGTATTGCACCATTAACCCCCTTGCCTAATGAGAAACAAAAAGGGAAAGCTGTTGTCAAGAACACTAATGTGATAGCACCTGGCCTTTATAGGATTAGTCCCACTACTGCGTCTGCCTCTACATCTAAAACATATAGGGCGATAGACAAAAGTATTAAAGATAATCCAAACGAGATTAGGACTGCTAAAACAACATCTCAGGACAACAACATAAATTCTAATGAGTGTGCCTTACCTTCTACAGGATTAGAAAGCAACTCTAAGAGCAGCAGACAGACTAGGAGCAATATCAAGAAACCTAGTGTCCCATCTGTTTCTGAGAATGCAAGCAAGAAAGTAGAAGAACACCCTAGGAATTTACCGCTTCCCAAGAAGAAACAAGTATCATCTAGTTGTAATGATAAGACTCCTGTTTCTAATGCATGTAATGATTCTGATTGTTTAATGCAAAAGAACACTTTGTCTGTAAATGCTTGTGATGATAATGTTTCTAATGATGTGAAAAAGAATGATATGCCTGAACAGAAAAAGGTTCCTTTAGTAACTAAGGCTAAGTCTAGATATATTCGAAGACTTATTGCAAAAGCTAGAAAAACCACTAGTAGCCTATTGCCTAAGGATCACTCTAAGTTTTGTGCATGGAAACCAACGGGTAGAATGTTTACACTCAAGAATGGCACATTAGAAATAATTTCCAATGCTTCTAAGGAAACCATATCTAAGTGTGACTCACCTGTTACATCTAACCCCATGGAACCAAATGTTACACGGTTTCCATATACAAATTCTTCTGTTCTTCTCAGGTCATTGAAATCTGTCTTTGGATCGTCGACTCGGGTTGCTCCAAGCACATGACCGGGAATCTGAAGCTGCTGATCAATTTTGTGTGGCAGTTCATGGGGACTGTACGGTTTGGGAATGATCATGTTGCAGCTATTCTAGGTTATGGAGATCTTCGGTTTGGAAATTATCTGATCACTCGAGTTTACTATGTCGAAGGGTTGGGACACAATCTGTTCTCTGTCGGACAATTTTGTGATGCTGATTTAGAGGTTGCATTTCGGAGAAACACTTGCTTTGTCAGGAATTTGGTTGGGGATGATCTCTTAATTGGGGATCGTGGCACCAATCTTTATGCAATTGACATAAACCAAATGGCCTCTTCATCACCTATTTGTCTCATGACCAGGGCAGGCGAAACAAAATCCTGGTTGTGGCATAGACGTTTGTCCCATCTGAACTTTGACACGATCAACAAACTTGCCAAAGACGACATCGTCTCCGGTCTTCCTAAATTCAAATACACCAAAGAACACCTATGTCCATCATGTGAGCAGGGAAAGAGCAAAAGAGCAACATATAAACCTAAACCCGTACCTAGTTCGGTTGATAGGTTGCATCTGTTGCACATGGACTTATGTGGCCCGATGAGAGTTCAAAGCATTAATGGGAGGAAGTATATTCTTGTAATTGTTGACGACTATTCAAGATATACATGGGTAAAGTTTTTGAGATCTAAAGATGAAGCACCAAGCACCATCATCACCTTTCTGAAGCGGATTCAAGTTCTACTTCAAGCTCCAGTTAGGATAGTAAGAACGGATAATGGCACGGAATTCGTTAATCAGGAGTTAAGAACTTTCTTTGAAGAAACTGGTATTACTCACCAGACATCAGCTGTTAGAACTCCACAGCAGAATGGGGTAGTTGAAAGAAGGAACCGAACCCTTGTTGAAGCTGCTCGCACTATGCTGATTTATTCTAGTGCACCGTTATTCCTATGGGCTGATGCTGTTTCTACTGCTTGTTTTACTCAAAACCGATCCCTAATCCATCCAAGATTCAATAAAACCCCATACGAACTTGTCAACAACCGAAAACCGGATATTTCTTATCTTCATGTATTTGGCGCTTTATGCTATCCAACAAATGACAGGGAAGATCTGGGAAAGTTGAAGGCTAAGGGTGATATTGGAATCTTTATTGGGTATTCTGAAAACTCGAGGGCATTCAGGGTGTACAACAGGAGAACGAAAAAGATAATGGAGACGATGAATGTGAAGTTTGATGAAATTTCACAAATGGCTTCTGAGAGACTCGCTCTAGAACCCGCGCTTAACCCGATGACTTCCGGACATATCAGTTCGGGACTCGCACCTCAAGGAGCTCAATCAATTCATGATGAACAACCCACATCTCAAGAAATGGATAATTTCTTCGAGTTCATGTACGATGAATACTATGGTGGCGCTTCGAAAAATGCATCTAACCAACATTCCGCTGCATCCACTCAACATCACCAACCACCACCACCACCAATTCCAGATGCATCCACAACATTTGAAGCTGGCGCACCACCTCCCTCACCATCAACATCATCTACATTTACTCCTGCAACTCCATTCATTGAAATTGTTCTACCAAGAATTGATGAGCAAGAACAAAATAAGGCTGTGTTAGACGATGAAGTCTTTGAAAACCCGTTTGGAACGGAATCTGGTGAATCATCTTCCAGATTACATGAACCGACTAACACGCAGTTATTCAGTCCAAGGTATCCTTCAACTCTACAGTGGACTAAAGACCATCCGATTGAACAGGTCATTGGTGAACCCTCAAGACCAATTCAGACGAGAAAACAACTTCATACCGATTTCGACATGTGCATCTATGTCTGCTCAGTCAGTCTCATAGAACCTAAGAACATTCGGGAAGCAATGGCAGATAATGCCTGGATTGAAGCGATGCAGGAAGAACTTCTTCAATTTCAAATCCATGACACCTGGGAGTTAGTTCCAAGACCAATTGACAAACTAGTCATTGATCTTAAGTGGTTATGGAAAAACAAAAAGGATGAAGAAATGACTGTGATTCGCAACAAGGCTCGTCTGGTGGCAAAGGGATACAGACAGGAAGAAGGAATAGATTTTGAAGAGTCATTCGCACCGGTTGCAAGGCTTGAAGCTGTCAGGATTTTCTTAGCTTATGCCGCTCACAAGAACATCACGGTTTATCAGATGGACATCAAGACAGCGTTCTTGAATGGAACTCTGAAGGAAGAAGTGTATGTGAGTCAACCAGACGGTTTCGTTGACAAAGATCATCCGGAATACGTCTACAGGCTAAAGAAGGCAATCTATGGTTTGAAACAAGCCCCACGGGCGTGGTATGACGAGTTATCATCTTTCTTGTTGTCAAATAATTTCACCAAAGGAACGATTGATCCGACCTTGTTTACAAGAAAATACAAAAATGACATTTTGATTGTTCAGATTTATGTGGACGACATAATATTTGGGTCTACTAATTCGAAACATTCAAAACATTTTGCAAATCTCATGAAAAGCAAATTTGAAATGTCCATGTTAGGTGAATTAAAATTCTTTTTAGGCTTACAAATTCATCAATCCCCACGTGGAATTTTTCTAAATCAAGCTAAATACACAATTGAGATTTTGAAAAAACATGGTATGGACAATTGTGACTCTGTTGGTACTCCTATGGTCACTTCACCAAAAATTGGCGCTGACCTATATGGGAAACCCATGGATCCGAAGAAATATCGGAGCATGATTGGTTCTCTCATGTACCTAACTGCAAGCCGACCAGATATACATTTTGCTGTGTGCTTACTTGCACGGTTTCAGGCAAGGCCTACCGAACTTCACCTCCAAGAGGTTAAACGGATCTTTAGATACCTACGAAGAACCATTAACATGGGACTTTGGTATCCGAAGGATTCGGAGTTTACACTAATTGCCTTTTCAGATGCCGATCATGCTGGATGCCAAGTTACAGCAAAAAGTACATCAGGCGGAGCACAATTTCTGGGAGAAAAGCTAGTAGGCTGGTCGTCAAGAAAACAAGATTGCACTGCTTTATCAACAGCAGAGGCCGAGTATGTGTCTCTATCTGCGTGTTGTGCTCAAGTCCTCTGGATGAGAACACAACTCACAGATTATGGTTTCTCTTTCAACCGCATACCTTTGTATTGCGATTCAAAAAGTGCCATAGCCATCTCGTGCAACCCAGTGCAACACTCGAAGACCAAGCATATTAGAGTCCGCTACCACTTCATAAAAGAGCACGTTGAAGAGGGTACTGTTGAATTGTTTTTCGTTAAGACTGAATACCAACTCGCTGATCTATTTACTAAAGCCCTCCCAAAAGAGCGGTTTGAAAACTTAGTTCGTCGAATTGGTATGCGAAGCCTAACTCCTGAAGAGTTAGAAAGTCTTCTCGAATCTTATTGATTTACTTCATAAAGCTTCGCATGTAAATATATATGTGTAAATATGTTTGTAAATAGTTATGTATATATTTTTGGTAAATATATATATATACTTTTTCAAAAAAACAAAATATAAAAATAGAAAATTTCAAAAAGACATAAAAAATATAAAACAACAAAAATCAAAAATATTCTTCTCACGACATGTCTCTCGTCTAATCAATATTCTGTACGTACTTAGAAATGTCATTCAACAATGATACGGGTATTTACAGATGCTTGAGCGAGAGTTATTTTTTATGTTTTTCTAAAACATGTCGTTTCTCAAATTTTTCTTCATTACGGCTTTCGTGCATTTCAGTACGAAACCCGCGCTACATTGAATGACTTCTGATTATTTCCGATAAGAACTCGCAATGTTAATGGCGAAAAGCTAAAACCCGTGAGCACTTAATCAAAATTGTTTCAAAAGATTTTTCAAAGTCTTTTTATAAATTTTGTGCTCACAACAACTCCCTCTAAGACCTCTAAATGCTTTTAAACTCAAAAGTTTAACCATTTGCTCTGATTAAGGGGGAGTATAAAAAGAAAATGTTCCATTTTTCATGCTAAAATCAGTCCGTCTCTCCACAAAAAGTTTCATTTTAATCAACTGTTTTCAAAAATACCACTTCATGCTATTTTTGAGGGGGAGATTAAGTGTTTATATATGGGGGAGAGGACGTGATTAAAATGTGATCTAAAAGAAGTTTTATCGTTTGAATCTCAAAACGAGTTCTTCAAAAAGACTCAGCATGAACCCTCGAATTGACGAAACTAAATGTCCGTTCTCGCAAAGGACTTGTCTGAGTAGAATGTACCAATTCGAGAGATGATCTTTGAATATGACCAGGACGGGTAATAATTTCAAGCTAGTCTAACTAGTGATGTAAGCGTGTCTCGCGAAGGTCATGTTCATTGAAAGTCGATCATTTCAAATGTGCGAACTCTACCCAACATGTGCAATTTATTTCAAAAATGCATGAGCACATGTGAAGGGGGAGTGTTTCAAAAATGCAAAAACTCTCGATGTGTTAACAAAATGTGTTTTCTCATAAACACGTTGAGAGATTTTCACAAGGTTTAATGGCATGTGACAAATAATCTAGGATAATCATGGAGTAATAAGGTGATTATGGTTAGGTTATGTCCAATGATCCGCCAGAACCGGAAGGATCTACCCAAGGACTATTCCAATAGTTTAGCATTAGAAGTCCTTAGGAAAGATTGAAAAAAGGAGTATAATGAGAAAGGAGAAAGAAGGGGTTGAAGAATGAAAAAGAAAAGTTTTTGTAAGGGTGAAAAGAAATAGCCCTCCATGAAAACTTAGGTCAGAAACCGGGTCAATACATCTGCTATCGGTACTCACTAAGGTGATACTGGTATTGAAGACAAGACGTCATGGACCCAGTGACGCAATGCTCCACCCCTCCTATCCACTCAGATATCTCTTAAAAGATATTTGTTTCATTTCTCACGGAGAACACTACATAATCTATCGACCTCTCACTCCGAGATGTGTTGATATTGAAAAGGTGGCACTCTGCTCCATGCCTCCGACGACTAAAATCAAAACGCACATAATTGAGTCTAGAGACATGAGATTCATCAAAAGATCTCTTAGGAACACTTCCTATGCAATACACTTGTGTTCACTCAAAAGGATACAAGTTGTATGAGTCTTAATGAGATCCAAAGATCTTGCCTCACGACATGATGGCCGAAGGACGATTTATTGCTAACTGTTTTATGCAGGTACCGACGAAAGTCTATCCACCATCATAGATCAAGGCAAGACAACTCTTTGAAGATCACAGTGCACGAAGGAACATTGAACGAAGAATATTATACATTGACACATGAAGTTCAAGACGGCAAATGCAAAAGACCAATCACGGGAGCATCATTGAAATGACCATCCCTTAGGGGGAGATTGTTAGCAATCATTTTATGTTAAATATAAAGTGATGGTCATTTGCTAATAACTTAATGTGTCATGTACAATATTTAGTTAGTTTAAGTGGGCTTATGGCATTAGTTTTATTTGTAAAGTTAGTATATGTGTAGTGCAACATAAGCCCATTCCATGTTATTTGTAAAAGCCCACCAAAGCCCTCTTTGGTTGGCTGAGAAACACAAAACCACGCCACACACACTCTTTCACAGGATGCCTCATTCAAGATAAGAAAAGAGTGTGTGTGTGTATCCAAGTCCACCCAAGTCTATGTATTATCTTCTCTTATTGAATATAATCATTAGACTTGAAATTTAACCATATGATCCATACTACTCTATTTCTTATTGTTCTTAAGTGATTGTGAGTGTCATCATCAAGTGCTTGTGTGTATGATAAAGAAGTGATTCGTGGTGTAACAAAAATTTACTGATCGCGTTTGTAAATAATCAGTTACTTAAAGCTTTGTGAATTCGTGATTCTATATCATTAATTATTTACTTATGATCAAAACCAATACTATTTTGGGTTTATTTTATCATGTCCAATTTTTGTTGTTGAAAGCCCTAATCTTCGATCAGGTATAATCCAGATATAAATTCAATATCTTTTAACTAATTCTATGAGCTTCATGTTTAATTAATTACACCCCTTAGATGAATTACAATTTAATTTTTATTTTTCCCAATTTTTATTGTTTATCCGTTCAATAAATTGATTGATTTGTATGGTTGGGGGTTATTTGATTATGTATGAGAAATTGATTTTTGGGTCTTTTAACTATGTGCTGGATTATATTTTTGGGTTTTTTACGATAGCTTTCACGAATTGGCTATTCACTATGGCAAAGGGAAAGTTTCTTATTCGTTTGTTTTAGTTTTGACAATTTGATCAACTTCCTATGCTTTCGAGATCAATGTTATAGCGTCATGAAGTAGATTACATTTTTTTCCTTGCTTATTGTATTGTACTAGGAAGCGGCAGGAACCCTTAAGTTGCATGGCTACTTTTTGTGATGTACACGGATGTTCTCATTTTAAAATTGGAAGTGTGGATAGAAAAACATGCGATAAATAGGATTTAACTCAAAGCAAGAAATGTTTAGTAAAGTCACTAGACTCCCAATAGCTTAGTAAATTTTGATTTACCTTGTGATTTTTGGCATTCATTCATGTTATTTGTCAATTTGTCTCACTAAAAGTCAATCATATATGTTTGTACGTTCATGCTTGAAATTTTAGTTTCAGTGTTCTGTTGGTTACTCCAATATGGTTTTTAATGCAGCGTATCCTTTTATGATATTTTCAATTATGGGCGCAAGTAAGCAATATATTTTAAATAAGAATGGATTGAGTTATAGATAAATGAGACTTCAGAAGTTTTTAGTAGAAATTAACAGGTCTTAAGAATGAGGTCTCAATGCATGTTCATCCACATATGCTACTATATAGGGTATTTAGTAATTAAGTTCTTGAGCAATTGTAATAGCATGAATGATACTAAGCACCCTACTTAAGGCATCAATAGCCTTGATGTAAATGCCTTTTGTATTTGTGACTTTAGAGTTCTAATCTTGGATGTATTGGACCAGTGCTTTTTATAGCAATTATAAAGGGGCTAAAGTGCTTGATGATGGAGTAAAGCATAAGCTCTTATGCGATACATACAACAATGCCAAGATCTTAGGAGTTGAAGGATAATCGAAATTTTGGATTATAAGCAAATTCTGTTAAAAAGTACAAATACATCACAGGTATTATTAACGTATAGTCTTTCATTGTTTTGGTTTGTGTATGCTTAAATGAACCATAATGAATATGATTTGTGTATTACAAATACATCAATGTCTTGCGTCGTTACTCCCCTATTTGTAATACATATATAATCGAAAAACACACCATAAAAGTAGAACCTATAAACACCACAACAACACCAAAGCTTTATCCAAATTCATGTTTCAATCCCCTGTAAATTGATTTGAATAGATATATTATGCTAATATACTACCATGTAGAAATTTTTATCCAATAAACTTCAACTTCGTTTAATTCATCAGGCGACATTTAGTGGTTCCGTTTAAATTTTACCGCAAGAAAGCTACTGCACATTTTTCAATACCATCAAACAGAACTCAATCCAAATACACGAATCAGTTGCATCATCAAAACTAAGTCACACCAGCGTTGAGTATAAATTTTATCTTAACTGTGCTCGCATTCTTTTAGTATCTACACGTTACTGTTTTGAAATCCAGTGAAGATATCGTAGATATTAATAACAGAACAATTTTCATGTTTGCATATGCTATTAGTATATATAAAGACCAGATAAGAATATTGGAGATCTAGAAACATGGGAAAAATCTGAAAGTGCCGTTGCAGAAACGTCAAATGGACCTTTAATAACAGTAGCCAAGTGAGTTATCTGATTCCTTTAATTGATGTCTTTTTCATCTTGGTTTGGTCTAATATTTAAACATATTCGTGCCTCTAAACAATATCAGTTCAAGTGTATGTCTGAGCTTCAATAGAATATTGTTTAACGAGGCTCTTAATCGTCTCAAGGGTGTTAAAGATACCCTTGAATGAACACTTCTTTTTTAATGCAAGCTCTTTGGGTTCTTGCATACTCTTAATCATCTCAAGGGTGTTAAAGATACCTTCAATGATGTCATGAACACCATTTTTTTCTCCACGTGCTCTTTGGGTACTTGCAAAGAAGGGATACGTAAAATTACGGATACTGAAGAAGCATGAGAACGAAGTCTCGCTGTAATCTATTCTAACAAAAATGATATCATGAGATTATAAGAACGCTTACGGTGCGATTAAAATCTTTCACACTTCCAAGGGTATAGGTGTAAAAATGGGTGGGTTGGGTTGCATAATAGGTACAAACGGGTAACTTTATGTGTGGGTCAAACCGTCAAACGAATCATGTCACGTCTACTCGAAATTCGTTTGTCCAAAATGTCTTTGTTTTTTTAGTATGGCTACTGCCGTAAATTATATTATTGTTTTAGGAGATTTCATAAGTTAACCAGATTTCATCTTTTTTGACTGTGAGCTTAAAGAAACGGTATTAAAAGTATTGATTTTGGGGTAGTTGGGGCTGCAATTTAAAACTACTTATTTGCATACTACAAATAGGATATGTTACTTATGAAATATAAGATAAGCAGTTAGGATAATCAATCCTAAAAGCCCTTAAGAGTTGGTATATAGACCTTTAGAGAAGTTCGAGCACCCAAATGGTCTGTTTTTTGCCCACCTTCTTTATAGTTCGTAAAATGGTAAACAAGGTACATTTCATAGTATATGCCATCGTCTTAAGAAACAGATTTTGAACTAGAGTTCGAATTTTGTGTTAAAGTTAATGATGGTAGAGGGTCTTTGGAGGGAGGTGAAACTACTAAAACTCGATTCATTAAGATCCAAACAGGTCCTGTGTGATTGATAAACAATGAGGAACTTAAGAAGTACCTTATGGAAACGGTGTTAATCTAGTGAATGTAATTTGGGTTCTATTAGATTTGTTTCGACTCATGTAATTAATTGTATTTTGGATTTTTGTGTTCTTTAGACTCATTCCATTATATTTGTTTATGTTTTATTGTCATCTTTAGAATGTTACATTAGTGGGTGGATATGCTATTAAAGTATAAACTACTTATTGTTAGATTGTTTATATGCTATATGCAGAAAAGGTAAAAAAATAAAAAAATAAAAAAAATAAAAATCTGAAGTTCCAAACACCCTCTTTGTTACTCGGGAGTATACACAACCTCTCGGTTTCGCATTTTTGGGAAACAAAAAATGCTGAAGTGGTAAACTTGCGATCATGTTCGTGTGCCACGTAGCTAAAACTGGGCTGATACACCTGTCGCAAGAGGTCACAGTACCAGCTTTAGCAGTTTTGAAGAGCACATTCTAAAGTTATTGTTCCTATAAGCTGTGCTTTAGTAGCGTAGAAAACGGGTCTGTGACTTTGGTTTTTGGGAGGATTGTCACTTGAAGTGGAATGTTAAGGTTAGAAGATGTTTTTATTATTGGAAGGTACGTCAACTTAAAGAGTTTAGGATGATAAATCATTTGTTTTGTCATGAATAAATATTTTTGAGTTTCTTATACCATCAGTGTGTGTTGGGATTGATATTCACGCACAAATACAATGGCAGGCACGAGGACCCATTTATTGTCTAACACAATTTTCGTGCATATATAGTCGTCCCAAGATCATTGAATTAATAATTTGTGAATATATCAAAGGGAAATTGTTATTGTTAATGTAGGTTTCACAGATTCCATTATTTTATTTTGCCATATTGTGTATTGAAGTATTTGAACTTTCACATATAAATATGCGATCTTTTGTGTAGTGAACTAATTGAATTTAATGTTGCCTCTCCTTCCACACCTAGAGAGAGCCGGAGTTGGGCCTTTGTATCACAGATTGGGGTGTTTTGGATTGCTTACATACATATATCTTTGAGTTGTGCCTTAATAGAACATTAGTGATTATCTGTAATTGAAATAAGTTATTACGTTGTTTTAAGCTTCTTATTAATATTGCTAATCTGCTTATTAAAATAAGTGATTATTTTGTTACTTTTGTGGCTGAAATAAGTTGTTTTGAATAAGTCGTTTGAATTTGCTTATTCCAATATTTTTAAAAAAAGACTTTGAACTACTAAACAGTTGATTCAGAAACGCCCCCATACGGTTTGACTATTCTAGCTATTGTGAATTTTATTTGATTTTAATGTGGGCTTGATGACTATCACTATTAGTAACGAACTGTTGAAGCCAAAACTGAGACTGATGTTTGCTTGCTCATGGCCCGTATAATAATTTTCCTTAAAGAGTTGGTATGTTTGTTATAAGTAGGGTTGGATCAGTTGGAAAACCCCTTGCCTCTCAACCGAGAGGTCAAGGGTTCGATCCTCACTCCCTACAAAAGGCCGGGGGTCCTTTTCTACCTTTGTTAGAACCGGAAGCAGCCTCTCTACCTTAGGTAGGGGTAAGGCTGTCTACGTCTCAACCTCCCCCATACACCGTCTTCGACGGTATTGGGGCCCATAACCCGTGGAAGACGGTATTGGGAGTTACTTTAATTTACTTTAGTTGGTATGTTTGTTATCTAGAATTAATTAAACTTATGTTTGTTGTTGTGCAGAACATGAACCTTGGTTGCTAGACTGGAAAGTCTAAATGGTAAGATTTCATGATTGAATATCTATATTACATATGAGAATTCTCCTTCACTGTTATTCTGCTTTAGTAATTTAAACTTTCAAAATTAGTCTTGCTCTAGCGTTTTCAGTCATGATTCTTTGCAGTGTCACGGTAACATCCTTGGATTTGCTTTCTCTAATTGTAAATTTATTAAAGGAGGGTGAATACATTCTCTCTTAAGCAGACCTAATTCACCTAAATACCTAATTAAGTTTTTTTTTGTAAGTGTGTTGAGAATTAACTTACGTTTTGATACTAGATTGATGAGTACTCGTCTTCACAGGTGTGTGAGTGTGTGTATGTTTTTTTTTTTTTTTTTATTATTTTTTTTTTTAAGGACATAATTGGAATTATGGAGTTCGCGAGTGGGAATATGCACGAAAAGTTAGGCTGCGCTCAAGGAGGGATGTTACCAAGATTTATTCTTTTATGAAGTTATAATAGTCATTAGTTTCACGGTTATGTATGTACCGTTTGGCTAATTGTCTCTTTAGTTTGTTTTTGTCTTTTCTGCTTTAATATTCTACCAATTTCATTGGTCAAATATAACACAACTTGGATTATGAATAAGACAAACTAATGTAACACAAGTATATTAATCCTCAATATATTGATTTATGTAATAATTTAGTGTTTTTTTTTATTTATTTGTGTGTGCCATTGGATTCATAAAAATAAAAATGGATTTTGATTAGTAGGTATACTTCAAAATTAATTATAATAATTCAATTTCACTTGAACTTCAATTGTTATTTTCTTTTGACTTTTTGCAAGTATAGATTAGTCTGTGATCTTCCATTAGGCCGGTCCAAAGAGCTTGGTTTTGTATGATATTCTTGAATGTAAGTTTTTGGCATCAACACACACTTTAACACCCTTAGGCAAATATATGAAGGGAAAAAAAATGATTTCTATAACACTGAAAGAAAGCATGGTTACACAAATTTTAAAACATAAAAGTACGCTGAAAAAAATATTTGTTTCTTAACACATAAAAATACATCATTAAAATCTTTTGAAAAAACCCCGTGCGTGCACGGGCCTTATAACTAGTTTCTTTATATTGCATTACTTTACTTTACTTACCTCTTAAAAAAATCTAAAACAGAGTGTTAGTGTATTGGCATCATTCTTCTTTTTTACATTTATGTTTCTTCGATTAATTAGTGCTTCACTTGATACACGGAAAGAGATTAATATCATTGTAAAACAAACACCACACAAATTTATTCCTCAAAAATTTGAAACCCGTTTATAATCCATCCGTCCCAAAACTATAGTCCACGTTTCCTTTTTGGGACGTCCCAATTTAATTGTATGTGAAACTCAAAAATTTGAAACCAGATTAAACTTTTTAAGGAGATTTAGTAGCCATACAATGGCGGCAAAGGATGTCTCAAGGGTATATACCTCTACTTATCTATCTTCCAAATTGTGACCGAAAATAAATCTTTACTAGAAAATGCATGCAGTATGAGAAATATAGATCTCCGTTAGAAGACTACAGTCACCACGTGCGACTGTGACTCTTGCTACATCTCCCTTAGACTATGTGTAGTGGTGTGTAAGAGAGTGTGGGACGTTTTGCACCATGTGGCAGTGTGGGCCATGCTGGGGCTTGGTAGAAAAAGTGGTGTAGTGGTAGTAGGGGCGTTTTTGGGGCATGTTGAGGCTTGAACTGGTATTATTTTCAAAGAAAACAAAGGGGCAGGGGCGTGAAGAGGAGAATGCCTCAATCTTTTTTGGGAGAACCACGCCTGGTGGTAGTGGTGTTCGGGGCTTTATGGGGCGTGGTTGGGCTTGAAAGCGCCCCTTCCACGCTGTAGTACGTATGGTCTTAGACCATAATAGTTGGATGAAAGACTGGAAAATAGATATATATAGACACCTAGCAACAGAGCAAGAAAACAAAAACACTCAACATCAACGATAAATAAACAACTTGTTTACCCTTGGAAACCAGGACTAGAGCCACTCAAACCATTCTATTATAAGGGTTGGTTTTCCGAGATGAAGAGTGGAGAAATTAGTTAAGGTTTAGGATGGTAGATGAAAGAAAGTAAGAAACTAACATTGCCCGAAAGGGAAGAAACGTAAAACTGAACTTGAAGTAACAAATAATGTAGAGTAATGATGAGGAAGAACATGATTGATTGAATATAATCTTCAGACTATGTTCAATGACGTATTTTGTGCTGGAATTTTTTAAATGCATAAGTTTTTTATACTGTTAGAGAAAGTGATAATGTATTCGTTTTAAGTGTTCAAAATACTCTATCTGATAAGTCGCCTGTGTAAAAACAAGTTAGACTTGAAAAGAAAATGCGCTTTGATTATTATATACTGGATTTGCATATTTCATGCAACGAGGCTTATTCTTTTATTCTTCTTTCCTTTACTTCCTGAGGTAAATTTGTCCATCAAAGTATTATGCCAAAAGTGGTACCTTAGTCATTGTTTAAACTTTGATGTGTTCAAGTGCCCTTAGCGATCATCAAGCACTTACACGTGACGTGACAGTTAAATGGATTGATCATGCCAAAGCATTGTCAAATAGTTAATTGGTTGATTGATGGGTTAAGTTGGTCATGTTTAATGATTTGATTAGGTCATCCTAAATTCAACCCGTTAATTTAGCAAGTTAGTACAAAATAGAAAACCAAACTAATTGGTAAACAAATCTCTTAGTCCTTGTATGTTCTTGTGGGAATGCCACAGATCTCGCTAAGTAGCTAGGTGACACATCGGTATTGGCTCGAACAAGACTATCCGCACACTCCTTGTAACAAAATAAGAGGACCAAGTATCTTTTAGATGGTGAAAATTTGATTACATAGTGTGTTTTGACCGGGCCACTCAAATCCACGGCATCCCACAAAATCTTATGAGGATCAAAAGTCTAGAATTAGAAAATTTGATTACATAGAGTGTTTGAATGTTTGACTGTCAATGGATTTTGATTACTTGGTGTGTTCTGACTGAGCCACTCAAATCTTACGAGGATAATAAGTCTAGATTAGAAAATTCCCTAAAACAAAACCGATCACATATGTTGGACCATCAATGGATCCATAGCATATGAAACCCAAAGGGCCAAAGGTTTTAGCCCAAAAACTAATGTTGAGTTTCATTATATAATCTTCTGTTTCATGCAAATCTCTCGTTATATAACCCTAATAAGCATCTTCGAATTAATAATGTCAGACAACATACCACTCACAATGAACGACAAACGCATCAAATCCACCAAATCCAATCAAAAACCCAAGAAACACAAACCAGATCCCTTTTTCTCCGGCGACAAGCCGCGCCGGAAGCAAAACAATAAACCTTCATACACCTCCGATAATGACAGTATCAAGAGCAGTGAGTCTGATGAAAAAGCTCTTGCTGACGTGGCAGGTGAGGATGTTGAGGAGACGGCGAGGGAGAAGCGGAAGAGAGTAGCGGAGGCGTATTTGGAGAAGATACCATTCGATATCCAAGAAGAAATCATCAAAATTCTTCCTATCAAATCATTGGTTCGATTCAGATTGGTTTCGAAACAATGGAAGTCTCTTATCGATAGCTCAAAGTTTATTGCTAAGCACCACACTCATCAAAAACATAAACATCATCTACTTGTAACTTATCAAGCATTTGGATATTCTGACAGAGTCGAATATGTTTCGATCATAGATGATGATACTTTCCCTCAACACAAGTTTTCACTTACTATTCCCGAGTCTGTTAATATACTTAGGGGACCATATATAGTTAGCTCTCAAGGCTTGTTATTCGTGCTTGGTTATGATAAACGCTCAGGAACCTCGAAAGCCCTTATTTGGAATCCTACTATTAGAAAATCGGTTAATATTGATATATATATGCGTGGTGTGGATTCTTTTTTTGGTTTTGGGGTTTGTCCCGACACTTGTGACCCTATGATAGTCAGGACACTACATTTGAGGTTTTTACATTAAGCACAAATGCTTGGAGAAGACTAACCAAGAATAATCTACCTCGTAACCGTTCTTTATTTACACAGTATCAGGTAGCAATAGATAGGTTTATGTATTGGCTTGCTCGTGAAGCGATTGATGAGTATGGTGTATATCACGAACGACAGTATATGAGGAATTTGATTGTGTCATTTGATATGACAAGTGAAGAATTTACGGAAATTTCCTTCCCCGCAAGTTTAGCAGTCAGAAGTACTTTGCATTTATATAACATTAGGGATTCTCTTGTTGTGGTTCAATTAAAACATGAGGCCAAGAAACGAGTTTATAGCGTATGGAAGATGATGGAACAAGGTGTGTCAAAATCGTTCACAAAGCTATACACCATCAACACAACAGATGTGATATCTCACGTATATGGATTTAGAAAGAGTGGCGAACCTATAGCTAAAACAGAAAATAATCCTCGAAGGGATCTTTTTGCTTATGATCCCGATTCAAAACACATCATTTATATTGGGATTCCTGGAACACGACGTTATTACTCTGTGAATTCATACATCGAGACTCTACTTTTGCTTGATCACCGAGATTGTAGTACCAACTTCGACATGGATTGAGGTCAAAGATAATGGCATGCTAAGTACGTGTGAAGCTTAGAAAAGTGACTTTTGAAGCAGGCAATTAAGTAAGGTATGGAGATTGAAGTGCAAGTATAGTTTAGATTAGTTAAGGAATTACTAAGAAATTTGATGCGTTACATATAGATTAATGCTCGTTTTAGGAGTCTAATTATTGTTTTCGACGTTTTATATAACAAACATCACTTTTTATTTTGGTGAAACTTATTCACAATAATCTTTCCAAGTCAATTGATTTTATATCTTACATTTTTAGTTATTTTGGTTTGGCTGATTATATTATTTTCGGTATGGTCTCCACTAGCTAGATGATCAAGTTATATATTGTATCTAATGTATCAAGTATCAACAACATTTTGCTGAACTGTCTTTGAGTATTGTACCCAGAAGAAGCAAAACATAAGATATGTGAGCACCATGTAGCCTTGTGTATGTGTTCACCAGTTGCACTTCAGCAAAGATGATCATGGTGAACCAACACCACACAAATCTATACCCTCAACATTAATAAACAACTAATTGTTAGCCATTGGTAAAAATACTGGCTCTCTTGCAGAAAAGAAACATGGATGTTGATATTAAGCAACCTATGAAACCATTATATTATTTCAGTGGTGGCCGGGTAAGTCGTGATGAAGAGTTAAGAAGATACGAGTGCTAGTTATTGCTTAAGATGGTATATACGTCATACGTGGATGTAAGTAGAAATAACTTGAAGCAACAAATTATGCAGAGTTATGATGAATCGACGAGGAAAAACATGATTGATTGAAAATAATCTATAGACTGCTATGTTCAATGACATATTTTGAATCAGAATATTGTCTCCACTTGATGTGTTTATGTGCCTATACAGTTTCAGGAACCAAAGACATTGTTGAGACATAATGAATCTATTGCCATCATCGATGACTCTGAGGTGAAACAAAACCTATCTTGTTCATTAGTCGAGTTAGTTTGTCAATTAGTTAAACCCGACTAGCTTCCATCTAGTCAAGACACCAGAAAACATGTCAAGATGACATCTATGAGACGGATTGCCAACAATTCACGTAATAATCAGATTTCTTTAAAACGTTGATAGATGACAACGATGTCCAATTACAACATGTGAAAGATAATGTTCAAACTGATTAGAAGGGGCAATTCAAATGCTTCATAGATAACACCCTATGTCCTTTCTTGTCCAACTCATCGGGAGATGGAAGTGACCTGCTTAGGAGAATGTCTGCTAAGACCATGCGTACCGGGCGTTTTTGCACCCAATTTTGCCCCGAACAGCGCCCAACAGCTCCCCTTGGTGCAAAACGCCGGGGTGCTGTTAATCAAAAAATGCTCCCCTTGGTTGTGTTGACAGCACCCGATTGTATCTTCTTCCCATAAAATTCGAACGTTGGCAACGTTCGGATTGCCATAGTTTTCATTTTTTTTAAAACTCCCATTTACACTATAAAACCATCACATATTACACAATTTTATACATTCATCACACTATAAACTCCCATTATTCCTCTCAATTTTATACATTCATCTCAATTTTTATAAACACATTTCCTCATCTTTATACATTTCCATCAAACCACCATAAATCCCAACCGTCCAACCCGCACACAAAATTACCCCAAAAACGAATAAATTTGTCCTCGTCGTGTTAACGAGAACGAGGCTATGTTTTCAAACCAAGAACTTCTAGATATGATCTGGCATTTGCCACCAAATATGCAAACCGCGTTTCAAAACTACGGTTTCGGTAACCAAAATTACGGGTTCAACTCGTATACCCAACAAAACGTTTCACAATTCAACACGTCTCCACAATTCCCGTCACAATTCAACACGTCTCCACAATTTCGCCCGCAAAATTATGTGCAACAAAACCCGGTAGATGTTGGATCTAACGAGAGTGTCCCGGATAGTCCTCCAAGCGTTACCAGAGCGAAGGGTAAGCAAACCGCCGGACCGTCTCAAAAAACAAAGCGGACGGACAAAAAAAAAACCCGAGGGCGAGCCAAGAGCTAAGATGACGCGTATGCCATGGAACGACCACGAGTTGATGTGTTTGGCACGTGCGTGGGTAGAAATTGCGACGGATCCAAACGCCGGTATATTATGTTTTTTTTTTCCTCATTATTTTTTTTTAGTTATTATTTTTTTTTTTATTATTTTTTTTAGTTATTATGTTTTTTTTAGTTATTATGTTATGTTTTTTTAAGTTATTATGTTATTTTTTTCGTTATTTTTTTTTAGTTATTATGTTTTTTTTTTTTTTAACTTATTATGTTTATTTGTCTATTTTGTAGCGGATTATCAACGAGGAATGGTTTTTTGGGCTCGAATTCGAGAAGCATTTTTTACCGCAATGGGTGTCGGAGAAGATTATCGTACGCCGGACATGATTCGGGGGAAGTGGACCGACCTCAACAAGGCGTGTCAACTCTTTAACGGTATCTACAACCGGAAAAAGAATACGCCGGTACAAAGTGCTGAAAGTTTGTTGACGTTGACACACGAGGCCGCCGACAAGGAATACAAGGTGCTTAAGTCGCAATCATTCCAACACAAGGCGGTGTGGGAGTATCTTCACACCCATCAAAAATGGCTCGAGCAACCCTCTTTGGAAATTCGTACAACGAGGCCGTCAAAACGGTCTAAAACCGATTCATCATCCGCCCCCGAAAGCCAATCGTCCGATGCTCACACATTGAACCTAAACGACGAGGCGGAAGAAGAGGAGACCGTGTATGTCGAGCCGCAAAGGCCCTCGGGTAGGCGAAGTGCCAAAGGCAAAGGGGTTTCCTCATCCTCCACCACCGACACCGACAACGCGTTGAGCCAAATTGCGGCTCAACTAGCTAGGCTAGGGGATGAGGCTCAAAAGCGTCGTGAGTTTAAAGAAAAGAGATACAACGACCAAGCAACGCTAATCAAAATGAAAGATTGGGAGCAACTGCGACGAAGCACCGATGGGATGACCGACGAGGAAAAAGCTATTAACGAACAAATCAATGAAGCAATAAAAAAAAAAGTATGGTTTGGTAGTGTTTTTTATGTAATATTTAGTATGAAATTGTATGACTTTTTTTTTTTTTTTTTTTTTTTTTTTTTTTTTTTTTAATTATGTAATAGTTTTAGGGTTTATTTTAATAAAATTGTCTTTTTATTTATATTATTTAGTATTATTAATTAGTTTTTATTGATTAAAAAAAAAAAACAAAAAACAAAAAGAGTGTCACGTGTCAAACAACCCCCCAGTCACCACTACACCACTTTTTCAACAAAGCCTCATAATACCCCACATGACACGTGTCAAACAACCCCTCACTCTCCACTTCTTATCACTACACATGGTCTAACTTTGTAACACTAAGTCTTTTCTTTTTCAAAAGAAAATGAGACGATGCAAGTGAATGCTAACATAAATGTTGAGAATCGTGAATTGAAAAAAAGAAGAAAAGTACTCATGAATGAGTATTTAAAATGAACAAATGAATAAACTCGACCTGCAAAGTCTTGAGTTTTAGTATATATGTTATGTGGATTAATGTTCATATGAACATGACACATCATGATAGATAAAATTGTAAGAACCAACAGCAACTTGGCCCAGTGGTAAGGGGTTTCAAGGTTAAGCGTGCACTTGCGGGAGCAGTACCAGTGTGGGTGACCCACTGGGAAGTCCTCGCATGTGCAGGGCCACTTTGCTCTGTTGGTACGATTTCAAAGTCCTTCAATGAAGGTTTCAGCCTACCCGGGTTCGAATCTGGAGAAGGCAAGGGTTTTACTTCAAATTAAGTGTCGTGCCTTCGGGCGGCTTAAGTTGAAGGTTTTCCCCCCCATCGGGTTGGACAAGGATTTCCCTTCGAGAAAGTCACCTTCCAAAAAAAAAAAAAAAAAAAGATAAAATTGTAAGAGTGTAAAAGTATGCGGGACTTTATTTTTTATTTTATTTTTTTATTATTATTATTTTTTTTTCAAAATTGTACTCTTTATTTATTGTCTTTTCAATCATTTTTTAACAAGATGGGTCATGTTATATATAATAACGAGTATGGCAGCCCGCGCGTTGCTGCGGGTTTTTTTGCAAAATATTTTTTCTACAACTATCACGTACAAAAGATTTTTGTATATATCCTATAGAACTAGATATAATGCCCGCGCACGCGCGGGGTTTCTTCTAATCTTTTAAATAAATTATTATTTTTAATTTCGGGCTTTAATTATTATAATAGAACCTTCAAAACCATTGTACTTTGATTGAGGTATTGAATAAGGGTTATTTACGAATGTAGTGGGTTTTAATATTAATTAGATTTGGAGGAGATGTTCTTGTGTCAATGATCGTGCGTGGATGAATGATAAAAGATCGAGTTTGATTGATGGAGGAGGAATTTGGGAATGTTGGGACTTCAGGATTTTTAGTGGGAATGATACTAAATTTTAAGTTTCAGCCCAAATCTTTGAAAAACTTGCTCTACCGTTTTTAAGTTTTATTTTTTTAGTTTTTGACACATATATTTTTGAAAGTTTTTTTTGAATGATTACAAATCACATTCGTTTTTTTTATAAAATATGGATAAATTTATAAGTATTTAAGCTTTTCTTATTTAATATTTAAGAAAATAATAATAATAATAATTTAATTATTCGAAAGTGTTATTGTTATTATGGCGGGAAAAGTGGTTGAATGTGTAAATGGATTTGTTACAATGGAAAGTGAGTTTGTTACAGAGAGATTCAGAGAGAAAGTTACAAATTCAAAGCTAAAATGAAATGATAAACTATAACAGGTATTTAAAGGTCATTTGGGTGGGAAAGTTGGCTGTTTGTTGACTTTGCACTTTTGACCCGTAACACCTTCGAATTCAATGAACCAAGAGTTATCATGAATGTCCTGGGAACGAAGGTTTGAAGCACCCCTCTTTTGTGTTTCAATTGTTTCGGTGTATTGAGGGTTAAAGAAGAAAGAAGCGATCGACAAAACTTTGGGTGGATTGTTTTTTGCTTTATTTATATTGAGACAACATATCTTTACCAAACCACATCCGGTTTTTCTTAGTTTTTTTCTTTTTCAGTTTTAGCCCTTAAATTGTTTGTAAATTACTTCCGCTTTTTAAAAGTTTTATTGTTGATACTTTTAACACATCTATTTTTTAACAAAAAATTATAGAAAAAACGAATTTGCTAACACTTTTGCCAAATAAAGAATTATTTAGGTTTTATTAATTGAGTATGCTTAAAATAAATAAATAATAATTAAAAAATATTGCTTAATAAGAAATGATTTGATTTTTTTGAAATGCAAAAGTCCCAACTTTGGGTTTTGTTTTATTATATAAAAGATTATGAATTTGTACTTCTCAAACTTCTGGTATAAACCTTCTGCATCCGTCCTCATGTAAGTCCACCAATATTCTGCAATAAGGGGCATTCAATCAGTATATAGTATTCCGCTATCCATAAACAAAATAAGGGGGGAAAAAGGGCATCTGAAATCTTACTTATTCCATGAGATAAGCGATATTGCTTTTGTTTCTTCAGTCTGCTGGCGAATGTTTTTTACCTCCTTATTCAGCTGATAGTTTTTCATTGTAGTTCATTAGCCTCATGACTTCTTTAATCAGTGCCTTAAGGTTGACTACTGATTCAACATAGTTTATAATATCTGTGTTGACGATTGTTTTCCCTCCATTCCCATGGTTTTTTAGGATCCAATACTGGCCACAAACCAATTATCTTGGGTCTCACCTCTTTCTCCCACTGATGTCAAACAAATTCATCCATTTTTACAACACGCAAAAAATAAAACGATTGTTCTTGGCATAATTACATAACAAAAAACATGTAATGAAGCACCTGCTGAAATTTGGGTCGTTTATCATAGGCGTAGTAGTGCTGCGCAAGTCCTTTCTTCAACATTCTTTTCTGTGCTATTCAGATTCAGAAAAAATAGTTGCATTCCATATTTACGTATTTTGGTGAACGTGAGCAAAAAATACCTGCAAAAAAGTGCCGTTATAGCAGACATCTCCAACAAATACAGTCATATTACTGGTGCGAGTAGAATTTCGATTGATTCGATCCTTTTGCGCCCGTGTATGTGGAACGTTACTCGAAACAGCTTACGCCATCTCTCTTTTGATACATATAAGGGTCTTCGTGGCACATTCTGGGACGATGGAATAAATATGCAGATACACACATTAATAGTGAATTCATAGTCTTAACATCAAGATGCATATTTTTTTTTTTTCAATGAGATTGTTGGTTCAACAACATACCTTCGCTGATACTTTGCAATGGTATATGTGAAGTATACGTTGGCCACTTCATCAAGTTCTAGATCATCTGCGAATTTCAAAGGAAACTAAGTTCAATTTGGGTTCTTGAATAGAGCAAAAATTCAAAAATCTAATAAAAAATGGATCAGTAACATCAGAACAGGAAAGGTATTCCTTGACTCGCTGTCCCCTAACTCAAAAATCAATAAAAGTCTTTGTTTTACTTATATTCATTGATTCGCTGTCCCCTAACTCCATACTACTTTTACCCAACCCTAATAACAGAACTTCATGAAATTCAAGGAATATCACACAATATAGGAACACATATTATTATCATCTACCAATCACAGCTACCTACTTCCAACAAATGCAGTGATTGGTATCAAACTGAAAGCAACATAAGTTCATTAAAAGCCTAAACTAATAAGCTCATAATCTGGAAAAAGTGAGTTTTTTGGTTTTCCAAATCTCAATACGCTAATAAATCTTTAAGTGCTCTTTTTAATATGGCTGGATGATGATGAACCATCTTTCATCTACCCTTACAAAACATTTAATTATTTTAGTAATTGCTTAATGGCCAAGCAAATACTTTATCAGCAGTTAGTATATTTAAAGGAATATGTACTTAGTATATTCAGTAAAAGTTTAGCAAACCATTTAATTATTTTCCATAAGATGCTCTTACCTAAGAATGTCACATGCTCAGTTTTAACGTTTATTTCTTTTAAGTTACTCCCATCAAATAAGGTGAATAACAAAAACTACACTCTTAATAAACTTAAGAAACATGTGTTAATAACTTCAAAATAAATAGAAGTTAAGGCCAAAGTTTAAGATTTATTTTGTATCATATTATAGGAAACCGTAAACCAAACATGGCCAACCCAAATTTTGCCACGTGCCTACAGTGAATCGTTACCTGTGCCCATCTTGCCATCTATGTGTCACACAAACCTTAAAAAAAACAAATTTTATCAGCTTCTACAAATCGTCAAAACGTGACACATGTGAAGCGGTAACTACTTGAAAAATCATTAGCAAACATACCTAGTTGATCATCCGCCACTAAAGCCAACCCGTATTCAATAATCCACATAAGCCTCTGTATCAGAAATGTTCCCGGTTAAACAAAAAATTATCGAAAACATCACAGAAAGAAACATATAAAGTAATATTTTTACAACTAAAGATATCATTTTGTTTTTAGGTAGAGAGAGCATTTTAAGCATAAAGGAACTTACAGAATCACGATCACAGTCAAGGAAGATATCATGAATATTGATGAAATTATTAGATGTTTCTGTTGGAACTATAGTGAGGTTGGTAAGTTTACTAAGTCTCACATTGGAGGAACAACAAAATTAAGCAAGTTTATAAGTGTAAATTTTGATAATATAATAAGCTAATAAGTGTTGCATGATTGCATGAGAATAGTGGGGGTTTCATAGGACCTATTACTTGAATCAAACACTTTTACTTATTTTATGTCATAGTACAAGTTGCTAATGTAGTAGCCTCTTGGTACAACTTGCAAAAGTAGTAACCTACTAACTGTTGGTCTATATCACGTGAGTAAAAGTAAGAAATATAGCAAAGTTAGTTTTGACTTGGTGAAGCATTATGTGGTTTTGACCAAGTAAACTAAAAGTACAAGTCTTTCCTCCCTATAAATAGAGTATTGGAGAACCTCTTCATAGACTCAGAAAACTATTAACATCAGCTGCTAATTTTCTTTGTGATTTACCATCCTTTGTTTTCTTCCTACCACATTTGCATTGTGTTGTTAACAGTTGCTGCTGTAAAACAACATTGTGTCTGCATAAATCCTGAGTTGTACGACTTGTTGGCTTGCAGCAAACTCATACGGGCTGTCGTATAAACTTTAAAGGACAGGGACTTCCCGTGCAGTACTTTCTGGTTTTGTTTGTTCCTTTTGCAGGCCTAGTTGTACGTGTTTGTTGCTGTTGTCGGTGTTTTAGTTGGTGTTGTTCGTGATACGTTGGTATTGTCATCAGTTTGTATTAGACTAGAAATATATTACAACAATCTTTAAAGTTTATACGTTGCTATGGAAGCTAGGGCATCGTTTTAAACCTTCGCATCATGAACCAGGAATTTGTCAAGTTGGACAAATTTGACGGGTGTAACTACACTCGATGGGCTGACAAGATGAAATTCTTGTTGATTGTTCTCAAGATCTTTTATGTTCTTGATCCGTTTTTGGCCCCGATTCCTGCTGATCCCGTTCCACCTGAAGGACAAGAGGTTGATAAGAATAAAGTTCTCGAACTTGAGAAGCAAAGGATGATTCGTAAAGAAGATGAGACCTTATGTTGTGGTCACATCAAGAATTCACTTTCGGATAGGCTATATGATGTCTATGCCAATCACTGATCCGCGAAAGTTATGGAGTGCTTTGGAGTTTAAGTACAAACAACAGGAGGAAGGTACTAATAGATATCTTATTTCTAAGTTCTTCAATTTTCAAATGGTTGATGAGAAACCTATATTGGAGCAAGTGCATGAACTCCAAATTCTCGTTAACAAATTGAATGTGCTTTCTATTCCTATTCCTGAAATGCTACAAGTTGGTGCTATTGTTTCTAACTTACCACCTTCTTGGAATGACATTTCAAAGAAGTTGATAAATAAGAAAGATGATTACTCGTTGGATGATCTCTTGAAGCATCTTCGCATTGAGGAAGAAGCTAGGAATAGAGATAAACGAGTGAATCATGGGTCCACTGTTCATCATGTGCAAGTCGGAAACTCTTCGAAGAGAGCTTCGCGAAACGGTCCAACGAAAGTCAACTTGGGGGTGAAGCATGACAAATTCAAGAAGACAGGATCGTCAAAGAGAACCGGAAAATGCCATGTTTGTGGAGAGACTGTCCATTACGCACGCGAGTGCAAGTTGAGGAAGTCCGGAAATGATGACATTAATGTGTTAATGTGGTGGATGCTGAAATTGCAGACCGTGTGGCTCATGTTCATCTCGATGACGACAACTTCGTGGCATGATAATTTTAATAGTGACTCGTTTCTGGTAGTTTTATGTTAAGCATGGCGGCTAGCGCCTTTGAATAATTTGTTGGTTTGGTTTTCGTTTTGAATTCTAGTGTAATCGCATTTTGTTTTAATGAAATCCATTTGTTTTAGTATCATTGTTTGCTTATCAAAGTTATTTGTTTAGATAATTAACATAGATCTTTTATACACTACTGTTAACAACAAATATTTATAATTAAGAAAACAAATGCGGTGACAGAAGAAATACATGTGCAACGGAAAAACAATCTTGTGAAATTATTAAAATTGCTAGAAACGGCTCACTGAATTATAGACGAAGTACATATATTAATCACTACATGTTGGAGTGATGTATTATGATGACATGAGGCATCATTTTCAAGTTTTGTATGATCAAAAGTTGAAGTTTTGATTCACTTTAATTTGTGAACAGTAGTCATTTAAAGTGTTAGTTGCTTATTGTGCATGAACGAGAATTAGCGGCGTACGATATGATCATAATATAAAGTGCTCAAAAGGTTGATAGCAACCACTTGTATAATGTATACAGTGGTGGTATACATATATATACAAGAAGAGTAGAATAGTATGTGTGTTGATAGTGTTATGAAATCGATAAACAATGGACATATTTGGCTGACTTGGTATGCAACTTCGGTTGAAACCGTTAACCTATGATTCCGAATTGTGGGCTTTAAAATGTGATCATGGCTGATCACCTTGATCACAACTATAGTCTAAGATTTCATGGAAGTTTAATAGGAAAACAAAGCCTATTATAACATGCAAAAGCACACAAATAGAGTCTACTGGTTGTTTATCATCTACTATTTTATTCATGAAGGAATAAATTAGTATCATATCAAGCGCAAAAGTATATCATTGAGATTGGAAGGTAATGCTCTAAACTGTTTGAAATGCACAAGCTGGTGGATAAAGTACTCACATGTGTTTTTGGATGAGCAAGAAGCAAATGAGTACCTTAAACTGTACGTGAATTAATTGTGTATATAGTCAAGTTGAGACAATATGAAAGGTCAATTAGATTAGAGATCTAACACCATAAAATTCCATAGTGTTGGAATGTGTATAGAGAATAATGAGATGGTACCATAATAGAAAAGTTGTCAAGTGAGTATTTGTGAGTATTTGTGATGAGACCGATAAGAGTGAAGTGACTTCTCGGTTATATCCTAATAAGTTTCTGACGAGAGACTTATTAAGGATTACTAGAGGCATGGGTTTGAAACCAAATGTGAATCGGTTGGTGATGGAAACCCGACTTGATTGTAGAGCTCCTACATTACGAGTTTAATGGGTAATAACGAAGTCATTAATTGATAGAAGGTACTATCGACCTAATTAGCCCATGTGTAGTAAAGATAGTACGTCGTTGACGATGTGTAGGTTGAGGTAAAACCTCTTAACTAATCTTTAGAGGCGTCTTAGCAACGAGGACGATAGAGAAGGTTAGCCTATATAACCTAGAGGTGGTGCCGCCTCAAATAGAGAGTTATGGTTTCTCTCTTAGAGGGTTATGAAAGGGATTTAAGCGCATGGCCATATTCGCGCTCAGTGAGAATGCAATTGTTAAAATAATTAGTGTGTATAAGTATGCCGTGAAATTAATTACTAGGTTCTTGGTTTAATCTTCGGACACCAATGAATCAATTTCACTTGTATACTTATATAAACATGGTTTAATCTTAGTGATACCATTGTGACACTAATTATTAGAGTAGGAGAAAACTTTCCAACCTAGTGGGGGATTGTTGGAACTATAGTGAGGTTGGTAAGTTTACTAAGTCTCACATTGGAGGAACAACAAAATTAAGCAAGTTTATAAGTGTACATTTTGATAATATAATAAGCTAATAAGTGTTGCATGAGAATAGTGGGGGTTTCATAGGACCTATTACTTGAATCAAACACTTTTACTTATTTTATGTCATAGTACAAGTTGCTAATGTAGTAGCCTCTTGGTACAACTTGCAAAAGGAGTAACCTACTAACTGTTGGTCTATATCACGTGAGTAAAAAGTAAGAAATATAGCAAAGTTAGTTTTGACTTGGTGAAGCATTATGTGGTTTTGACCAAGTAAACTAAACATGGGTGTATAACAGTTTTGAAGTTTGAATTCCTCTCCCATGAACTCTGATTTCTAGGGAATATGATCATGGCATGAATAGTGGTTAGTTATGACCACATTCACGTCTTTCCTCCCTATAAATAGAGTATTGGAGAACCTCTTCATAGACTCAGAAAACTATTAACACTAGCTGCTATTTCTTTGTGATTCACCATCCTTTGTTTTCTCCCTACCACATTTGCATTGTGTTGTTAACAGTTGCTGCTGTAAACAACATTGTGTATGCATAAATCCTAAGTTGTACGAGTTGTTGGCTTGCAGCAAACTCATACGGGCTGTCGTATAAACTTTAAAGGAAAGGGACTTCCCGTGCAGTACTTTCTGGTTTTGTTTGTTCATTTTGTGGGCCTAGTTGTACGTGTTTGTTGCTGTTGTCGTGCTTTAGTTGGTGTTGTTTGTGATACGTTGGTAGTGTCATCAGTTTGTATTAGACTAGAAATATATTACAACAGTTTCTCCTTTTGTCGACAATGACGATCTTGATCTACTATAAAAAATTTCCTTCTTAGAGGAAATCGCAGCGGCAAGTGCTTCCCTATTTGCAAATCCTTGCATTAAGATTGCTCCTGTGTCCACATTTTGAGCGATTGCCACAGCCAAACCTTTGTCGTCCCATTTCAGACTGTCCAATACCGAATTTAACTGAAATTTGTTTTACTACAAACTTAAACTTATATCATATCAATAATTCATACAACACGAATAATGGGACATTCGACTCACCACATACTACCCCGACAATAGTTGCTTTATCAGCTTTATGGTTTGCTCCCTGAAAAAAAAGAAAGCGTTACCATTTACTTATGTCTTTAAGAAAAATGCAGAAACATGTGTTAATGGGTTCCACTGAGAACAACTGTTACCTGGATTGATTTAAGGACGTTGGCATCAGAAATCATAGTCGATCACCCGAAAATCATTGTTGAACTCTGGAATTCAAGGTTCATTTTTTTCTACAAAACAACTAATATAACAACGATCATGATTAATATACGATAATACCTGTATTTTCAATATCTGGGTCAGCAACAACATTATTTCCAAGGTTAATCCGAGGCAAATACTTCACATAGCAATATTGGGTGCATCTGAGTTGGGTTGTAGGTTCAGGATTCTGTTTGGGACATGTTTCCATTCTTCCTGGCAGTTGTGAGGCTACGGATGCCCACCTGGATAATCATTCTTCAGTTTCTGCAGCAAAATAAAAAGAAAATTACGGCTAAGAACCATTTAATCTACATTCTCTGCGTATCACTCACGCACCTTTTTGTTTGTTTCGCAGTCGCTACTCTTTATCATTTTCGACAACAACTCCCCACCCGCACACCCTATGACCGCGCTATCCACATTCTTTACCAACTGAAAAAATATGCATTTTTCCATTACGTCATATCAAAGTGGATATGATCCCGCAACCTGCAATTGATTATATATACTAAGTGAATGTTTGGATTACCTTAGTTTCAAGACCTACGACCTTACTTGAAATGGGAAAAGCTCATAAGCTCACTTTTTGGGCTTAGCTCATCAAGTTGAGCTAATGAAGATTCTATGTGTGATAACCTTTACCCCATATCCATTTGAAACCCCGTTGCCATCTCATTCCACATGGTCAATGTGAAGTTGCTACGACTGCAAGCAATAACTATTTGATTAGCTGATGCACATTATTGTAAAAAAGTGTAATAGACATGTCAGAGAATGTACTTTAAGTTCTGTATATGTGATTTGTTATAGAATCTCCAAATTCTCTTAACCCCTCAATTAAGGTCCCGTGACCTCTCGATTTATAATTCAGATTCTTAGGCTATTTGCATATTTGAGTCACAATAAGGTACTAAGTAAAAAAGATATACCAGAAAAAAAGGCTTGAGAATAATAAGAGGGCGTTTGTTTAAGATTACTTTCGGGTGTATAAGCTTGTGTGGACAAACCCACACAAACATACCCGTTTCAGCCCATTTAAACACCCATTGCAGTCTTTATTTTAGGACCCAAACGCACCGGTCTTAGCCCTCATTACAGCTCCAAATCCCACACCCATTTCAGTCCCCAAGTTGACCCATGTTAACGCCCATTTGAACCACCAAAGACACACAATTCAGCCCCATTATATCAGCCAAACCTACCCATTTCATTGGGTTTCTAAACAGAAATAAATAGGTTGGAAGCCGCTAAATGCGCAAGTCTTCCAGTATAACGGTTTTCATTTCGTACACAAACTTTAGTAGTCTGATGTCATCATACATAACATAATTAACGACGTAGCCACATATCATCCAACGCAATGTATATTTCTTAATTGTTAAATTCCTTAAATTTAAACCACTATCATTTAAATAAGACCTACTCCAAACCTAGTGAACACATTTCTTGAACCCATAAATAAAAGTACAAACTGTTGATATAAATAATGCCTAAAAATATTATCAATACTTATTCATATCTCGATGTTTTGATAATCACAAAATGCAAACTCATTAAACATAAACTTATTAAGTAAACAAGTATTTAGTTGGAAATATTCATATCTACAACTTAATCACTTAAGGTATGAATGAACAAATGCTTAATGCTTTATATGATCAAAGGAACATTTTCTTAATCACTAGATTCTTTATAAAATGACCAAAACATTTTATATCTTTTAGAAAACATTTTTGGTATTAAATAAAAAATGTTTAATCCTTTATAAATTTATGAATTCAAATTTTCAACCAAAAATAGTAAAAATGTTCTAGAAAAATCTTCCTCACAAAAAGACAAAACTGGGCAATGGTCAGATGGGCGGCCCCCTTAAATATACTAGGCGGCCCCCTTAAAATTAAAGGGACCGCCCCCCTATTTAAGGGGACCGCCCCGCTCCTCCAGCATGTCCAGTTTTGCCTATAAATATTGGACTTTCTCTGGACTTTTTCCCCACCTTTTGCACCTCAAACTTTATGTTCTAAATCTCCTCTCAATCCTTCTAAAATCCTTTGACCATGTTATCTTAAGCATTGGTTTCTAAGTGATCCAAACTTCTACCATTCAAGTGCAAAAGAAGAATACTTCTTCAACTACTAGAGAAGAAGTATTACAACTTAGTATCAACTTGTTACTTGAGTTGTTACTTTAGTAAACCTTGTAAATCATTCATTTGTGTAGAAGGTGTGTATATTAGGTGTGAACATAAGTGTTTAGATTAGTGTAGTGTGTAAGTAGTACAGAAAGTGTATAAGTTGTTGTGGTGTAAAGAAGTAGTGTAGAAATATTGTAAAGTTGTGAAGTAGTTGCGGCGTGAAGAAGTTGTAAAATAATGAAGAAGTAGAAGATCATACACGTTGTCCTAGGTCGTGATGAAGTCGTGAAGCCATAGCCTAGAAGTTGTGAAGTCGTGGTGTAGAAGTCGTGAAGCCGTAGCTTAGAAGTTGTGAAGTCGTGGTGTAGAAGTCGTGAAGCCGTAGCTTAGAAGTTGTGAAGTCGTGGTCGTGAAGCCGTAGCTTAGAAGTTATGAAGTCGTTGTGTAGAATTCGTGAAGCCATAGCCTAGAAGGTGTGAAGTCGCTGTGTAGAAGTCGTGAAGCCGTAGCTTAGAAGTTGTGAAGTCGTGGTCGTGAAGCCGTAGCTTAGAAGTTGTGAAGTCGTTGTGTAGAATTCGTGAAGCCATAGCCTAGAGGGTGTGAAGTCGTTGTGTAGAAGTCGTGAAGCCGTAGCTTAGAAGTTGTGAAGTCTTCGTGTAAAAGTCGTGAAGCCATTGTGTAGAAGTCATGAAGCCGATGTGTTGAAGTCGTGAAGTCGTCGTGAATAAGTTGTGTACAAGTTGTGATTGAAGTCGTGAGATTGGTTCTAGCTACGATTAGAACTCGACATTTAGCTTTGTGTCGTTAAACCGGTGTAAGCAAAAGTTGTGTAAGGTTTTCTCCGCCATAAGGGAGCTTGTTGAAGTAGTGAAGAAAACACTCGAGTGGGTGACCCGGGGAGTGGAGTAGGGAAAGGAAGGTGTCCTTGTAGCCGAAACACTATAAATCATTCGTGTCTCGGTTAGATCTTTCCATCTCTTACTTACCTCTTTATTTACATAGTCATTACTTTTATACATATAGGTACATATAATTGTTAGTATAACTTAGAAGTTGATTTCACATATAGATCAATTTAAAAATCCATTCATAAAAACAAAACATTTTTAACAAATCTAAAATGATACATATATAATCAATACTAAGGTTCAGGTATTATTTTTCACATAAAATTGAATCCAAGTTTTTTAAAAGGATACAAAGTTTTTATAATAAAATTAAAAGGAAGTAAAACTATTCAACCCCCCCTTCTAGTTTTTTGAAATTGGTATCAAGAGCCACGTCAAACAAGATTTTTAAAATAAGATGTACTTTAAAACTTGAATTGATTTATGGAATCGGAAAAATATTTAGAAGTGCAATCTATGCAAAAACCACCACTATTTGAAAATTATAGTTTTCTTAAAAAATAAATTTGAAAATTATGTGAAATCAATTGATCTAGATCTTTGGCATGTCATTTTGATTGGTGATTTTCAACCAACAAAAACGGATTTTGAAAGTCAAACAAAAACGAATTTTGAAAGTCAAACAAAACACGGGTTTTGAAAGTCAAGCAAAAATGAATTTTGAAAGTCAAAATGATTATTTATGTGGGATATTCACATGCCAAGAAACACTAGTTTGGGTCACTAGTTTGGATCGAACAAGAAGTTTAGTGAGAGAAAGAGATGGAACCTTGAGGTAGAGAGAGAAACAAAAAGGGAAAATGTATTGAAAGCTTAGAAGGTCCAACCCTCTCCATGTGTGGAGAGGGCTTTATATAGTACTTGTCTAGGCTACTTACAATGCCCCTAACAGGCTCTGGAGCGAGCTGACAGTGGGTAAAGACCCGACCCCCTCCACAATAATAATAACTAATCTACTACTAATATTACTAGTAATACTACGAGCTATTTAATATAAATGAGTGCTCGGGTTGACCGAGTCTTCAACTGAATATTTATATTCCTAACAATCTCCCCCCGAGGGAGGTCACCCCGGAAACAATGTTCAGACTTCTAGCACTTTATCCATGAGTCTTGACTTCGTAGCTCATTGATATTGATTCTTCAGCTTCATTAGTCATTGTGCCTTCAGCAGTGTTCTTTTGATGACCGTTCTTTGTCTTGGGTAATTTTGAGTATTCTTCGTGATAATCACCCAACGTATGTCTTCCAGTCATCTTTTATCAGTATGTCTCCATGTGATGAAACATATTTTGAGCCGACATGCTCACACTATTGGGTGTCATGATCTTCAGCATCAGAGTTTGCAGAAGCTGTGTTGAAGGTCTTTTGGTTGATCATGACTTTGTTGAATTGCATTGTTGATGTAGTGTGAACATGTGGTAAAGGATTGGCAACTTTTCTGCAACCAGCTACAGCATTCCACAGCTACAATCGCCAGAAGTTCATGCATACGACAGTTAGCACAAATCGACCGGTACTTACAGGTTTGGACTTTGAAATCGTCAACAGCATAGTGTGAAGACTCTCTCTAATCCTTACCAAGACCGTTCCTAATCGAAAACCCACAGAGGGCTTTTTAAGATCGTACCATAGTATATCAACGATTAGGTGAGTCGCTGGAGATCACTCCACGACTGTAGACCGTTTGAAACCGCTGCGACCACTAAGCGTAATCCACGAGGAATTACCGAAGTGACCTGCTTTCAGGGCTGTTTGACGTTGACCCCGGCAAGAATTCTCATTCAATCATTGAGATTTACATTCGTAAATTCTCTCATAAATGTTCTGGCAAATTGCTAAGATCTGCGTAGGACTCATAAGTTTACAACTGGTGTCCTTAATGTTGAACAACCAGTGTAGAAGTAATTCGTGTTCCTATGAGATCTTATTATGAATCTCGTGGCTCTAGACTCAATAGTGCATTTTGATTTGGTGATCGGAGGCTGGAGAGGACTGCCACCTTTTCAATATCATCTAACTCGGAGTGAGAGAGACGATAGAAATGTATTGAGCTCCGTGACAATTGAAACAAGAGTCCTTTGAGGGACCTTGAGTGGCTAGGGAGGGTTGTGCAGCATATCACTGGGTCCATGATACTTTGTCTTCAATGCCAGCAATCATCTAAGTGATTCTGACAGCATATGAGTTGACCCGGCTTCTGCCTAAGTTGTAAGGAGGGCTTCTTTCTTTTCACCCTTTATCTTTACAATTCTTTTTCATTCTTCAACCCCTTCGGTGTTTACCGAGATTTCATAACTAGCACCTTGTTGGGTTTGTTCCAGTACTAGCTCCATCTCAGTCGGCACTTTACCCTTATCCACTTTTCTCCTTTTTTTAATCATACCTAATGACTTCTACACTAACTAGTGGATTGTCCCTGGGTAGATCCCTCAGGCTCTGGCGGGATCGTGGGAACTTGAGTCTAACCTAACCATCCTTATAACTCCATACATTCATTAAAATGGTCGGTCTTTGGTGTACTTCCACGATTGCCAAACCAAATCTTTGAAAAATCTCTCAAAGTGTTCATGATTCTGAAACACATTTTTATAAACACTTGAGAGTTTTATATTTTTCAAATGCTCCCCCTCAACATGTGCTCGATTGATTGTTTTATAAATTTGCACATGTTAGGTAGAGCTCGCACTTTTTGAATTGATTGATTTTCCAAGAACATGATCATCGCGAGACACGCTTACATCACTAGTAAACTAGCTTGAAATTATTACCCGTCCAGATCACATTCAAGGAAAGTCGCTCGAAATCGGTACATTCTACTCAGACACGTCATATGCGAGACACGCTTACATCACCAGATAAACTGTCTTGAAATTATTACCCGTCCAGGACATGTCTTTTCGACTACTGACTTTAGCTGTCGTCAATTCATTGGTTAAGTCTGAGTCACGCTCACGTGAGATGCATGCCAAATCCTTTTTGTCAATTCGCTCCCCCTCAATATGTGCATCGATATACGAAAGAGTTTAGCACATATGGGAGAGCTTTACATTTATGTCCAAACATCACATTTTATCAGATTTCATATTTAAATCACATTCTCTCCCCCGATCAGAAATTTCAAACCATTTGAGATTTGTGATCCCAAATGATTTAAATAGGTTAGAAAAATGTGGGAGAAAATGTGTCTGATTTAATTTGTTCGAATAATGGAGCATACTATACTCCCCCTCAAGCCAAGAGAGAGTGTCACTGCTGGTGTTGCACAATGTTTAAAAAGGTGTCATAAATTTGATCAAGTGCTCTCCCCCTCAATGAATGACCCATTTTCTTTTGGAAAAGCGGTAGTCATTCACTTGAGCGTCAAGCATTTGAAAAAATTTAAGTCCAGTTACCACCTTGTGAAACACCAAAACTCTCCTGAAGAATCATAAATGAAAGAGGGTTTTGGTAAAAAAGAAGATTTCTCTTCTTGAACATGAAATGATGCACTGAAACGTACATTAGATCGGAAAACATGGATATAAGGTAATCCATGCCCAGGTGAACATCACCCAGTTAGAGGAACAACCATCTTTTTGGCGACGTGTTTTCCTCAATGTATAGTGCGGGTTGCAGTATGAAGTAACTGCAATCCATTAAGACATGTTTTAACTGATTAGTATAACTTCTGCTCGAGCTTCATTTAAAGACCCGTGTCATTATTGAATGACATTTCTAGGCCCGTAAATGTTATCGATAAACAGAAGACATGCCTAGATGAGACTATTTTTGGTATTTTCGGATTTTTCAATTTTTTTATGGTTTTTATAGGTTTTATATTTTTCTGTTTTCTTTTTGTTTTAAGATATATACAAATATATACAAGGATATGAGATGATAACCCTTTACTCCTCCGTTTCATCCTGAAGACACTTGAGGGTTTCAGGTGTCAACTCTTCATTCCAAGACGCGGGAGAATGAACTGAAACCTCTCTCTCGGGAGAGCCTTGGTGAAGATGTCTGCTAGCTGAAACTCTGTCCTCACAAAATACAGCTCCACAATTCCTTTTTCAACCTATTCCCTGATGAAGTGATGCCTGATGTTGATGTGTTTTGACCTGGAGTGCTGGACATTGTTGCAACAAAGAGCAATGGCGCTTTTGTTGTCACAATATAGAGGAATTTTGTTGTATGAGAATCCATAGTCTGAGAGTTGTGATCGCATCCATATAATTTATGCACAACATGCCGACAAAGCAATGTATTTGGCCTCAGTTGAAGAAATGGACGTGCTCATTTGCTTCTTAGAAGACCAACTAACCAACTTTTCCCCTAAAAACTGAGCTCCTCCTGAAGTACTTCGACGGGTGTCCTGACAACCCGCATGATCAGCATCAGCATAAGCCGTTAACTTCATGGCCGTGTCCTTAGGGTATCAGAGACCCATATGGACTGTTCCTTGAAGATACCTGAAAACCCTTTTTACTGCTTCTAGATGCTTTTTGGTAGGCTTGGAATGATACCTCGCACACATGCATACAACAAATAGAAGATCTGGTCTACTCGCAGTAATGTACATTAAGGATCCAATCATGCTTCTGTATTTTGTTTGATCAACTGGAATCCCTGAAGGGTCTTCATCTAGCTTTGATCTATCTACCATGGGAGTGTCAACTGGCTCACTTGAATCAAATCCAAACTTTTTCAAGATCTCGTGTGCGTATTTGGACTGATTGATGAAAATGCCTCCGGGACTTTGAGATACTTGTAATCCTAGGAAGAACGACATTTGTCCCATCATTGACATTTGAAACTTGGAACTCATCTCCTTTGAAAATCTATCACATTCACTAGGATCAGATGAAGCAAATATGATATCATCTATATAAATCTGAACATGTAGTAGATGTTTTCTTGACTTCCTGGTGAATAATGTTGGATCAACAGCACCCTTTGAGAATCCATTTGCTAGAAGAAACTTGGACAATGTATCATACCATGCCCTACGCGCCTACTTCAACCCGTAAATGGCCTTCTTCAAGCGGTAAACATGAGTAGGATGTTCAGCGTCCACAAATCCTTCAGGTTGGCTCACGTATACTTCTTCCTTTAAGTCACCATTCAGGAAAGCTGTTTTGACATCCATCTGGTAGACTATCATATTCCGACTTGCAGCATTGGCCAGGAAGATTCTAATGGCTTCAATTCTAGCAACTGGAGCAAATGATTCTTCAAAATCAATGCCCTCTTCTTGTCTGTATCCTTTTGCAACTAACCGTGCCTTGTTCTTTAAAACATCACCATGCTCATCAAGTTTCACCTTGAAAATCCACTTGAGAGCAATAATCATAGCACACTCTAGAGGAGGCACCAACTCCCATACTTCAAGTCGATCAAATTCATGGATTTCATCTTGCATGGCCTCGAACCAGCAGTCTTTGGTCATTGCTTCCTTGGCATCTTTTGGTTCGAATTTAGACAGTACGAAATTGAAGAAACACCACAGTGCATCTGTAGCCAGTTGTTTACGAGTGGATACAGGACGAGAGGGATTGCCTATGATGTTGTCAATTGGATGATCATTAGTCCATTTTCTGAGATGGTCATGAGGTTGAGGGTTTTGAAATGATGTTGCCGTGCTGTGTTCTTCGTGAAAGGACGTGTCAGATGAGGATTAAGGGGGAAATATGTTCTCAAAAGGAACATCATCTATAGGAGCAAACCGATTAACTTCCAAAGAATGGTCATCTGCAGAATCTAGATGTACCGGAGAGGATTGAGTATTTGATGTTGAGGGTGATTGACTGGCAGCATGTGCATTGATGAGGCGAAAAGTGTACCGCTTTTAAGGGGTCATTTAAGCCCTAAATCGTATTTATTTGATCAAATATCGCCCTAAATCGTTCCTTTTGTCATTTTAGGTACTTTTGAGGAGAAATCTGGAAAAGGAGGCATTTTGGACGTTTTTGGAGCATAAAAGTGAAGAAAACGGCAAAGTCTCAAAAATCGGCTGAAAGTTACCTTTGACGGCGTCACAATTTACTCTGGACGGCGTCATGCTTTGGCAAGAAAAAGTGGACGTGAAATTTACTCATGATAAGCCAGTGAAAATAGCATGTGAATTCTGACGGCGTCACGCTTTAACTTGATCAAGGGCGTCACGGCTTAAATCATAAGGGGACGGCGTCACGTTCAAGGTTCGACGGCGTCAAGCCTTGATAAGCCAGAATGGATTTTTGGAGAGCTAAAGAGGGACGGCGTCAAGAAGGTCATCCGGGAACCCTAAAAGCGGCGAGGTGACGGCGTCACAATCCATAAGGTGACGCCGTCAGATGCAAAAGTCTATATATAGTTTTCTAATTTTTTGTCATTAAGGAGAGCTTAGTGTGTGGAATTTTGGGAGAAAACCCTAGGACGAATTTAGCTTCTTTTTCAAGGCTTTTTGCCTTGAGATCTTCCATGTTACATTGAAGATAAGTTATCAATTAATCATTCAATATGTCTATGTGTTGTTTGATTCTATCTTATTCTTGTCTTTTGATTAACATGTTAGGCTAAATTTATCTTGTGTTTGCTTAGATCTAATGAAACCTAGCTATTGATTATTGGTTATTAGTGTGTTGTTAGTTGTATTGGATGATTGTTTTCTATGTTAGGCTTAAGAAAACTGGCTAACTTCCTATTCGGTAACTTGCTTGAACGTCTTAAGAAACATGAACCAAATGCGTACTAAAGGTTTTTATGGTTGTATTTAATGCACAAGCGAATTCTAGTGATCCCATGTTAGGAGCTTCCTAGCCGGCTCGACATAGGAGTGAAGTAGGAGCTTGTAGAGTTGGGGAAGTAAGTACGCCACCCCACGAATGGTATTAAGGAATACACCCGTCATCCACGCGACTAATACACACTAATTAACCGGTAAAAGATAGTTAGGGAGTAAGGAAATCTAAGTAAACACATTTCTCTACACATAAGTTTCTCACCAACATTTTATTTTCAGTTATTTATTTTATTTGCATTCGTAGTAATTTGGGTTAGTTGACTAGCAACTAATTCCGCCCACTCCTTCAAACCCGAGATTTTACTTGCTTTCATAAAAAAAATATAAAAACATAAAAAGAATCTTCCTCAACCCTTAGACCTATTAGAGTAGTCTTTCATACCTAACGAACACTATTCCCTGTGGAGAACTATCAATCCCCCGTACTTACCACTACACTATACTACATCGGTCAGGTACACTGCCTGGTGGGGTTGTAAGCCTCTTGGGATCCCTCGAGAGGTAAAACCTGTTGTAAGGTTACAAAACCACGCATCAAGTTTTTGGCGCCGATGCCGGGGAATAGTTATTGTTTAGGTTTGAATTTTTATTTTATTAGGTCTACTCGCTAGATTCCTTTCTAGTGAGATTTTTATTTTCTTTTTCTAGGATTTTCTTTAGTCTATCTTTTTCTTTGTGTCTTTGTTCGTAAAAGAAATTTCCATTGACTCTTCCGTTCACCATTATGGAGTACGCGAATCCACCATACCACCAACCACAAAGGCCATTCTACCCTATTGACATCTCGAATTTCAAACAATATCGAGATGAACCCATATATGATGCATGGACTCGTTTTAGAAATTTACTCCGAAAATTCCCTCATCATAGTTTCGCTTTAGCATCCCTAACCCGAACCTTTTACTATCGTGTTGGCCAATATGACCAAATGCGCATTGAGGATTTTGCCAATGGGGACTTTAGGGAATTAAGTGCTGAAGAAGCATGGGATGCCATAGAAGATTGTGCCCAATATTATTATAGGGTAGACAACCCAACAAACGTTAGTACAAGTCAATTGAATATAAATTTCCTGGATCATGAAACAAGTTTGTTTGGGGATGAATACATTAGTGTTGAGATACCTAAGTGGTTGTCATGTAATGCCATAGTACAAAACGAACACATAGGTGACCTTGATGTGATGGAGGATTTAGCCGAACATGATCACATTGATCAAAAAGACCTAGGTTTTATGATCGATGACGATGAATCTCAAGAAACACATGATGAATCTTTTGGGCAATTTGAATATAGCAGTCAGAATATTGAGGATGATCCTTATGATTCGGATATAGAAGTTGAGATGCCTAGAGAAGCACTTGAGATACTAGGGAAAATGTTAGGTTTAAATTCTACCAAAACCTATGATGAGGATATAGGTGATCTTGACACAAGGAATGATGAGGTAAGTAACATAAGCCCACCAAGTACCCCACAAGTCCTACCATCAATTGAGGCACACACACCGCCCGTGACTTACCCGGAAGAAGTTGAGGAGACTATAGGAACCCCAATAGAGGTAGAGCCCTTGTACCAAACACAACTAGAAGAAGTATGTTTGAATACTTGTGATCACAACCTTACTCTTAGTTCTATGGAAGTTCCTAGTTTTGATGAACCGGAGCCTCAGCCAAAACCGTTACCTAATCTTCCATCCTTAGATGTGAATTTAGGAATTGAAAAAGGTCCCGATCCACCCATCAAACCATGTAGTCCGGGTAATGTTAAGATTAAGGTAGTAGACTCTAGGCCATGTGGAGTGGAAGCTAATATAGGAGTGAACCGTGACCTTACATACATACATCACCCATTTATGATTGATCACAAGAAACATTATGGGTTTAAACCGGGTTTATTAGGTCAAAGTAGATTCTTAACTTGGAGTCTCTCGAAGTTGATAGAAGATGATCCCTTTCTAGGAGAAAACTTCAATTCACCCATTGACCCAATTGAACTAAGTAAGGTTATGATGATTGGATCCCACATCTTTGAGCATATAATTCATCCACCACTCTTTCCTCACGTGGCATACTTCCACCAAGATGGTGTGTATCGCTACTTTCACCCACACTTAATCCTAAGTGTAGGGAAAACCTCCCCTATTTCCGTTAAATAAGGGTAGAGTCAGGCTCGTGACTCGAACAAAAACAAGCGCTCTTGGGAGGCAACCCAAGCTTTATTTGTTTTATTTGCTTTGTGTGTTTATTTATTTGTTGGTTTGATTTTATTTGTTTCTGTATGTGTGTTTAATTTTTATCATCATTGATTCATGTTCAAGAGTAAATTGTGAAAATGCTTTATTTTGTTTTTAACTTCGTCTTAACTACATATAAAGGTATTTTGCAAAAGATAAGTGTAAGGGAAATCTAAATCGGTTTATTAGAACACAAATGAACATGAATCATAATAATAATAAATTAACATACATATTCGTATTTGTTTGAGTCAAATGCTTGTATCGAGTCATAGTGATATTTTGCAGGATTTCCAGGAAGTAAGGTAAAGGTTTTTCCAGAAATTTTCCGGAAACTTAAAATGAGAATTTTTGTCAGGTCATTTCTGACGGCGTCAAGGTTTATAACCTGACGGCGTCAGATTTAATTTTCAGAAATTTTTGAAAGTTTTGTTTTCATAAAAAGTTTTTATTAAATCTCCAACTTATAATCTCCAGGAATCTGCAAAATTATCATTCCACAAGCATTATATCCTTATATATAGATTTTATCCCGCCGATGTTATGCAGGTTTTCGTGTTTGTTTTCTCAGGTTTAACAGGTTATTTTGGACAAGGAAATGTCTTGGATCAAGCTTGTGGCGATGCATTAGTCATGGAGCTTCAACATTCTCTTTGGAGGAAGATCTAACCGTGTAATTTCATTATCCACCGAACGAATCAGGGGAGTATTTAATTTCATTCTTTTACTTTATGCTTTTACATCTTGTTATTTGAACATTGGGGACAATGTTCATCTTAAGTGTAAGGGGGGGTAAAAGTACGATTTTTGAGAATACAATTGCGCTTGATTTTTGTTTGTTTAATGGTAGATGTGTAATAAAACTGAGAGAAATACTTGTTAAGGTAATTTTAGTGCCAAATTTAAAATTTTTTACAACATTTAGGAGTGAAACTTTGATCTTAATGAGCGTCTCACGGATAGGAGTTATATGACTAGCACAAAAACCGTACAACTAAAAAATTTTTCCACCCCCAAATATGTGAGGTTCACCCCTAGAATTGGTAGGAAAAGCATTTATGCTATGATGTGTGTACCGGTAGCACTTAGATTCTAGAACTTGCGTTAGGACCATTCCGAGGCCACAAGTGAGACTACATTCGTGTAGTTAGATTTACTACATGATAAGAGGCATTAGGATTAACCCATTGTTTTACACCTGTGTTTTTGTTATAATTACTTTGGCTACATTGGTCAAGTAATTCTCCCACACCCCTTTGCGTTGTACTCATTTTTAGTACACGATACCCCTAGTACACCCCTCAGAGCCTATCTTTTCGCTTCGACCTTTAAGCATTTTACTTAAAGGAAGAATTTGTTTACACCCCACTTAAATGTACACCCAAATCGCCTTAGCCTTCCTTGTATGCACTCATTTTTAGTGCATTATTGTTACAAACATTTGTTTAAACCCAAGTTAATTATCTAGTTGATTACATGGTTGCTAAGTCAAGTCATATCCTTGTACATATTGTTTTGGGACGATTGGGACTCATGGGTAAAGTACTAGTGTAATGGAGTAATGGGGAAGAACATCATTTATTACCCCCATATGTGCTAAATGTTTTAAAAGTACTCCAAGTTTTTCAATTATCTTAATTCGAGTCATTAGAATAGTTATTTGTAAAGTTATGTAAAAGTTCAAGTGTAAGGGGAATGCAACGCCCCTATGATGTATTATTTTGGATGGTAGGGCAAAAGTGTATGCAAAAAAAAAAAAAAAAAAAAAAAAAAAAAAAAAAAAAAAGAAAAAAAAAATCGAAAAATCAAGGAAAATACAAAAAAATGAGAAAATGAAAAATAGAAAAAACATACGGACTACCATCCCGTTTCATTTTATGTTTGTTTTATGTTTTTGTTATTTTGTTATTTCGTTTCTAGCTTAAGATCGAGTCGAGTCTTGGCTTAGCAACATTGTATAGTACATGTAATTAATCAAGATTTTTAACTAGCCACCAGTAAAATATCCCTTATCCAACAAAACCGTGTTTTCCTTTTCCCTACACCTAACGTTATAACCCATTTAAAAGCCCTCTTTGATAGTTTGTCTTTGGTGCTTACGCCTAGTGGAGGAGGTTTTCGATCCTTTCCCAAGCCTATGGTAATCTATTTGCTATGACAGGTAGTGAGAGATATTATCCGTTTTCATTTATGAGATTTATTTTGATGACACTTGAGAGATGTGAGTATCTAAACACTACTTGTGAGGTGCTAGTTTATAATCTCCGTGCTTATTATGATTAAAGTGGAACGAATATTTGTTGTAATTACTTTTATGTTTGCATTAAATGACCCCTAACTTGTATTTTGATTAGAATAAAAGCGCATTTGCTTGAGGACAAGCAAATCTCAAGTGTACGGGTATTTGATGAGGCGAAAAGTGTACCGCTTTTAAGGGGTCATTTAAGCCCTAAATCGTATTTATTTGATCAAATATCGCCCTAAATCGTTCCTTTTGTCATTTTAGGTACTTTTGAGGAGAAATCTGGAAAAGGAGGCATTTTGGACGTTTTTGGAGCATAAAAGTGAAGAAAATGGCAAAGTCTCAAAAATCGGCTGAAAGTTACCTTTGACGGCGTCACAATTTACTCTGGACGGCGTCATGCTTTGGCAAGAAAAAGTGGACGTGAAATTTACTCATGATAAGCCAGTGAAAATAGCATGTGAATTCTGACGGCGTCACGCTTTAACTTGATCAAGGGCGTCACGGCTTAAATCATAAGGGGACGGCGTCACGTTCAAGGTTCGACGGCGTCAAGCCTTGATAAGCCAGAATGGATTTTTGGAGAGCTAAAGAGGGACGGCGTCAAGAAGGTCATCCGGGAACCCTAAAAGCGGCGAGGTGACGGCGTCACAATCCATAAGGTGACGCCGTCAGATGCAAAAGTCTATATATAGTTTTCTAATTTTTTGTCATTAAGGAGAGCTTAGTGTGTGGAATTTTGGGAGAAAACCCTAGGACGAATTTAGCTTCTTTTTCAAGGCTTTTTGCCTTGAGATCTTCCATGTTACATTGAAGATAAGTTATCAATTAATCATTCAATATGTCTATGTGTTGTTTGATTCTATCTTATTCTTGTCTTTTGATTAACATGTTAGGCTAAATTTATCTTGTGTTTGCTTAGATCTAATGAAACCTAGCTATTGATTATTGGTTATTAGTGTGTTGTTAGTTGTATTGGATGATTGTTTTCTATGTTAGGCTTAAGAAAACTGGCTAACTTCCTATTCGGTAACTTGCTTGAACGTCTTAAGAAACATGAACCAAATGCGTACTAAAGGTTTTTATGGTTGTATTTAATGCACAAGCGAATTCTAGTGATCCCATGTTAGGAGCTTCCTAGCCGGCTCGACATAGGAGTGAAGTAGGAGCTTGTAGAGTTGGGGAAGTAAGTACGCCACCCCACGAATGGTATTAAGGAATACACCCGTCATCCACGCGACTAATACACACTAATTAACCGGTAAAAGATAGTTAGGGAGTAAGGAAATCTAAGTAAACACATTTCTCTACACATAAGTTTCTCACCAACATTTTATTTTCAGTTATTTATTTTATTTGCATTCGTAGTAATTTGGGTTAGTTGACTAGCAACTAATTCCGCCCACTCCTTCAAACCCGAGATTTTACTTGCTTTCATAAAAAAAATATAAAAACATAAAAAGAATCTTCCTCAACCCTTAGACCTATTAGAGTAGTCTTTCATACCTAACGAACACTATTCCCTGTGGAGAACTATCAATCCCCCGTACTTACCACTACACTATACTACATCGGTCAGGTACACTGCCTGGTGGGGTTGTAAGCCTCTTGGGATCCCTCGAGAGGTAAAACCTGTTGTAAGGTTACAAAACCACGCATCATGCATTGAGACTGATTGAGACTGATGCTGATGGCCCTTCTGAGCCTTGTGGTACTTGAGCATCCGCAATGCTAGGTGCAGCTACTGCATTTGAGATTGTTTCATTTGTTGGCTCAAAGTATTCGTCAAACATAGGATCAAATAGCTTCTTCAACTCCTCACTAGTTGGTGGAACATAAGGTTCTGCAGGCTTGTGATTCTGTACAAGCCCTGAACTAATTGGTCCAGGTGTCAAAAGTTTAAAATCGGGTCCAGAACTGGTTTGTCCTGAAGCAGATTGCTCACTTAGCTCGTCGAACGTGACATGGATGGTTTCCATAATTTGTCGGGTTCTCTTATTGTAGATTTTGTACACTCTACGGTCTGGTGTGTATCCAACAAAAATACCTACGTCTGCTTTAGCTTTTAAATTTCCCAAGTCTTGACTATCATTAGTTGGATAGCAAAGTGCGCCAAACAAATGAAGAAATGAAAGATCTGGTTTCTTGTTATGAATTAACTCATAGGGAGTCTTTTCATGAATGGGATGAATCAGAGATCGGTTTTGGGTGTAGCATGTAGTTGCAATAGCCTCTGCCCAGAGAAACATCGATGCCTTTGAAAATATAAGCATGGTTCTTGCAGCTTCCACCAGAGTACGGTTCCGCCGTTCAACAACTCTGTTCTGCTGAGGAGTGCGAGGTATACTTTTCTGATGTGTGATGCCAATATTTTCATAAAAGTTTCTGAGTTGTTGATTGACAAACTCAGTTCCATTATTAGTGCGGATGATTCTGACAGTCTTGTTAAGCCTTACTTGTAGCTGTTTTATCAGTTTAATGATCACCTCTGGAGTCTCATCCTTGGTTCTCAAAAACTTTACCCATGTGAACCGAGAGTAATCATCTACTATCACCAGAACATATTTCTTTCCATTTATGGTTTGTACTCTCATTGGACCGCACAGATCCATGTGGAGGGTATGAAGAACTTCCAAGTTGGTGTTGACGGTTTTAGGTTTGTGGGTTTGTTTCTTGCTTTTGCCCAGTTGACATGCAGAGCAGAGATGATCTTTCTCATATTTTAATCTGGGCATTCCTCTAACAAGATCTTTGTGGGAAAGATTATTGATGGTACCGAAGTTCAGGTGGTTCAAACGACGATTCCACAGCCATGATTTTGTTTTAGAGGATTTTGAAAGCAAACATATGGGAGTGGACTTCAACATTTCTTCAATAGATATGGTGTACAGATTTGTACCCCGACTACCCTTGAGAAGATCTACATCATCCAATTCTCTGACGAAACATGTGTGTTTTCTGAAAGCCACTTCCAGATCTGAGTCACAAAATTGACCCACATAAAACAAATTGTGCCCTAATCCTTCCACATAGTAAACCCGTGAGATTACACTGTCACCGAACACATAATCTCCATAACCCATAATCGCACCAAAGTGGTCGTTCCCGAATCTAACTGTCCCGATAAACCTTTTCACAAAGTTCTTGAGCCGTGAGCGATCCCCAGTCATATGTTTTGAGCAGCCTGAGTTCAAATACCAAAGGACGATTTGTACGACCTGCATTTGAAACCAGACAATAATGGATAACTGAAATATGTGGATCCCCACTTGCATTTGGGGTCTGTTTGGTTAGCACACACAAGTTCAGGAGCAGCAATCTTTTCTAATACTGATGCCTCTACATGGAAAACTACCCTAGAGTTATCAGAAGACTTATTAGAAAGGCAGTGTGTTCCTAATGGAAGGATTCGACCAGTTGGTCTCCATTCTTTAACCTTCACAATCTTATTTTCATTCAACTTAGGTAATGGATTCTTATTTCCTAAACTGAATTTCCTTCCAGTGGGTCTCCATTGATACCTAACATTAGTGAAGATTTTTCCTGTTGCTTTCCAAATTTTCATATTTCTTTCAGTTTTCCTAACATGCTTAACATGGGGTGGTGCATGAGATATCAGAGACGACACAACACATTCATCGCGATTAACAGAAATTAAGCATTCGTCACATGTTTTACAGACCGTATTAGAATTCGAATTAATTACAATACTTTTGATACTAGAATTAACATGATTCAATCTAGTCGTTACAAACTTATTGTTCCTAGGTTGGGCTTCTACTCTTTTCTTGTGATCACTCTCAGCCGGCGCAGTCCTATCATTCCTTGCATTACCTTTAGGCTTTGACCCGCTAGCTTGGGTGTCACTTTTCACTCCTATAGAAGTAATGATGGGAACATTAGTTTGCTTTACTAACACATGCTTTCCTGATATTGATGTGCTGGGTTCTGATGTTCTTGATGGTAGATCAAAGGATACAAGCTAGTTTTTAATAGTGGATGATGAGGCACCTAATCTATCTCTTTGGTTGCGAGACTTAGGACCCGTGCTAATGGCATATTCTAATTGTTCCGGGATCCTTTTTGTGAGGACGCAGGCATAACCTACTGCCTTATCAAGTGGTTTTCCTATTCTGTCCTCTTCCACAACCTCACGAAGAGTGTCAAGTCCATCCCTAAGGTGACTGAGATACATTTGATGGACAGGTCTGTTGTTTATCATGGGAAATGGAATAGGCCCCACATCAACATCATATATTTTACAAGCAGGGACCATTGATGAAACACAATTACAAGATGTACTTGGCATTTTTCCTTTCACCTGAGTCTTAAGATTCTCAATCTCATTTAACAAAGAAGTTATCTTTTCATTATGACTATTTCTTGTAACTTTAATTGAGTCATATAACTCTTTGTAGTGTTGTTTAATCTTAGAATTTTCTTCTCGAAAACACTCATTTTCATAATGTAACTTGTTTATGGTGTCTTGAAATTGAAAATTCTGAGAATCTGAAGACGAAGGTTTATTGGTGCCATACACATCACACTTGTTGGACTTCAATTGGGCAATTTGAGCCCTCAACAGTCGAATCGTGTTCGTGTGAGCTTGAATTTTCTCATCCCGTTTGCTTAATTCAAAATACGTATCAAACTCAGGAGCATCCGAAGATGTCTTGACATTTGATAGTTTACATCTTTCTTCTAAGTGTTGGTATTTTAATTGTAAATTAAGATAATCAACCTCTAGTTTAGAAAAACGTTTGACCATGTTATCATGGTCATCATTTTGAATTTTTTCAAGCAGTTTCAAATTCTCCCCCTCAAGCTCCACAACACGATTCTGGGTAACATTTAAAGCCATAGCATACTCATGATATTGACAAGCAGATAATGCAGAATCAGTAGCAGTAAAAAATACATCTTGTGCAATACATCTTGCAATCAAATTTTCATTAGTGATGAGTATGTTTTTCCTTTCAATCTCACGGCTCTTAAGTTCTATTTCATATTCAGTTACCTCATTTTCCATATCTTTAAACACTGGTTTCATTTCATTTATTTCTGTGTTAAGGGTCGTTTGCATCCCTTCAAAATGTTCTTTCAGTTGTTTAAAGAATGGCATGACCTCAATCAAGTAACACCTTTTAGCATGTTCAAAACACCTTTCCCCCTCAGTTATTCCAGTTGGTGTGATTCTCTTCTTACATGTATTATCAAAATCAGCAAATAGTTGCCAAAGCACGTATAAGCTAATTAACGTTTTGCATTCAGTAGGAAGAGACAGAGGAACCAAATGCCTAGGTGTATTGGGAGGATACACAGTTATAGACACAACTTTCCTAATGAGTGGGGTGTTGGCTTTAAGTTTTTCAACTTTTAACTTTTCCATGTCTTATGTCCAAAACATCTGTTCAGGTGTTAACTTCTTTTGAGAAGCAAACACAGTCAAACAATTATGCTCATAATAATCAGGGGGTTTAATTATTACACGGTTGCCTATGCATGCAGGATCCTTCATTTTCTCATTCATTCTTTCCCTAATTATGTCTTCTATCTCCTCACTTTCTTTCAAGGAAAAATGCTCAGGGGGTGCATGATTGGGTGTGATCATCACATTAGCATCGTATAATGCAGGTTGAGCAATTTGAGCAATCCTAAGGCAAGTTATCTTAGGTTCACCTATCCTCGTTTTACTATGTTTGTCACACAGCTTCTTGTGCCTATGTATCATTTGAGCAATCTGTTTGGTTTGATCTTGTGTGTACAACTTATCTTCAAGCTTATTCTTTAACGTTTTGAGTCTAGAAAAATCATTTAAGAGTTCTGTTTCTTTTTCTTTCAATTCTAGCTTTAGTCTACTTATGTGATTTTGAGCATCCTGTTGCTGCTTAACAGATAAATCCAACTGAATTTTCAAAGATTTTAACTCTTGTTTTAATGTTTCTTCTTTTACTCTAGATTCTTTCATAAGTGTACACATTTGATTTTCCATTTTCTGCTCTCGTGCATTGAGCTCAAACTTAGCACGCTGTTTATACATAGCTACTTGTTCCTTATATATGTTTAGTCTAGTGATCAAGTTATCATATGGAGCAAGTACAATGCTATCATTTCTTTCGCATGCATTATCTACCTCACATGTATTTTCTAAGGCACACAAATCATTAACAACACAAGCATTATTGACGACAGAAGTTTCTCCATCTTGTACATCGGGCACATTGTTGTGAGTCAAATATTGTTCATATGGAATCATATTGCTATTTTCCATGTCAACATTATTTGAGTCAGAAACATTTGCTTGTTGTACTTCGTTGGGAACCTTTTGTTCATCCCCTACAACATATGTTTCATAAAGTTTTAGTACCTCAGAAATCACAGATGCATTTGAAGAACCAGCTTGTCGAGACGGTGAGGCCAAGGATGATAAGTTAGCCATGAAGACAGTTTGAGCTGTTGGTTCTTCATCTACATCAGAGTCAAATGAATCACAATCTTCAGCTTGGAAGATATTATGATCATTGAGTGCCAGATCTTGAACTGGTTGCTCATCCACATCTGCATCAAAAGTATTTCCCCCATCACCAGCTAGAAACAACAATTCTTTGTTGGGTTTTGAGGAAGTTGTTGCTTAGTTATGATAAACACTTAGTCAAATATATGTTTTGTATCACTCTACTGATAGGCTTATTCACTCTGCTGCTTGTGTAATCACTCTGCTGTCAACGTTCTATATTGCTGATGATGAGACTCAAGAATATGCTAAGTATGACTCTGCTGCTAGACATGTTCAATCTGCTGCTAAGCCAACCACTCTACTGTTGGTACATGACAAGAAGAGATATATTATACTACCACTTGGTGCTTGTTTAATATATCTTAACTATTATTGAGCAAATAGACTTGACTTGTACGATAATGAAAATTCAGATAACTTGGAGCACTATAGGAGTAAAGGTTGTAAAGCAAAAGTAATTGATTACTTTTGCTTATTGTATGTAAAGTAGCTTTGTACATTTATACACTAGTTAGGTACCCTTGGTGTATAAAAGGAGTACCTTGGAAACGTTAGATATAAGTTGTGTGTGTATCTCTTACTGCTTTACTAGTAGTGTTAAAGCGTGTGTAGACAAAGTGTCTAAGTATTTGTAAGAGTCGTATAAACATTTCAAGGTTTTTTGTAACCCCGTTACTTTTGAGTAACCGTAATATATTGAAGTGTTTATTGAGAAATACTTTGTGTTATATCTTTTCTGTTTGTTGAAAACTCTTCTTAAGATTAACTACTAAATTCCGCATAGTATTTAATAGTCATTACTCAAGAACAGTTTCTATACTTATTATCTTGGATATTTATATCTAAGGTAATTAACAAGATCATTGATAGCTCATCTGGGATCAACAAGTGGTATCAGAGCTTGTGATCTAGAAACTGAAATCAAGAAGAAGCTTTATTCGTACGAATTTATTCAGCTAAAGAAAACAACACTTTGCACTCATGGCCTACTCTTCAGGATCTGACTCTGAGGTATCAAGTAGTTCTAGTTGTTCATCTAAATCTTGCACTGACTCAGTTGTAGAACTAAAATCTAGATATGATAAGTTAAGAGTTGAAAGTGATAAAGTTAAACTAGAACTCAAAGCATATAAACTTGGTGTTAAAACATTAGAAGAAAAAATTGTTCTTCTTAGACAAATAGAAGATCAATATGCAGAAAAGGTCAATGTTTTAAAAGGTGAAGGATATATAAAAGTCAGTAAGATAAATTTTCTTACTCAACAGATTGAAAAAGCTGAACGAGAAAGAGATGTAGCCCTAGCTGATAAAGAAAAACATATCATTAGGGTAGAAAAACAGAAATTTGCATCTGATAGCTTTGATAATATAGTTAAATGTCAATTAATGAGAAGAGGAAGTGGAATAGGTTATCATGAGGTACCACCTCCACCCCTAAGTGCTTTTGCACCTTCTATAAGAGAATTTTATTTTATGTCAGAAATAGATGTTGAGCCTGTAGGTGAACCAAGTAAGATAAGAATAGAAGCACCTAAGGAAGAAAAAGTGGTAGTGTCTGATGCACCAAAAATGATTAAGTCAGATGATAAACAGGTTGAGGTAAAAACTAAAAAGGTAGAAGAAACACCTGTTGAACCTAGGATTAAACAAGTCAAGTTTGTTAAACCTAGGTTTGGAAAACAAATCTCTAGGAAAATGGCTGAGTGTGATGAGAAACCTAGAGTAAATCCTAGAACAACTAGCAACTTGCCAAGAGGAAATAAAAGGAACTGGAACAATCTAATCTCACAAAGGTTGGGTAAAATTTTCAGTTAATCAAGAAGGCATGTTATAGTTGTGGTAGTTTTGAGCATCTTCAAAAGGGTTGCCATTACTATCAAAGACCAGTTAGGAATCAAAATGCTAGGGTGAATTTTGCAAGAAATACTCGTCATCACTCTAAAACAAACATGGTTCCTAGACAAGTTTTACTTAACACTGGTTATTCTAGGATAATAACAAATAATAGGCCCATTCAATGGAACAAATTTATCCCTGCTGCTAAGGCAAAAGCAAACTCTACTGCTAAGCCTAGAGCATTACCAAACACAGTCATGGGACATCATTTTTATGCTGTTAAAGCCTCCGCTTGTTGGAAATGGAAAGCTAAAACATCTGATGCATCCAACAGTGCATCATTGGACTTAAAGAAATTTGACTACAATGATGCACAAGGCAGATATAAGTCAGTCATGGCTTGGGTCCCCAAGAGAATCTAATTCTCTAAAAAAAAAAAAAAAAAAAAAAAAAAAAAAAAAAAAAAAAAAAAAAAAAAAAACCACTCTACTGCTAGCATAAAATGACTCTGCTGGTAGCGATATGAAACTCTGCTGGAAGCCTCAGATTAACCACTCTGTTGCTACGTTCACTTGTTGTTGTCACTCGTTGTTGTTGCTACTCGATCTTCATGCTACGTTCATTCATTTGCCACATGTAAATCAAGAAATTTCTTCATTTAAAAGGAAGGTGCTACTCGATGGCAGCCTCATGTCAACATGGAAACATGAGACTGTTGTTAACGTGGGACTGATTATAAAGAGTTGTGTTGCTTCGTATCTTCATGGCTTTAAGGTTTTCTCCTTTTGAAGAAAAAGTTGTTGCTTGCTACTCTTGTGTTATACGCAACTCTTCATAAATGTTAGAGTTTTACAACTCTAAAATTGATGTGTTGCTACGCGCTGTTGATGCTATGTATACGTCGCAAGCTTAACATGGAAAATAAACTGTGGCAAAATACAAGGCATGGGATTCACGGTGTGAAGCTACTGCTTTGTGTTTACGTGAAGAGAATGGTAAAGGGTTTTGGTTAAACTACTGCTAGTCGAATGGCAGTATAGTTGGAAGCAAGAGTTAAATGGGTTTGTTGCATATGAGATGTGGGGTTTTCATATGGACTTGGAGGAAATTGCTGCTGCTGTTCATAACTCGAACTGTTTAACATGGTGAATAATTTTGGTATGTTTACTGAGATATCACGTGGGATGATTCCAAGTTTGGCATGCTTCACTTGGCGACAAAAAGAAAGTTGATAGTTTTGGAAGGTTACTTTTGTAAAAGTTTGTACAACGAATTGCACATGGTCGTTCTAAGCAAAAGGTCAAGGTATGAAATAATATTTCTTGCAAAGGTACTAATTACAATCTCATCATTATTAAATAATACACATGGTACCCTACCATATGAGAATGAAAGGGTTCTTCAATGATTATCAATTTTAATTGATATACCTCGTACGAAGCACATGAGCAGCATGTTACTAATTTTATTCGAGCAACAGTTTACAAGTTAAATAAGTTACCTCGTACGAGCAGCAGAGCAACATGTTAGAATTTTTAATTATCAATATCAAATTGATAGCAAATGGGTGGCAGAACATGGTATTTTAGAATAAAGATGTTGTTGGATCTGAAGTTATGAGGAATTCAGGGGAGGACAACATGGTATTGGTTGAAAATGATGCTGATAATGTTACTAATCATGAAAGAAGTCACAACAGCAGTAAGTGTTTGGAAGCTTTCTCCTAGTGTTTGTTTCAAAATTTGAAGAAACTTGATGATTTTAGAATAAAATATCAAGTTTAGAGGAGGATTGTTGGGTTTTGAGGAAGCTGTTGCTTAGTTATGATAAACACTTAGTCAAATATATGTTTTGTATCACTCTACTGCTAGGCTTATTCACTCTGCTGCTTGTGTAATCACTCTGCTGTCAACGTTCTATATTGCTGATGATGAGACTCAAGAATATGCTAAGTATGACTCTGCTGCTAGACATGTTCAATCTGCTGCTAAGCCAACCACTCTACTGTTGGTACATGACAAGAAGAGATATATTATACTACCACTTGGTACTTTTTTAATATATCTTAACTATTATTGAGCAAATAGACTTGACTTGTACGATAATGAAAATGTAGATAACTTGGAGCACTATAGGAGTAAAGGTTGTAAAGCAAAAGTAATTGATTACTTTTGCTTATTGTATGTAAAGTAGCTTTGTACATTCATACACTAGTTAGGTACCCTTGGTGTATAAAAGAAGTACCTTGCAAACGTTAGATATAAGTTGTGTGTGTATCTCTTACTGCTTTACTAGTAGTGTTAAAGCGTGTGTAGACAAAGTGTCTAAGTATTTGTAAGAGTCGTATAAACATTTCAAGGTTTTTTGTAACCCCGTTACTTTTGAGTAACCGTAATATATTGAAGTGTTTATTGTGAAATACTTTGTGTTATATCTTTTGTGTTCGTTGAAAACTCTTCTTAAGATTAACTACTAAATTCCGCATAGTATTTAATAGTCATTACTCAAGAACAGTTTCTATACTTATTATCTTGGATATTTATATCTAAGGTAATTAACAAGATCATTGATAGCTCATCTGGAATCAACATTCTTCCTCATCCAAAACAACTCCATTCTCTTGAGCCTGCATCAACAGCATCTTGTCCTTGAAGTAATCTGAGTTCTAAGGACATTTTGGTTGATTGCAATTTCTGGCAATGTGTCCCAGTCCTCCATAATTATAGCACTTGAGCTATTTCCCTTGCCCCTGATTGGCATTCCCTACTTTGTTCTGCATAATTCCTCGACCCATGCTTCTTCCAACTCTCCCTTGCACATTCTGAACCACAATTTTTCCATCCTCCACCATTGCTAGGTTGCGTGGGTTGGATGAGTTTCTTAACTGATTGTTGGTCTGAGGGAGAGATGCTTTGAACTGTTGAACAAGTAATGATACTTGATTGGTGAGGTTATCAAGCATTTTGTCAGTCTGAGTATAACCAGAGTCAAGTTGAGGACTCATAGCAGATGATGGTGATTGAAGTTGAGAGTAGCCTTGGTTGGATGAGGGTTTGGTGTTTGGTAAAGCAGTTGCCAAAAAGGCCAGTGGATCATTAGGAGTTGAAGGATTCAACTTTTCTCTTAGCACCCGATCGAAGACAGCATGCTTCTCATGTTGTTGGAGATAGGCATATAGCTATTCATAGTTGGTGTCCCTCAGACCTTTGTTGAGTTTGACAGCTGTGACAAATCTGTCCCATTTTGGAGTCATGTTGTTCACAAACTTGGAGTTAAGTTGGATGTTGGGCATAGTCATTCTAATTATCTTCATGTCATTTACCAACTTATGGAATCTCACATAGTAGTCTGTGATATTCTCTCCTGGGTTCATTTTGAAATGTTCAAACTCATCATACAATTGAGATTCCCTGTCTTTCTTTGTGAGTTCTGACCCAGCTAACAGCATCTTCACATTGTCCCATACTGCCTTGGCTTCTGTGTTGAAATTGATGAGTTTGTAGACATCCTTTGGTAGACCTTGAATGATGATATTTGAGGCTCTAATGTCAGCATCATACCTCTTCTTTTCCTCCTCAGTAAGGTCATTGTAAGTGCGAGGTCTGTCAATACCAAATGTGACTGTGCCATCTTCACCAGTAGTCACAACGTCTCTGGTAGTACCCATTTGAAATGGTCCTTCATCAATGGACTTAAGGATGTTTGCCCCGTTTTCTTTCCCCAAGCAATAAAGTCGCATTCTCTGTGCCCACGACTCATAGTCTGTCCTATCAAGCATAGGCGGACGGGTATCGGACCCCGCTGCTTGAATGTCATCTGATGCAGTGCTAGTCATGTTGATAATAAAGTATACGGGATTTTACAGTTCTTGTGATTTAACCAAGAAATCGAATCTTTCGCGGGACTTTCTAAAATCACCAAGAAACGAACCGTAAACTAGAAGTTACTTGCTAATTAGAACTATAAGTCTTAACTCAAGAGAACTCAAATCTCAATTGATCAAAACGCAAGATGTCAAGACACCACTTGTCAAATCGCAACAAGACAAATCGCAGGATTATCAAGTCGCAATAAGTCAACTAGAAGCTAGTCAAATCGCATACAATCAAGTTGTAATTTGAAAGCTATGAGACAAAACGCAATGTTCAATTTGCAGGTACACAAATCGCAACACACTAACACAAAACGCAACAGACAAATCACAACTTCTGAAGATACAAATCGCAACTGACAAGTCGCAACTTCTGAATATACAAAACGCTACAGACAAATCGCAACTTCTGAGAACACAAACTGCAACAGACTAGTCGCAACTTCTGAATATACAAGACGCAACAGACAAGTCGCAACTTCTAAGAACACAAGCCGCGACAGACAAGTCGCTACATCGAAGAATACAAACCGCAACACATAAATCGCACCTCTGTCAGACACAACTCGCAACCCACAAGACGCAAGTCACTAGATGACAAAGCTGTCACTATCTTGGACAAAACGCAAGTTCGCAAAATGCCAGACAAGTCGCTTTCGTAGCGATTTGTCATTTTTCCCAAATCCGGTAAAGAGACAAAACGCAATCTCGGGGAAACACAAGACGCAACTTTCACTTTCCAAGCCAGACACAAAACGCAACCAAGAACAGACAAGTCGCTACCAAGAACAACTTACCAAAACCACTCGAATCAGCCAAAAATCACCACACAAAGCCTGAAACTATGATTCCAAACACCAAACACTATTCCTATGATATCCCTAAGCTAGAAAGTACAAGATCTAACGCCTTTTATCACCAAAACAAAGCGCAAAAGAGAGTTTTAAGGAACTTTATATTCGAACCAATCTTGCCCCAAAACTCCACAAATATGTGAATATACCCTTATGTGAACCTAACCATGGCTCTTGATACCAATTGTAGGATATTCACATGCCAAGAAACACTAGTTTGGGTCACTAGTTTGGATCGAACAAGAAGTTTAGTGAGAGAAAGAGATGGAACCTTGAGGTAGAGAGAGAAACAAAAAGGGAAAAATGTAGTGAAAGCTTAGAAGGTCCAACCCTCTCCTTGTGTGGAGAGGGCTTTATATAGTACTTGTCTAGGCTACTTACTATGCCCCTAGCGGACTGTGGAGCGAGCTGACAGTGGGTAAAGACCCGACCCCCTCCACAATAATAATAACTAATCTACTACTAATATTACTAGTAATACTATGAGCTATTTAATATAAATGAGTGCTCGGGGTGACCGAGTCTTCAACTGAACATTTATATTCCTAACAATTTCAAAACAAAGAATGACAAAAATAATAAGGCTAAAATAATTATTTATAAAGCTTTGCCGAGAGTTGAATATGAAAGAATATTCTTCTTTCAAACGGCAAATGATATTTGGAAAAATCTCTTAAACTTTCAACAAGAAGAATGTCAAGCCAAAGATGAGAAATTTGATCTTGTACATGAATTAGTTGTCCTAAAAAATTGATAGATAATCATTTAGATAAAATAAATACATGTGCTACTAGTTCAAATGTTTTTAATGAAGGCATTAATGACGAAGACTACATGGATCAACTCCGAAATGAACTTAATTTAAAATCATGGAGTGACACAGACGAAGATGAAGATTACTATCCGGTATGTGAAGAATTCAAACTAGATAACACTCCAAATAAGGTACAATCCGAAACCTAACATTTTTGCTATCATCAATTCATTTTAGAATTTTCAAAATTAGAAAATGAGTTTAAACATTTTTGCAACATAGATCTAAAAACCATTTCTAAACATGAATAATCAAAAACCTTTGAAAGTAATTTTGAAAAAGAAATAATTTTAGAAGATAAAATGTCTAGACTTGAAAGTAATATTGAAATTGATCTAGAATGCAAAACATGTCAAGAACATAAGCATGAAATTAAAAGATTAAACGAAAGAGCAAAAATATTAGCTAAATTTGAAGAAAGTTCCAAATCTCTTAAATACCTACTAAGTTGTCAAAAGCCATTCAAAGATAAAACCGGTTTAGGATTTAGTTCGGGTAACTCCTCAACAAGTAAATCAAAACAAATTAAAATTGAAAAACCTAGTAAAGAAATTTAGATATAAGGCTATTTACTATGATTATAATTAATATAAGTCAAGAAATCCATTGTTTGTGCATCAAAACAAACTATTAAGGAATTCTTGTACTTCTTGGCGACATCCTCACCATGTGCATATAAATGCAATGGATGTCTTCAACTAACCATCTCGGACCTATGAGAATCTGGGTACCAAGCTGTTTTATTTGACTAGGTGATGAACGCACAAAGGAATGAAACTCAATCTTGCGTTAACCTATTTACATTTAAAACATGCGCGTGAAGACAAATGAATCATCTAGTCCTGAACCACACTCAATATCTCACATGATAATCCATCTCAAGAAATAGCTAATGGCATAGTGGAATATTTATGGTGCGGCGATTGAAGAATTAATGAAGATATCTCCATTACCTAATCCTAACTTTGAGTAATCTACAAAGTATCTTTTAAACAAGTACTTGTTGAAAAAAGCATGATGTGGTTGGAATAAAGAGGTGAAAGTCTCAACAAAAAGACGTCACATACATCAAGGCTAAGACATCAAATGAGTCTAGTACAAGACATGTTCGAGTCAAGCCGCTTTGGTCTTATAAGGCGTTAGAAGCATGCTGTGTTATACTTTCATGCAACAGTTATATTGAAGAAAAGCTGGACATAAGGTACGTTCTCTCTTTAAATTTCATGAATGGTTACTTCATACATATAGTTGTATTAATAATTGCCTTAGGATATGCTTAGCTTAATAGGTTGCCTTGCCTTTACACTTTTAGTGATATTCTATTTACAATTTAATTAGAAAATCTTTAGTTAGCCCCCCTAAACATTGAATGAAGTATTCACAGTCAAACTCATTTTGCGTTCGCAAATTGAATATGGAAATCTTCCATGTCCACTTGTAGAGAACTCATTTAGATAAAACATGTAAAGTGGATTAATTGACAACATGGAAGTAGGATTAGATATATCACAATATAACCCATAGATGAAGTAAACTCTTATAGACTATGGCATTAAGTTAAAGCCATATTAGCATATATCCCACTCTTGCATCAAATATAATTTAGTCATCACTTTCGTATGATCACATGATATGTAGAAAGAGGTAGAATGCGTCAATAGCCTTAACCAATTTCCTAAAGCATGAGATTTAAAAAAAAAAAAAAAAAAAAAAAAAAAAAACTCTTGTTAAACCTATAATTAATGGTACTTGTTTTTAAATATGTAAAAACTTCATATTTTGGAAAAATGACTTTTCAAAAGATTATGACACCTTTATATTTAACATCCAACCTTTCTTCCAAACTTTTGTCCATAGTCATGTGTTTATCAAAGTCAAATATTGGAAAAATATGTTTTCTCTTCTCATAAAAACATTTTGAAATAAAACCAAATCTATTTCATTAAAAAAAAATTTTCACCCACATAAAAACCTACTTTCAAGCATTGTTAAATAATGCTAAAAACACTTATGTAAATCATGCATGGTGATCTCATTTTTGTCATCTATATTTATGTATATGACATTTATAAGAGAACTAAATTGAATCTAAAAAACCATTGTTTACCCACTAAGACCTTAATTGGTATAAGTCTAGAAGTCCATGCTATCACAACTTCTCATTCCCTTGCACATAGACACTCATTAGGAATAATTAACTTGCTTATTAATCTTCTTAAAAATGACATTATGAATCATTTGGTATTACGTCTCTTGTCCATATGCATGAGTAGGTTGCATGCTAGATATTAATACTTAATGTATTTAAATTAATATGCTTCGTATACATAAAGTATTAAATGATAAATTGCCTCAAAGAGTTGGACTTGCTTGAAACTAAACCCAAAAAACACAACCTTTTTTACAAATTTCTGCCAAAAACTCATTTCTGGCAACCAGGGAATCAGCAGATGGGCGGCCTCCTTAATTCCCTAGGCGGCCCCCTTAATAATTAAGGGGACCGGCCTCATTTAAGGGGATCGGCCATCTAGTTGGTCAAGGTTACTATTTTCTTTTTCACTTTTTAGCCCATTTCATCCTACACTTCCCAAATCTCACAAACTTATTTTGTCCTAAACCTCCCACCAAAATTTACCTTCCTCAACCATATCATTCTTACACTATAAATACCCTTCTCCATCATTAAATGCTCATCCATCCAAACATGTCATCTCCCAACAACCCAAGATCCAAGCCTTCAAGAGTTGCTAAAATCTCCGTAAGACCCGTTTGGAGAAGAAAACTTGACACTTGTCATAACTCCAACTCAACAAATGATGTTGTTCAAAATCAACCAACACTTAAGCCTCATGCTCACCCAAACCAACCAACACCTAAGCCTCATAATCATCCAAATGAACCCCTTCACAAACATAACCAATCATCCATTCTTACTCCCATAAATACACCCTCATCTCACATCACCCCACATCTTGCTTAATCCATCAATGCACCATCCAAAACACTCACCACTCTTGGAACATCCTCTTCTTCCACATCTCCATCCTCATCCACTCATGATTACCCAAGCTCACAAATGTCTCCACCACCAAGAGTGTCACCACCACCTCCTACTAACTCACATGTAACTCCTATGTTACATGTCCAAACATCCATCCCAAATGACAACCATACTCCACCATCATCACCTCCCTCCGAACACTTGAAGTTCATTGAAGAACCCAAGGAAGCCCATGAGCTTAGTGCTCTTCTTTCCCTACACCTTGCTCAACGCAACTTAGATCAACCTCCATCTAGTTCTCCCACATCACCCCACAACTTAAGTCAAATTGAGAAACATGTCAACAATTGTCCTTGTTGCATCTTTCTTCAACAACAAACCATTGCATTGAATGAGCATTTCACTTGGATTGAGTATCTTCTCACAAGATCTCATCCAACAACATCACTTGAACAACATCAAAACCCTCAATCAACATGGTCCACTCCAAACTCTCCACCACCAAACTCACCAACATCCATGCACCCAAAAACATACCTTCATTAATCCAACATCATCACCCTCACTCAACCACCTTCAACATTCATACACCCAAAAACATTCCTCCATCAATCCAACACTTTTTCAAGCAAAATAGTTCAAGTCTTTTATGTTGCAAGCAAGTCCTATGGCTCTATTTGGCAAATTAGAGTTTCCTACTTATTGTATGCAAAATAAATATTGTACTAATGATTATGTTTTTTACATAATCAATTTGAATGAATGCATCTTTTTGTTTCGTGTATTCAATATTTGATTGCTATGTTTGTTGCTCTTATATTTATTATTATGATACATATATGCTTGTGCTTCTAATATTTTTCTTGCAAGCATTTCATATCTCGATTCCTCGGTGCCCTCAAACGAGGGGGAGTATACATCAAGGGGGAGCTCTAGTTTCCGACAAAATTCTTAGTTGAATATAGTCGGCATAACCTTTTTGATTCTACAAAAAGAGGGAGAAGTGAATGTAAACTCACTAAATACTTGTCCAAAAATAAACTTTTGGATTTAACGAGTTTAAGTTTTGTAATCATCAAAAAGGGGGAGATTGTTGATATAAATAATACCTAAAAACATTATCAATACTTATTCATATCTCTATGTTTTGATAATCACAAAATGAAAACTCATTAAAAATAAACTTATTAAGTAAACAAGTATTTAGTTGGAAATATTCATTTCTACAACTTAATCACTTAAGGTATGAATGAACAAATGCTTAATGCATTATATGATCAAAGGAATATTTTCTTAATCACTAGATTTTTTATAAAATGACCAAAACATTTTATATCTTTTAGAAAATCATTTTTTGTATTAAATAAAAAAATGTTTAATCCTTTATAAATTTATGAATTCAAATTTTCAACCAAAAATGGTAAAAATGTTTCAGAAAAACCTTCCCCACAAAAAGACAAAAGTGGGCAACGGTCAGATGGGCGGCCCCCTTAAAATTAAGGGGACCGCCCCGCTCCTCCAGCCTGTCCAGTTTTGCCTATAAATACTGGACTTTCTCTGAACTTTTTCCCCACCTTTTGCATCTCAAACTTTCTGTTCTAAATCTCCACTCAATCCTTCTAAAATCCTTTGATCATATTCTCTTAAGCATTGGTTTCTAATTGATTCAAGCTTCTACCATTCAAGTGCAAAAGAAGAATACTTCTTCAACTACTAGAGAAGAAGTATTACAACTTAGTATCATCTTGTTACTTGAGTTGTTAGTTTAGTAAACCTTGTAAATCATTCATTTGTGTAGAAGGTGTGTATATTAGGTGTGAAAATAAGTGATTAGATTAGTGTAGTGTGTAAGTAGTAAAGAAGGTGTATGAGTTGTTGTGGTGTAAAGAAGTAGTGTAGAAATATTGTAAAGTTGTGAAGTAGTTGCGGCGTGAAGAAGTTGTAAAATAGTGAAGAAGTAGAAGATCATACAAGTTGTCCTAGGTCGTGAAGAATTCGTGAAGCCATAGCCTAGAAGTTGTGAAGTCATGGTGTAGAAGTCGTGAAGCCGTAGCTTAGAAGTTGTGAAGTCGTTGTGTATAATTCGTGAAGCCATAGCCTAGAAGGTGTGAAGTCGCTGTGCAGAAGTCGTGAAGCCGTAGCTTAGAAGTTGTGAAGTCGTGGTCGTGAAGCCGTAGCTTAGAAGTTGTGAAGTCGTTGTGTAGAATTCGTGAATCCATAGCCTAGAAGGTGTGAAGTCGCTGTGTAGAAGTCGTGAAGCCGTAGCTTAGAAGTTGTGAAGTCGACGTGTAAAAGTCGTGAAGACGTTGTGTAGAAGTCGTGAAGCCGTTGTGTTGAAGTCGTGAAGTCGTCGTGAATAAGTTGTGTACAAGTTGTGATTGAAGTCGTGAGATTGGTTCTAGCTACGATTAGAACTCGATATTTAGCTTTGTGTCGTTAAACCGGTGTAAGCAAAAGTTGTGTAAGGTTTTCTCCGCCATAAGGGAGCTTATTGAAGTAGTGAAGAAAACTCTCGAGTAGGTGACTCGGGGAGTGGAGTAGGGCAAGGAAGGTGTCCTTGTAGCCGAACCACTATAAATCCTTCGTGTCTCGATTAGATCTTTCCATCTCTTACTTACCTCTTTATTTACATAGTCATTACTTTTATACATATAGTTACATATAATTGTTAGTATAACTTAGAAGTTGATTTCACATAAAGATCAATTAAAAACTCCATTCATAAAAACAAAACCTTTTTAACAAATCTAAAATGATACACATATAATCAATACTAAGGTTCAAGTATTATTTTTCACATAAAATTGAATTCAAGTTTTTAAAAAGGATACAAAGTTTTTATAATAAAATTAAAAGGAAGTAAAACTATTCAACTCTCTTTCTAGTTTTTCACACAAACTAAAAGATCATACCTTGAGCTAAACTTTGTATTAAAAAAAACGGCGCCGGGTGCGACGACAGTGGTGCGAACCTCTTCCTGCTTCTTCATCAACTGAAATGGCTAATCACATAAACACATGTTATCACCACATAGCAAAATAATAATAAAACATGACTGTAAATCAAACTTTTTTTTTCTTTTTTTTCTTTTTTTTACCCTAGCCTTCTTTGTAATCCAGGAATCTCACTCAAAAAAGTTGAAACCTGCAATTAAACCAAACCATAAATAAAAGCACAACCTTTTTATAAAAAAATTGAATAAATAAATAACTTGCCTCTTGATTAACTGCAATTAAATCTTTAACCAAACCCTAAAAATCAACAGAGCCGATTTATTTTCCCTGTTTTTTTTATTAACGATAATGAAGAAAATAGAGAGGATCGATCATTTGTGGGTATGTGTGTGTTTGTCTGTGTGTTTTGCGGGTTGAACAAAACTCTTTTCCTTATAAACAATCATAAGGATAGGAGGAAGGATCTGGAATATAATAGATGAATATAAAAATTATTGTGCTGTTCTATAGCTACACTCACAACATGCACTGTGGATATAAGGTAGTTGGATCGGGTAATTAGATCCATCGGGGCATTTTTTTCCGGTGTCGGAGCCTGAGATGAGAGAGGAAGGTAGGGTAAGTGTGAGTGAGATCCAGATAAGGTGTGGGTTGCATGGGTCGGGTATGGGGGAAAACAAAAATGGCTTCCTATGCATCTATGATGAATTGTAAACGGGAATTATACTTTAGTTATAATATAAACATTAGAGTATCTCAATTCATGTTATGTGAACTTTGCAAATGACAAATTTTAGAACTATGACTTTTTTTGAATTAATTTAGAAGTATGATTAACTAAATAAATTTTTATATAACAAAAGAAATTAAGAAAGCAGGTCTCAAAGTAAGTTAATACACAAGTAATGCCTAATTACAACTATATAAATTATTTTCTTACAAACAATTGTAACAAATCACGTATAACTCATTTAGAAACAGCAGAAAGGGTCTCGAAAATAAGTGAATACATAAGCAAATTATAACTAGATAAATTTTTTTCTTACGAACAATTGTAACGAAACACATATGACTCTATAACCACATACTAGGGCCGAGGAAAACCGAGCCGAAATGAAAAACCGAGGTGGCTGGTCCAACTTGACCTAACCAAAAAAACAACACCTAAATCGTCTAAAGTGAACCGAATTTACCCCTATTCGGTTCGGTTTTATATATTTATGGTGTTCGGTTTGGGTCAAAACCGAATTAACAACACCTAATCATCTAAACTGAACCAAACCGACCTCCTCTTTCCGTTCGCTCTTCCAGAAGTGAGCGAATTGCATGTAGAGATCCGTATGGTCACTTCGGTTTGGTTCTCAATTTATGTGCTTTCTTAAAATCGATTATCGGTTTGGTTCATATTTAGTCGGTTCGAGTCGGTTTTGACTTGTTACTCAGCCCTACTCTTTTCGACTCTAACTCTCATATTTCAGTCGTTGCTTTTCTTTTTGTTACTTCAAAAGTAGCTCCTTTAGCTTCAGTCACTCGAATTTTTGATATTTCTTTTCCTTTCTCATCAAATGATATACTGTTGTTGTTAGAGGATCGAGTGTGGCAACGAGAAGGCTTGCCGAATCCCACGTCGCCGAACGCTCGCCATTACACTGAGGAGGCTCGCCACTTGTGTCTTCGTCGAGTTTTCAACGGGTTTTCAACGAAGATAAAGACAAAGAAAAAAAAGTTACCGTTTTATTGAACGGTTGTTTTTTTAAAAATTCATTTTTTAAGCAATATTAAACCCCCTATAAATACCCCTTTACCCTCATTTTTTTCATACGCAACCTCAAAATACCTCATATTTGTTTCACACACAACCTTAAATACCTCATCCTTTCTTTCTTTTTTTCACACACAAACTATGGCTAACGAACCAAACGAGGTGAGACGAATTATCCTCGGGCGACTACGGATAGAACTTGTAGCGGAGGTCACACTGGCGAACAATTTGTTGACCGAGTTGACTCGGTATCTTGAGCAAATGCGTAGCCGTGATCCATAAATGACGATGGTGCATTCGTTGCCACTCGACCAGCCCATTAACAGTTACGGTTTGCATACTCTTTTAATGACAACTAAAGTTGATATGCTTGTTGCAAACAACTTGAGGGCAGACAAAGAGGAATTGTTAAGGATAATTGCTGAGAAAGAAGAACTCATCAACAATTACAGAGCAATATAAAAAGCTCGAATCATGTTTTAGTTTTTTATTTCGTACGTTTATGTTTTTTTCTATCTTATGAATAAAAGTAGTGTTTATTTGAATTAATGGAAATTAGTTTGTTTGGAAAATGGAAAAGAAAATAAAATTGAAGGTGGGTGGGGCTCAAATAACTAAGTTGGTTTTAGTTGTGAGTGAAGGGGTATTTTGAAGTGTGAGTGTTAAAATGATGTGGCACCCGATAGAGCCCAAATGACTAAATGACACAAACCACATCATTAGGGGTGAGCAAAATCGACCAAGCTATACTCTAGTCGGGACTCAAGTCGGAATTTCCAGGAAGTCTGGACTCGGGTCGGGTCGGGAGTCAGGATATACCGACAAAACACAAACACAAACCACACAAACCGACTGAAGTCGGGACTCGGGTCGGGAGTCGGGATAAACCGAGCTATACTTGGTCGGGACTCGGTTAGGGATTTCCAGGTTTTCGGTTTCGGGATGGGTCGGTCTCGGGTCAGGATGGGTCAGTTTCGGCCCGATGCTCACCCCTACACATCATTATTTTTTTCTGTTTTTCTAAAAATGAAAAAATGAAAAGTATTACATATTGGGCCTTAATTGCAAAAAGAATACAAATCCAAACAAACAGCCTTCAAAATCTTAAAGCCCAATGACATATTAGTGTATCATCATCTTCTCTTTTTTTCACCAGCCCCAACAAACACAATCTCATAAACCCTAATTTTAACAAACAAAAACCCTAATTTATCAATTCACCCCTCACAATGAACAACAAACGCATCAAATCCACTCAAAAACCCAAAAAACACAAACCGGACCCCTTTTTCTCCGGCGACAAGCCCCGCCGGAAGCAAAACAGCAAACCTTCATACACCTCCGACAACGACAGTATCAAGAGCAGTGACTCTGAAGATGAAGTGTATGTTGCTGACGTGGCAGTTGATGGTGATGACGTGGCTGGTGAGGAGACGGCGGGGGAGAAGAGGAAGAGAGTAGCGGAGGCGTATTTGGAGAAGATGAGGGAGATGGCGAGGAGAGAGATTGAGGAAGGTGATGACGATGATGACGTGGCGGATGAGGATGATGTTGAGGTGAGAGTTGGGAGGATGTTGCATAAGCAGCAGATGGAGGATAGCGGTCGTGCGAGGCGATTGGTTGCGAAGTGGTTGTTAGCGGTTTCTAATCGTGTTCGTTTGTTAATTGGTGATCATTGTTTAGTTATCGAGCGGTAGTAGTTAGCAGTAGCTGTTTGTTTTATAAAAGCGTGTGGTAAAGTAGTTGTAGTTATAGAATGCAAAATGACGTAAAAGCTAAATAATAATACTAAATGCATCTTTTATAGAAGAGTTGAGCTAATAGTTGTATTGATATTGATTAGCCGCAAGCGATAGCAGTTAGCGTTAGCTGTTTTGTTTCTCGTATTGTTTTATAAAAGCGTTTTGTAAAGTAACAGTAAAAGATAAATGCTAACGAGCACATTTCTGTCATTAGCTAAGCTTAATAAAAGCGTATGGTAAATTAGTTATAGTTATAAAATGCAAAATGACGTAAACGCTAACGCTAAAGCTAACGCTAAACGCATCTTTTATAGAAGTTAGTTTGACTATGTTTGGCAAAAAGTAGTCGTAGCTACCTCTATCTGTTAGCTTTAGCTTGCGTTTTGTAATGTAGCTGGAGTATTCGCGTTTGGTAAAGTAGATGTACTTGTAGTTATAGAATGCAAAATGATGTAAAAGCTAACCGATATCGCCTAACACTTATTTGATTGGAGTGTTTAAGCAAAATCTGAAAGCTAAACTCTCGTTGCCAAACACGCATCAGATTGATTGAATATAATTGTATTCGTATTGATTGTTATAGGTAGATGTGTCGAACTAATAGTTTGACCGTGTTCAGCAAAACTAGTGGTAGCTGCAAGCAGTAGCAGTTAGTATTTTTTTCTTTTTTATAAAAGCGTTTGATAAAGTAGATGTATATGAAGTTATAAAATGCAAAATCACGGTAAAAGCTAAACACTTACGGCAAGTGCTTCTTTTGTTGGCTTTTCTTTTTTTAGCTAAACAGTTATTCTGTTTAGTTAAGTATAATTGTATAGACAGTGATTGTTGTAGGTAGCAGTTAGTACTAACTTTTATGTTTTATAAAAGTGTATGGTAAAAAAGCTGTAATTATAGGATGCAAAACTGCGTAAAAGCTAAACGCTAACGCTAAATGCCTCTTTTATAGAAGTGTTGTAACTAATAGTTTGACTCTGCAAAAGTAGTAGTAGCTGGTTGTACCAGTTGGCGGTTACTGTTTGTTTTATAAATGCCTTTCGTAAAGTAGCTGTAGTTATAGAATGCAAAGTGACATAAAAGCTAAACGCTTGTTTTATTGGAGTGTTTAAAGAAATTTATTGCTAAAAGGTACTGTATAAAGTTATATGCTATATAATTGTATCTATAGGCACAGGGAGGTAAGACGTAGACGCACATTGGTATAAAAAGTGTCGTTCTAAGGAGCGTCTATAACATGCTTAAATTTATAGTGAGTTGGTGATGAGTGATTGTTATGTAGTTGTAGTAATTGTTTGATTGATTGAATATGATTGTGTTGAAATTGAAAATTGTGAACTAACGGGGTGTTTAGGATTGCTTATGTTATCGACCTATTTGCTTAAAAATGAGCAAAGGCAGTTTGTGTTATCCAGGGTTCCAGGTAGCTGCTTTTATGGTAAAATAAGCAGTATCTGATAAACAGGTAGGAGGTACGATGCTGCTTATTTCACGGTGCTTGTATCGTATGAAATTAAATTTACTTTCTATAATGCATAATTCTTAACCTTAGCTTTTATAAGTGGATTTAATTGAAAAATAAGCAAATTTAAACACTATTTCTCCAAGTGCGTAGTTAAAAGCAGTTTGGATGACATAAAATTGCTAAGAAAGTAAGCAGATAAACATAAAAATAAGCAATCCCAAACACCCCTGATTGTTACAATTGATTATAATGTGAACTGCTTGTAGCCAGAATTGATAATACATATCCTGAAAATGTAAAATGTAAAGTAAGTTAACTGATTGCCATAAGGTATGTATGTTATGTTCAGAATCTAGGTTTAATTTGTTTTAGTAGTGATGAATGATGGATGTGTTTGTAGCTAGAGTTTGTAAGTTGTATTGCAATGAAAGTTATGGGTTTTCCATGGATGTGAATGAAACTTATTAGAATAGAAGATATGAACGGATGATGAGCAAGTCATATTTTGAGCAAGTAATCTGTGACTTGTATATCGGGTTGGATGTGCTGGTGTTTTTCTTATGCATAGCATCACAAAAGCTTAGAGCACCCACAATGGGTCAAGTTGCCAAAAGCTTTTCCCTATTATAAAAAGCTTTTTAGTGGTGTTTTTTGCATTGTATAAATAGCTTTTTGTAAAGCTTTTTACAAAGACTTGACAAACATCAAGTCTTTCTCAAAAGCTTTAGTTAATGAGTATGGTATGCAATAAATGCATTAAATGCTTCAAGTAATTGAAGACTTGGACCACTGTAGATGCTCTTAGTTTGGGTAAAATAAAGTTTTGTTTTCTGTATGGTGGGATTGTGGGAACATAGCTGTTGTTTCAGGCCAATTCATAACAAATGTGTTAGTTTATGATTATTATTATTAAGCTACAATTTGTTTGATTAAAATGTGTTAACCGTGTAGAGGACTTAATTCTGATTCTTGGTCAGATGGTGTATAGTAGGACATTTGATATATTGCATCTCCACTGACATGATTACATGAAAGGCCTGATAATTTTCTTATTTCTTTGAATATACAGTGTTCAGAAACCAAAAGCAACAGATGAATTTCGATTTTTAGTCAAACATCGACAGTCTGTAACCGCTGTAGTTTTATCAGAAGACGACTCTAAAGGATTTTCAGCTTCAAAAGATGGATACATTATCCAATGGGACGTTGAAACCGGGAAAACACAACCATATGTTTGGCCTAGTGAGGAAGTATTGAGGTCTCATGGTGCAGACGAGCTACAAGGTAAAGCTAAAAAGCGTAGCAAGCATGTTTTAGCTCTTGCTGTAAGTTCTGATGGTCGGTATTTGGCAAGTGGAGGATTTGATCGACATATTCATTTATGGGATACACGAACAAGGGAGCATATTCAGGTGCCAATTTTATAATTTCAGGATTAGTTTGTGTTTAATGGGGTTATTTTTTTACACTGGGGATCTTATATACCTGTGGGGGCGTATTTTCAGGCTTTTAAGGGCCACAAAGGACCTGTCTCCTGTTTGACTTTTAGACAAGGGACTTCAGAGTTATTTTCTGGTTCATACGATCGAACCATCAAACTATGGAATGCAGATGACAGAGCGTACATACACACATTATATGGTCATCAAAGTGATGTTTTATCAATCGATTGCTTAAGAAAAGAACGTCTTCTAACTGTTGGTCGTGACCGGACAATGCACTTATGGAAGGTACCTGTTCTTGCGTATACCTTTTTCAGTTTAATTTAATATTTTGGTATGCAACCCATAACTTTTTGGGTTCAAAACAGGTTCCTGAGGAGTCGCAGCTAGTCTTCCGTGCTCCTGCTGCATCATTGGAGTGCTGCTGTTTTATCAGTGACGATGAATTTTTATCAGGCTCAGATGATGGTAGTGTTGAGCATTGGAGCGTAACGCGGAAGAAGCCCCTTCATATTGTGAAAAATGCACATCCTTTATTGACCCCAAATAACCTTGAAAACAATGGACAGAATGATGATTTACCAAATGGTAGTAAACGCACAATCAACTCTAAATTTTCTTACAAACATCTTAGTTTAATTGTTATAATTTAACTAAAACTTTATTACATCCCGTTCTTTCAGGTGATCTAAATCATGCTCCTGAAAGTGTATGCTCATCTGCACATTCATGGGTTGGTTCAGTGGCAGTATGTAGAGGCACTGATCTTGCAGCATCAGGAGCTGGTAATGGCATGGTTCGTCTTTGGGAAATAGAAAACGATGCTAAAGGTGTAAAGCCACTCTTTGAGCTACCATTGGTAAGTCTTAGGGTTTTTCGTTTTGGACAAACTTGGTTGTTATTACCCTCTAATTGTATAAAAAAAGTCTATTCCTTTTAGTTCTGACATTGATCAATATGTATATAGGTTGGATACGTAAATTCTTTGGCATTTGCTAAGTCGGGGAAGTTTTTGGTTGCTGGTGTTGGCAAGGTAATTTTTTTTTTCACTTTTCTTTTATTTTTCTACTTTCAAAATAGTCGTTTTTGAAAAAAGTTGACAATATTAGAGGAACACAGAGGTTTTTAAATGTAAATATAACGAAAAGCATCACTTGTTTTTTACCATTCTTACAACATCTAGTGTTTGTGTGTCGTATTTTTATATTGAAAGACTGGCGTTTACTTGCAACTGAAGTATGGTTTCTTTTAATCTTATTTTAGCTTTATGAAAATGACTATTTTGTTATTTTTAGATGATATTAACCTAATCTTGTGGTCACATTTTTCACTCAGGAACCCCGTTTAGGTCGATGGGGATCCCTTCCTACTGCTCGGCATGGTGTTGCAATCCACCCTTTACATCTCTCGTGATCCCATACATCAACCACCCCCACCCACTTAAATTAAACAGACCCAAGATCATGTTACAAGAGACACGGAAATGGAACAAGCTAAACAACGCTTCTTTGCCGTTAGTCTGATCCAACTGGGAACCAATTTGGGGTATCCTTATAATACTTTAAGTTGTGCTGTATTTGTTAAATCAATTTTGGTTACGCTTTTGTTCAATATCTTAATTTAGGTGGATTCTGGAATCTCGAAAAAGACTTTGGAATTTCTGATTAAATTTAATTGTTGGTCACAGCATTCAAAAAAGATAATTGAGAATAGTACTTTTTTTCAGTAGTCATACACCGTGACGCTATATTACAATAGATTTCTTTTTCAGTAGTACAGAGAACATGTAATTGCCGCACCATTCAGTACTACTCGAATAACCTGATTTTGGTCTTGATCAGATTCCGGCAGACTGGGCATAACATAAGATTGAACCCACAGTTGCTACACGTCTGTCAAGTCAGAACATGACAACGATAAGAATCATGTATAAAAACTATATGTTGTTGTAAATTACATGTATTGTTAAAGCTCACCTGGTGTCCACAACCGAAAGCCATATCTTCGGGTTTAACCAGACACACTGGGCAGACCAGACAAAACACCAATTATTTTCACCGTCAGTTGATATCTCGTATATATTCCTGTTTATCTGAACAGAACCTATCACAAACTTGTGTTGCTCATATATAACAACTTCTTACCTTATTGCCATACATAAAATTCGAAGGTGGAGATGCCATCTCATTCCCACGATATTCTGGAGCACTTGGACTCGTGAACTCAAAAGTGGCACCTTGAAGTGAAGGTGGTGGAAGGGGAATGGGAGCACAACCCGAGCACTGATCAACAACATAACCTTTTGTTAAAAATACATGCAAATCTCTTTGATCATTATGTAGACGGATATTTGAGTTTACCCTAGTAGACCGAGCTTAAGGGTTGCTTTATACTGCAATGGTATTTCCATCAACGCAGCTAATGCAAATTGTGTTTGTTTTTCCAGTAGATTTGCACGTATTTTTGGTCATCCAGAAGTTGTAGACCAAAAATCATTTTGAATATGTTGTTACTAAACTTACTTCGTATAACAACGAGACAACTTTGTCCCAACAGATCAATAATCCAAATTTGACGAGCAACCATGATGGCCGGTTTCACACAAAGAAGGATTAAGAGGCTTGGTTTCACACAAAGACGGAGGCTTAATTGTGGACTAAACATTAGAGATGTAGTGAATGAAAATTGTTCAGTGGGATGTGAGTGGAAGATAAAATGGAATGGTGATGACGGGTTTCAAGTTTAATTTTGAACTAACAATTCATGGCGATACCTGCCTTTGGCTCTACTCTAATTGGCAACGAGACAATAGATTGAACAACTCAGCATTGTGTCCATCTTGGTGATATGACGTGCACTTGTGGGGCTTGGGAGTTCTCTGGCATCCCATGCTCTCATGCAACTGCAGCCATCAGGAGTAGAGGAAAAGATCAATTTAATTACCTACAGGATTGTTATTTGAAGGATAAGTTTATTGTTGCCTACAATAATCCAATTCAATGTTGATCCCAGTTATGCACATGATCGAATTCCTTAAGATTGTATAAGGTTAGCTATGCTAGATAAATCTAACACAACTAGTATAGAAACTGTCTAAGAATTATATTAAAGTTTATGCGGAATCTAAACTTTAATCTTAAGAAGAACTTTGTATAACAGTAACACAAGAACACAATGATTTAAATAAACAAAACACTTCAATAATATTATTGACTATAATACGAATACTCTGACAAGTATTAGGGTTATACAACCTTGAAGCTATAACTCTATCAAAATTACGTATCTATCTAAGTGCTCGAGGACCTCCTTTTATAGACTAAGGAGTCCTAGTCGGCTTACAATAACTTTCTATACAAGATAAATCTTTTCTATATTTATCTAAACATACTATACATAACAAACCGACTCTATCACATAAGCAACATTAATAATCAACCATCAGTATTAATCTTTACTCTGGCAGCATTAACTCTTCAGCAGTTTTAACTCTGAACTAGCAGCACTAAGTTTGTTCTAGCGACACTAACCACTTAGAGTATTTTCCATGAAGTTCAACAACAAACTCTTAACTCTTCACAAGCAGCAGTAAAACACTTAGGGGGTGCTTGGTTGGGGGGTTAAGGGGGTGGGTAATGGCAAAGGTAATGATTAATGGTGCTTGGTTCACCCTAAGTAATATAATGATTACCCAGTAATGGATAATGGACAATTATAGAGTAAATTGGGGGGGGGGGGTAAGGGATTGATTACCCACCATCACCCATTCTTTTGCATTCCCTTTCCCTTTGCATTCCCCTAATTTGAACCAAGCGGGCCCTTAGAGTATTTTCATTGATTCTCAAGAGCAGTCTTAACCATATGAGCAGCAGTATCATCAACAGCATCAAGACGCCTTTGAATCCCAACAATCCTCCCCTAAACTTGATATTTTCTCCTAAAATCATCAAGTTTCATTCAAAGCATTAACCATCACTAGGAGGATGCTTCCAAACACCTTACTACTTTTTCTAGCATGTTGGATTGAGTATTTTCTCCATTTTCTTGAGTAGCTGATAGGTCATTTCATCAAAACGATCAATTTGAAGTTTAATTGTTCCATTCAACATCTGATCAACTGTAGACAGACTCGTAGGATATGTTTTCTCAACCAACATGTAGATTACTATGGCATTTAATGTCAATTGATGAACTCCACAGGAATGAAAAAGCTTCCAACTCAAAACTAAGTTTGTTCTAGTAGCACTAACCACTTAGAGTATTTTTCATGAAGTTCAACAACAGTATTAACTTGTTCCAGCAGTCTTAACTCTTCAGAAGCAGCAGCAGCAAAACACTTAGAGTATTATCATTGATTCTCAAGAGCAGTCTTAACCATATGAGCAACAGTTTCATCAACAACATCAAGACGCATTTGAATCCCAACATTTAAGTTGTTGGCAGTGAAGAATTCAGGCCAAATAGTGGTCGTGGTGAATTAGTTCCACCTCTCCCAAAAGCAATGCCGGGTCGACCAAGGAATGCAAGAATGAAACAAAGTATGAGCCAAAGAAATCCAATACTAAGCTCTCACGTCATGGAAGAGACATCCATTTTGGTATTTGCAACACTGTTGTGTTAGCATAGTAGCCCATAAAAGGCCCACGACCCATTTAGCTTTTAGGGTATACCCTTTCTTTGTATTATATATACTCGTCGCTTGTACCTAGTTTATTATCAATTCAATAAGATTTGCATTGGTCTTTAGTTTCTACATGGTATCAGAGCCATGATCCAATTGTTTGTTGTTTTTACAATTGAATAAAGCTCCGGTTGGAAAATATTGATTTGCTACTTGGAAGGTTTTGGTTTGCAACTGGGATATGTTAGATTGGAATTAGCAATTCACAATTCAAGGTTAGACTTGTACGCTTATTTTTTGGGTGATCACTGAAGTTGGTATTTTGCTTTTTTTATTTGGACTTGCTTGGCTCAATATTGCAACCTACTTAATTCATTTCTTTTTGGAGATAATTTGGGACCTATTGTTCGATTTTGGATTTGGAATTGTTACTAATCGATTAAAGATACATATTAGGTTCGGTTTTTTTGTTTGCTTTTACTACTAGGTCTTGACTTGTCATTCTTTGGATAAACTTTGTTTGGTGGACTAGATTGGTTTTGTTTGGTTTGATTGGTTTGGCAATTGTTAGTCACTATGGATGCTTGTAAGAGTTAGTTAAAGTTGGATGCGTCATTGTTTGAGCAGTTTCAGAAAATTTTAATCATGTATGAGAAGTTTGAGATATTTTTAGACATGTTAGAGCAACTAAAGAAGTTTCTAGCCTTTCAGCCCCATGCCATGTCCACATCACTTAATAAAAAACTGGCATCATCATTTTCTAAATGGATATTAGATTCGGGTGCCACTCATCACATGTCTCATCTTTTGTCTCAATTCATTTCGATGAATCTTAATTCTTCCAAATCAATCTTGGCCGCTAATGGTAATTCTATGCCATTAGAAGGTATTGGTTCAGTTGATACACCATTTTTTGCTTTATCTGATGTTTACTACATACCGAGTCTTACTATGAAACTCGCTTCTGTTAGTAAAATTTGTAATTCTGGATATGATGTCAAATTTTCTATTTTCGATCGTTCTATATATGACCAGAAAACACAAGATGTGGTTGGGACAGGACGTAGTGTAAGGGTATCCTGTGAAAAACCCTTGTAATCAATCTTAATGATTAATGATAATCTCGTATTACTGTTACTAAAGCCCATTTTTGCTAGAAATTTAAACTTTCTATTATTAGTTATTAATATTCCGATGCGATATATATATATCTACATACTGAACACACCGAAACTCGAGATAATATCTACGACGCAACAACACATCTTCACAATCGACGACAAGTGATCATACGCACCTAGATAATACACTACACTTGACAAGAATTAATATCACCAATAATATTTAACCAAAATCTAATTACAACACTAATTCTAATTCTACCCTAAACTAAGACCAATCGGACCCTTAATTGTTCAGCCCACATGCTCCAAATAGCCCATCGAATCCCACACAAATCCAACTCAAACCTCACAGCCCAATCACCACAATACTTATTTCATTTCATTTTCCTTCCTTGGCTTTTAACACCCGATCGCTACTCCACTTCCAAAAAACCCGACCTTATTATTAATATCGAACATGACTTTCGTTTATTGTTACACATTCAAATGCACCGCTTAACTAACTACTATGACACAAAAACCCAGCCGAGAATAACAAGTAGTAACACGGAAACAGAACCCATTTCATTACCCCATTTTCGACCCATACATCTACTTATAAAATTCGACACAATATTCCTTCGCATCCCACTTGATCTTATGACCTCTCAACCATATTTCTAACTTATGTTAATGCTTCAAACAAGGAACTAAACCTCCGTACATAACTTGTATCTAGCAAATATAAAACTTGTGCTAACATATTGTAGAAACCGAATACAAGAAACATACAAGAACTAAAAGCCAAACTCTCATCTACCAAAACTCCTTCACACACACATTTGGGCAGCAAAGACACACAAGTGTCCCATAGACACAGTACTTTCAATCATTTGGTCAATAAGTCAATGCAAAAGTGAGATATTTTGCTTATATAAACTACTTCATTCGATCTCTTCTATCTCCCATCATTTTCTATCAAAATCACCACATTCCTTAAAAAGCATAAGTTACTTTCTGTCGAGAACCTTGGAAACTAACTCAGTAAAGTCAAGTCATATAAAAACTATTCGAACTCACTGTCCCTTCTTGTGTTTCATTCGAATTACACAACTTCCTTCACACCCATTTCACTATCATTATACCTTCACCCAAATCTTCCCCTTTCACGAAAGAGAACTCTACTAGTTTTGAGTAAAGGAGTTCGAAGCAAGAGGGTTGTCTCCTTTTCGTGTTCCAACCGGTTACTGCTAAGCCTCCACCACCTTTTCAAAAGGTGTAGTAAGTCTCCTCGCATCCGTTATAATACACATCTCACGTACTCACTCACACATGCATATCTCATGTACATTCGAACATATCTATTTTTATTTGTACACACCACACAGTTATAAACTCACGTTGCATGTACCAAGTAAAGTTTAAGAACCACATTTCACATCTTGCTAGTACACGTTTAATACATTACGCCATGCATTATTATGTTTTTCAATAGATCGTACATATCTGATGAGGCGAAAAGTGTACCGCTTTTAAGGGGTCATTTAAGCCCGAAATCGTATTTATTTGATCAAATATTGCCCTAAATCGTTCCTTTTGTCATTTTAGGTACTTTTGAGGAGAAATCTGGAAAAGAAGGCATTTTGGACGTTTTTGGAGCATTAAAGTGAAGAAAACGACAAAGTCTCAAGAATCGGCTAAAAGTTACCTTTGACGGCGTCACATCTAACCCCAGACGGCGTCATGCCTTGGCAAGAAAAAGTGGACGTGAAATTTACTCATGATAAGCCAGTGAAAATTGCATGTAAATTCTGACGGCGTCACGCTTTAACTAAATCAAGGGCGTCACGGCTTAATTCATAAGGGGACGGCGTCACGTTCAAGAGGTGAGGGCGTCAAGCCTTGATAGGCCAGAACGGATTTTGGAGAATTAAAGAGGGACGGCGTCAAGAAGGTCACCCGGGAACCCTAAAAGCGGCGAGGTGACGGCGTCACAATGCATAAGGTGACGCCGTCAGATCCAAAAATCTATATATAGTTTTCTAATTTTTTGTCATTAAGAGAGAGCTTAGTGTGTGGAATTTTGGGATAAAACCCTAAGACGATTTTAGCTACTTTTTCAGGGCTTTTTGCCTTGAGATCTTCCATGTTTCATTGAAAGATAAGTTATCAATTAATCATTCAATATGTCTATGTGTTGTTTGATTCTATCTTATGCTTGTCTTTTGTTTAACATGTTAGGCTAATTTTATCTTGTGTTTGCTTAGATCTAATGAAACCTAGCTATTGATTATTAGTTGTTAGTGTGTTATTAGTTGTATTGGATGATTGTTATCTATGTTAGGCTTAAGAAAACTGGCTAACTTCCTATTCGGTAACTTGCTTGAACGTCTTAAGAAACATGAACCAAACGCGTACTAAAGGTTTTTATGGTTGTATTTAATGCACAAGCGAATTCTAGTGATCCCATGTTAGGAGCTTCCTAGCCGGCTCGACATAGGAGTGAAGTAGGAGCTTGTAGAGTTTGGGGAAGTAAGTACGCCACCCCACGAATGGTATTAAGGAATACACCCGTCATCCACGCAACTAATGCACACTAATTAACCGGTAAAAGATAGTTAGGGAGTAAGGAAATCTAAGTAAACACATTTCTCTACACATAAGTTTCTCACCACTTTTCATTTTTGTTATTTTATTTTATTTGCATTCGTAGTAAATTTGGGTTAGTTGACTAGCAACTAATTCCGCCCACTCCTTCAAAACCGAGATTTTACTTGCTTTTCATAAAATATAAAAAATACAAAAAGAATCTTCCTCAACCCTTAGACCTAATTAGAGTAGCCTTTCACACCTAACGAACACTATTCCCTGTGGAGAACGATCAATCCCCCGTACTTACCACTACACTATACTACATCGGTCAGGTACACTGCCTGGTGGGATTGTAAGCCTCTTGAGATCCCTCGAGAGGTAAAACCTGTTGTAAGGTTGCAAAACCACGCATCAAAGTTTTTGGCGCCGCTGCCGGGGAATAGTTATTGTTTAGGTTGAATTTTTATTTCTATTAGGTCTACTCACTAGATTCCTTTCTAGTGAGATTTTTATTTTCTTTTTCTAGGTTTTCTTTAGTCTATCTATTTTCTTCGTGTCTTTGTTCGTAACCATACCATCCGACATCATGGAAGATGGTAATATCCTTAACCCCCACAACCCACCACCACAACAACCACCACCACCTCCTAGAGCCCGTACTTTAGGTGAGTATTCCCGTCCTAGCCACCATGGCTATCGAAACACCATTGAGCTCACTCAAGGAGCCAATATCACACCCTTGCGATCCGACACCATCCGGTTGGTGCAAAGCGGATGCGCATTCCATGGACTTCGTTCTGAAGATCCTAATCAACATCTCAAGGACTTTCTTAAAATCGTTGATTCTATAGACCTTGATGTTGCCACTCGAGAGACGACCCGATTGCGTCTCTTCCAATTCTCTTTGCGGGACCAAGCTAGTCAGTGGCCAGAACGTCAACCCGCAGGATCCATCACCTCTTGGGATGATCTCACCACTCGTTTCCTTGCTCAGTTTTTCCCACCGGGGAGAACTACCAAGCTAAGGAATGATATCTTGATGTTCCAACAACGTCAAGGCGAAACTCTCTACGAGGCATGGACTCGATTCAAGGACTTACTCCAAAAAGTCCCTCACCATGGCATAGAACTTTGGCTCCAAGTCCAAATCTTCTATGACCATATCAATCTCTACACGAGGCAAACCATTGACCAATCGGCCGGTGGCAAGCTACGTGATCTAAGTGCGGAACAATCATGGGCTCTCCTAGAGGATCTTGCTCTTTATGACAACGAAAGTTGGAGTGATCCCCGTGATTTGAATAAAACGGTCAAGGCAATATCTTTGCCTTCGAACAATTCAAGCACTTCCGACCGTAGGATCATAGAACTTGAAGACCAAGTCAAGTTTCTCATGAAATCCTACGAGGCTCCTAAACCTTCAAGCCAAGTGAACAAAATCACTTCTTCATGTGAATTATGTAGTGGTCCCCACGACACTCGTGATTGCATGGAACTCCCCGAACAAACTTTTGTGGACTACGCATCCTCGCGTACCGACGGAGCGGGAGACAAGTGGTACACTTTCAAACCCGAGCCAAACCCTTACGGTGATTCATACAACCCCTCATGGAAAAATCACCCGAACCTTAGGTGGAAACAAAACCAAAACACGCAACAAACCAATTCTTCCAACCCACCTAATCGTTTCCAATCAAGCGGTTCCAACTCGAACCGTACTTTCAACAACAATCCTTCCGGCAATGGTAGTACCGATAACTTTGAAGGATTGATGTCTCAATTTATGGCATCTCAAGAAGCTCGTTTAGCCAAGTTTGAAGCCGATTTCAAACAAAAACAAAGCGAGATGACCGATAAGATTGACACCTTGTTGAAAGCCCTCAATGACCGAGAAATGGGAGCACTCCCTAGCAACACGGTCAAGAACCCGAAACTAAACGTCAAAGCTATTTCATCGGTTTCGTCCCCTAGTTCTTGTCCACAATATTATTCGGTCAATTCCATGAGCACGTGTTTCAAACAAACCCAAGTCGTTCCAAATGACCAAGAAGTTATGACATCCAAATTGGTCAACAACATAGTTGAAACACCTTCCACTCAAAACCTTGACGAAGAATTCAAGGAGCTCCACCTTGAAAGTCCGGTTATTGATGAGTTGGATGAGAAGAAGCTCAAGATAGGCGAAAAAGGGACCGCCTTTGTTCAAAATAAGCTACCTAAGAAATTAGATGATCCGGGCTTATTTGTTCTACCTTGCAAGATCGGTAATTCGGAGGCTTATGACACATTAGCCGATCTTGGATCAAGCCTTAACCTACTTCCGTTACCTCTCTACACCTCTCTAAAACTTGGAAAACTTGAAGAAACCGAGGTAATAATAGGTTTAGCGGATGGAAGTGTTGCTTACCCGGTTGGAGTAGTTAAGGACGTGTTAGTACACATTGGAAAACTAACCATTTTAGCCGATTTCCACGTCCTTGATATGGTTAGCGACCCTACATGCCCCTTGTTGATAGGTAGAGGATTTTTGGCGACCGCTAGTGCTATGATTGATTGTAAGGAATCTAAGATAGCGGTAGGAGAAGGAGATACTTGGTCAATCTATGATGTTAAGAAACACGCCTATGATACTAGTGAGGAACCGACACCCCATTGGTTAGAATTAAATAGGAGACCATCTAGATATGGACCTTGGATAGATAAAGGCTTCATAGGACCCCAACGCCCATTTTACCTAGAAGAGGACTTTGTTAACCGAACACATACGGTAGAACAACTCTTGGCTAGGGACACCGAATTGGATCCATTTGAAGACCCTCTAGTTTTTAGAAGGATGATTGATTTCCTAGGAGTTTTGCCAATTAACCTAGGAATGAATAAGTGGATTCGTGAGGAAGATGATCATAAGTGGAATTGGGATAAACCACCCAAAGATGGAGATGGGTCATGGCATATCAAGATGACATTGTATGACCCGGATGGAGAGAAGTTTGAAAAGACATATCGTACTAAGCGGACCAATAGGAAACTTCAATCCAAGCTTAACCCTAAAGACGTCCTTGATGACGAGCTTACTTACATAGGGTAGCGTGACTTAGAGTCTAGCTACAAGACTCGTTAATAAAGAGAAGCGCTTCTTGGGAGGCAACCCAAGCTTTACTTGTTTTATTTGCTTTGTGTGTTTATCTATTTGTTTGTTTGATTTTTGTTTCCGTATGTGTGTTTAACTTTTATTAGTATTGATTCATGTTCAAAACTAATTTGTGAAAATGCTTTATTTTGTTTTTAACTTCGTCTTAACTACATATAAAGGTATTTTGCAAAAGATAAGTGTAAGGGAAATCTAAATCGGTTTATTAGAACACATATGAACATGAATCGTAATAATAATAAATTAACACACATATTCGTATTTGTTTGAGTCAAATGCTTGTATCGAGTCATAATGATGTTTTGCAGGAATTCCAGGAAGTAAGGTAAAGGTTTTTCCAGAAATTTTCCGGAAACTTAAAATGAAAATTTTTGTCAGGTCATTTCTGACGGCGTCAGGGGTTATAACCTGACGGCGTCAGATTTAATTTCCAGAAATTTTTGAAAGTTTTGTTTTCATAAAAAGTTTTTATTAAATCTCCAACTTATAATCTCCAGGAATCTGCAAAATTATCATTCCACAAGCATTATATCCTTATATATATAGATTTTATCCCGCCGATGTTATGCAGGTTTTCGTGTTTGTTTTCTCAGGTTTAACAGGTTATTTTGGACAAGGAGATGTTCATGGAATCAAGCTTATGGCGATGCATTAGTCATGGAGCTTCAACATTCTCTTTGGAGGAAGATTTAACCGTGTAATTTCACTATCCACCGAGCGAATCAGGGGAGTATTTGATTTCATTCTTTTACTTTTTACTTTTACATCTTGTTATTTGAACATTGGGGACAATGTTCATCTTAAGTGTAAGGGGAGGGTAAAAGTACGATTTTAGAGAATACAATTGCGCTTGATTTTTGTTTGTTTAATAGTAGATGTGTAATAAAACTGAGATAAATACCTGTTAGGGTAATTTTAGTGCCAAATTTAAAATTTTTTACAACATTTAGGAGTGAAACTTTGATCTTATTGAGCGTCTCACGGATAGGAGTTATATGACTAGCACAAAAACCGTACCACTAAAAAATTTTCCACCCCAAATATGTGAGGTTCGCCCCTAGAATTGGTAGGAAAAGCATTTATGCTATGATGTGTGTTACCGGTAGCACTTAGATTCTAGAACTTGCGTTAGGACCATTCCAAGGCCACAAGTGAGACTACATTCGTGTAGTTAGATTTACTACATGATAAGAGGCATTAGGATTAACCCATTGTTTTACACCTGTGTTTTTGTTATAATTACATTGGCTACATTGGTCAAGTAATTCTCCCACACCCTTTGCGTTGTACTCATTTTTAGTACACGATACCCCTAGTACACCCCTCAGAGCCTATCTTTTCGTTTCGACCTTTAAGCATTTTACTTAAAGGAAGAATTTGTTACACCCCACTAAAATGTACACCCAAATCGCCTTAGCCTACCTTGTATGCACTCATTTTTAGTGCATTATTGTTACAACATTTGTTTAAACCCAAGTTAATTATCTAATTGATTACATGGTTGCTAAGTCGAGTCATATCCTTGTACATATTGTTTTGGGACGATTAGGACTCATGGGTAAAGTACTAGTGTAATGGAGTAATGGGGAAGAACATCATTTGTTACCCCCATATGTGCTAAATATTTTAAAAGTACTCCAAGTTTTCGATTATCTTAATTCGAGTCATTAGATTAGTTAATTGTAAAGTCATGTAAAAGTTCAAGTGTAAGGGGGATGCAATGCCCCTATGATGTATTATTTTGGATGGTAGGGCAAAAGTGTATGCACAAAAAAAAAAAAAAAAAAAAAAAAAAAAAAAAAAAAAAAAAAATTCGAAAAATCAAGAAAAATACAAAAAAAATGAGAAAAAGAAAAATAGAAAAAACATACGGACTACCATCCCGTTTCATTTTATGTTTATTTTATGTTTTGTTATTTCGTTTCTAGCTTAAGATCGAGTCTAGTCTTGGCTTAGCAACATTGTATAGTACATGTAATTAATCAAGATTTTTAACTCGCCACCAGTAAAATATCCCGTATCCAACAAAACCGTGTTTTCCTTTTCCCTACACCTAACGTTATAACCCATTTAAAAGCCCTCTTTGATAGTTTATCTTAGGTGCTTACGCCTAGTGGAGGAGGTTTTCGATCCTTTCCCAAGCCTATGGTAATCTATTTGCTATGACAGGTAGTGAGAGATATTATCCGTTTTCATTTATGAGATTTATTTTGATGACACTTGAGAGATGTGAGTATCTAAACACTACTTGTGAGGTGCTAGTTTATAATCTCCGTGCTTATTATGATTGAAGTGGAACGATTATTTGTTGTAATTACTTTTATATTAGCATTAAATGACCCCTAACTTGTATTTTGATTAGAATAAAAGCGCATTTGCTTGAGGACAAGCAAATCTCAAGTGTAAGGGTATTTGATGAGGCGAAAAGTGTACCGCTTTTAAGGGGTCATTTAAGCCCGAAATCGTATTTATTTGATCAAATATTGCCCTAAATCGTTCCTTTTGTCATTTTAGGTACTTTTGAGGAGAAATCTGGAAAAGAAGGCATTTTGGACGTTTTTGGAGCATTAAAGTGAAGAAAACGACAAAGTCTCAAGAATCGGCTAAAAGTTACCTTTGACGGCGTCACATCTAACCCCAGACGGCGTCATGCCTTGGCAAGAAAAAGTGGACGTGAAATTTACTCATGATAAGCCAGTGAAAATTGCATGTAAATTCTGACGGCGTCACGCTTTAACTAAATCAAGGGCGTCACGGCTTAATTCATAAGGGGACGGCGTCACGTTCAAGAGGTGAGGGCGTCAAGCCTTGATTGGCCAGAACGGATTTTGGAGAATTAAAGAGGGACGGCGTCAAGAAGGTCACCCGGGAACCCTAAAAGCGGCGAGGTGACGGCGTCACAATGCATAAGGTGACGCCGTCAGATCCAAAAATCTATATATAGTTTTCTAATTTTTTGTCATTAAGAGAGAGCTTAGTGTGTGGAATTTTGGGATAAAACCCTAAGACGATTTTAGCTACTTTTTCAGGGCTTTTTGCCTTGAGATCTTCCATGTTTCATTGAAAGATAAGTTATCAATTAATCATTCAATATGTCTATGTGTTGTTTGATTCTATCTTATGCTTGTCTTTTGTTTAACATGTTAGGCTAATTTTATCTTGTGTTTGCTTAGATCTAATGAAACCTAGCTATTGATTATTAGTTGCTAGTGTGTTATTAGTTGTATTGGATGATTGTTATCTATGTTAGGCTTAAGAAAACTGGCTAACTTCCTATTCGGTAACTTGCTTGAACGTCTTAAGAAACATGAACCAAACGCGTACTAAAGGTTTTTATGGTTGTATTTAATGCACAAGCGAATTCTAGTGATCCCATGTTAGGAGCTTCCTAGCCGGCTCGACATAGGAGTGAAGTAGGAGCTTGTAGAGTTTGGGGAAGTAAGTACGCCACCCCACGAATGGTATTAAGGAATACACCCGTCATCCACGCAACTAATGCACACTAATTAACCGGTAAAAGATAGTTAGGGAGTAAGGAAATCTAAGTAAACACATTTCTCTACACATAAGTTTCTCACCACTTTTCATTTTTGTTATTTTATTTTATTTGCATTCGTAGTAAATTTGGGTTAGTTGACTAGCAACTAATTCCGCCCACTCCTTCAAAACCGAGATTTTACTTGCTTTTCATAAAATATAAAAAATACAAAAAGAATCTTCCTCAACCCTTAGACCTAATTAGAGTAGCCTTTCACACCTAACGAACACTATTCCCTGTGGAGAACGATCAATCCCCCGTACTTACCACTACACTATACTACATCGGTCAGGTACACTGCCTGGTGGGATTGTAAGCCTCTTGAGATCCCTCGAGAGGTAAAACCTGTTGTAAGGTTGCAAAACCACGCATCAATATCAACACTACATTAAGTTACATGCATTATTTTACTCGAACTTAAACTAAGACACTTGAGCCCAACCGGTTAACAAATGATAGAGAAAACATGTTAGACTTTAGCTTGTTCGAACCACCCATATCACGCTTAAATTATTTCAAAACATCACACGTATACAATATATGGGAGGAATACTTGGAAAATATTTAAGGGATTTTGTAGACTAATCGACCCAAACCACCAAGAACACGAACCTTTTAATTCGAATCCACGAACATAACACCTATATATATTTACTCCACTCGACAATACACCTGAGAAACAACATTTTTCGTATTCTAAGATCCCACTCATAATTTTATCTCGACACTTAAAATAAATCATTTTGAAATGCTACTCGAATAGGTGTAAAAGACTTAGAAAGTATTTGACATATTTTGGACTCAAAACTATGTGACGTGGCTGTAAAATGTAAATATATTTTCGAATCTAAGAACACAACACCTAGATATTTTAGTACCACTCGATAGCACATCTAGCAAACTATAATTTTCGTGTATAAACTTCGACCTTACAAACCCTACTACCCATTCGAATTGGAGCATGCCATACGACCACGCTAGCATCTAAATTCCAAATGTCAGAAATTTAATATAACCTTCGGTTGGGCCAAATCAAAGCCCAACAAGACTTTACGATAGGAAGGTCCAACAGGCCCATATAATATATTTTTAGAATCCTAAAAATAGCCCAAGTCTAAGCCCAAAACTATTTTCACGCCCTCGCCTCTAAATTTATTAACGGGCCTTAAATAGATTCGTTAATCGGCCCATTAATATAAAAATAAGCTCGTTCCTGGAATAAGCACTTGAAATAAGTTAAAATAAACTTAATAAAGTTATAAGAATTTTCAGAATATTTTTCCCGTCATTTTTATGCAAAAAGGACTAAAAATGTAACGCGACTTAACCAAAAAGGACTAAAACTGCCAAACCTGGAAACTAAGGGACTGAAGCTGTGAAAACAGTTGTAGAGGACTTAATTTGACATACCATTGAACTTCAAGCCTTATATGGACATCTGGACAATTATTGGACTATTATTGGACTATGGACTGGACAAGGACTAACGACGTAACGCAAACCACGGTTAGGGTAGAAAATGTAAAATCTGGAAAGCACAAGAACCAACTGTTATAACTTGTCATTCTTATCTTCTTTTTCATTTTTGCACCATATCTTTACTTCATATGCATAGTCGCATTCTAATTGCATATTAGTTAATAGCGATAGAAATATTTCATGTTAACATTTCATATCAACTCATTTATTCTTTGAAAATATGATCTTACGAGAACCCGAGCACCATACTCATATATAATAACACCTTCACTCTCAACGATTAGATCGTTGTATATCATTAGTTAATCATCACCCGCCATTCATACACACACACCACTAGAAATTAGTCAGATTCTCAGTTATTTATATATTTACCAGGTTCTATATCGAAGTTGTTATAATCACCTCTGAGTTATTTTCACCATTACCAGTAACGCATAAGGTAAGTCATGGCCTCACTTTTAAACTCTTTATACTTTTTAAACTCCGTGAGGGGGATACATGCTATAAACTGATCACAAGTATTTTTCTGTATGCTACCTGACTTGATATATGCCTAAGTACACCATATTGCCATAAGACCCTTTATCATGAGCCATTAATCACTGCGGTGAACGCGAATATAATGAATAGATCTATTAGAGGACTGACAACCTATCCCACTAATACTAGGACGGAATGCTTTTTGCTAGTCGTATTAGTCGCGATGCATTATATTTGAGAAAAATATGAATTGGCAAATCACCTATTACACGAGGGCAAAACCTTCATCATTAATTTGATGATCACCTCCGTTTATGCGGTACTTTGTTAACGTTTGCGTGTCATGAGACTTAGGGCAATATATGAACTGCGATATCAATTTTTAAACTGATTGTATCTCCAATACAATCTTACTTGTGAATCGAACTGATATTTAAATTACAAACTCCATGATTTCACTCAACATTATGTTGACTTTTAAGCATGTATCTCAGGGAACTAGAGGAGCAAGGCAAGGCATGGAGCAAGCATACCCTATCATAAATAAATGGTGTAAAATAAAGTTGTAATTCAGTTAAATTGAGGTTTCTTGGAGAAACCTTATCACTCTGATGTAACGCTTTGTAACTGAATTTGTATTATGGACCTATGTAAATTAAAAATGCCGTCTCAGGCTGTTTTTCTATGATTTTGTTTTCGATCCTCACAGTAACACCCAAATTAGTCTTCCGCTGCTATGTTTAAAACTTGGGGGTGTTACAGTTTGGCATCAGAGCTTAGGTTATAGAGAACCAAATGTTTTTTAAACATTGGACTATAACTACATTTTTCAAACAAATTAATTTATACACCATGTTACCTTAAACTCTCCATGCCTGCTTGCTGCCACGCTCGGTATGTTATACATTAGGATTATCTTATATAAGCCTCTGCATACTTGATAGTTACTGTGCACAACTAGATCATCTTATGCTTATATTACACCACTTGATGTTAGTAATTACTTATTGTTACTATACATGGATTATTACAGTACTATGTCGTTTATCACCCACTTTAGTGTATCATCGGAGCCGGACTCCGAGGGATCACTAGCATCAGTCATGTCCCCCGTATTTCCCGATACTGTAGCACCAGAGATTGTGCCTGACGCGATTGAGCCCTTTGTAGAGGGTGGAGCCGTCGCCATACCTTTATTAGATGACCCCCATGTGCCAGCTTTGCCAGCACCCACGTTACCACCACATTTTGTTTACGACACCTACTCTCCTTTCTATATACCACCTCCTGATGACGTATACCTAGAGAGTCAGCAATGGCTTCCTGCTGATGACTTACCCGAGCCCCATCATATTGCACCATCCCCACTACCTGACCATGTGCTTGACATACATACCCCGACATATCCACTATCACCTCAACAGCGGGATCCGATTCCTGCAGAGGATATTCCTTCATCGAGTAGACCTCGCATATCAAAGCAAATACACCCATCCTCACCATCACTGCCTTACCCTCCTGGCTTCACTCCCCCAGCTCAGACACATGATGCTTGGGAAGGATTTAGACCAGTAGTCACCCATACCCTTATACCATCCACAGTAGTGACACGACTCGAGAGTCACGGAGAGCAGATCGATTCACTTCTTCGGATGATCGACCATGTACCATTGGATTCCCCGGGTACTATCACTGACACTCTGCATAGGTTGGCTTCCAACAGAGCAGTGGTACAGCAGTGTTTGAGACAGATGCAGACAGACCTGGCAGATACCCGTTCCCACGCGATATCCATACGTAGAGAGGTCCAGGACTTAGCTTGGGAGGCTCACTTGGCACAGCGTAGAGCTGACACATTGGAGAGACTCATGGGAGACATACAGATGGAGCATCAGGCTGAGATACAGAGACTCAGAGACCGGATCTCAGAGCTCACGAGGCGTACGGATAGACCTGATCAGTAGACATAGTTAGCATGTTGTATAGTTTGAGACATTGTAGTCTGCCGCATGTGGCAATTAATAAAGACTCTTGTATCGTTTTGTTGTATAACTCAACTGATCAAGTTATTAATGTTGTAATGTTGGTAGTAATGTACTATATATCTGTTAACTTATGTATTATGGTTGTTCGTATGTATTGTAATTGTATCTAGACATGTCGTGATGTTACCTGTTATTATTATGATTCTCTGATTGTGTAAATATTGTAAAAACCTGAACACATATAATATGGTGATATGTTGAAGAAGTTGATGAACTTCAGCTTGTATGATTAAATCGATTGTTCCTTAACAATCTCATATCCATAAATGAATAAAATAAAGAGGCATAGTAATTATGGAGGAATATTCAATTTAATTTCACACCATGATTACATTGTGCATATACTCAGCTATTTTATCCAAATTCTAAATCTGTATTCTTGTGACATTAATAGAAAATGGCACATAGCGACAACGAAACTACCAACCAAACCGTAACACTGACGCTTGAGGAGGTTCGAAGAATGATTGATGAAGGCATCACCGCAGCACGCGAGGCCGATGCAGCAAACCGCTCAAGCAATACTATGGGAGCAACAAATGAAAGTGAGGCATCTACACCACGTAAATGCACTTACAAAGAATTCGTGAGTTGTCAACCAACCACTTACAGAGGCGTAGAAGGAGTGACGGAACTAGCACAGTGGTTTGAATGCATGGAAACGGTATTCATGAGAAGCAACTGTGCAGAAAACAACAAGGTCACTTTTGCCACTGGAACCTTGAGGGGAAATGCATTATCTTGGTGGAATGCTACTGTCAAAATAATGGGTACTGAAGCAGCATTTCAAATCTCATGGACCGAACTGAAGAATAAAATGCTGAAAAAGTACTGTCCCCGTACCGAGGTCAGAAAGCTTGAAGATGAATTTCACCAGCTAGAGGTGAAAAACAATGATGTCAGTGCGTACAACCGAAAATTTCAAGAGTTATCTCTTCTGTGTCCACACATGGTACCTGACTTGGAAAAGACATTGGAGAAATATGTGGAAGGACTACCTTCAAGCATTGAGGGAGACGTCACCGCATCACACCCACAAACTCTCGAAGCCGCATTCGTATTTGCTCAGCGAATGATGAGTCGAGTGCTTAAACGAGGTTCTAACTCCACAGTCAGTGGGCAAAAGAGAAACCATGATAACTATGACAGCAACAACCGGAACAGCAACAGTTATTACAATCACAGCAGGAGCTACCGCAACAATGATCGAAGCAATCGCAACAGAGACTACCAGCAAAGCAGAAATGATAGACATCAACAACAAAACCGCAGACAAGAAGCCGCTAGGGCTTATGTGGCTACACCTGCCGAAGGAAAAATGTATGCTGGGACAAAACCCCAGTGTAACAAGTGCAAGATGCATCATACAGGACCCTGTACCGCCATCTGCGGTAACTGTAGGAAAATAGGTCACGTGACCCGAGACTGCAGAGCCACGGGAGCGAATGCGCAACCAGTAGCAGTAAAGTGCCACGGTTGTGGTGAAGCGGGTCATTATAAAAGCCACTGTCCCAAGAACGTCAATCAGGTTGCCCGAGGAAGAGCTTACGTACTCGGAGATGGAAACGTGTCACAGAACCCCAACGTCACTACGGGTACTTTCTTACTGAATCAACATAGTGCAAAAATATTATTTGATTCTGGAGCCGATAAAAGCTTTGTATCTACTTCATTTGCTTTATTGCTTAATATAGCGCCTGTAGAATTAGATACCTCGTATGAAATAGAAATAGCCGACGGAAAACTGTTAAACACCAACACCGTACTCAAAAACTGCACCTTAACCCTCCAAAACAAATCATTTCCCATCGATCTCATGCCCATCCAACTTGGAAGCTTTGACGCAATTGTGGGTATGGATTGGTTATCCAAACATCGTGCCCGAATCATCTGCGATGAAAAAGTTATCCAAATTCCCTTAGACAATGAAACGCTTACCGTTCGTTGTAACCACTACAAAACCCAACCCAATATCATCTCGTACATCAAAACGGTGAAATACATAAACAAAGGATGTCACGCATTTTTAGTCCAAGTAACGGAAGATAAATCGAAAGAGAAAGAAAAACGACTGGAAGAAGTGCCAGTTGTAAATGAGTTTGCAGAAGTATTCCCTGAAGACTTGCCAGGTATTCCACCCATCCGGCAAGTAGAATTTCGAATCGATTTAGTGCCTGGAGCAGCACCCGTTGCAAAAGCACCATATCGACTAGCACCTTCCGAAATGAAGGAATTATCTGAGCAGTTGAAAGAACTGTCAGATAAAGGATTCATCCAACCCAGCTCATCGCCTTGGGGAGCACCAGTCCTGTTTGTCAAAAAGAAAGACGGAACATTCCGAATGTGCATCGATTATAGAGAGTTGAACAAACTCACAGTGAAAAATCGATACCCATTACCAAGAATCGACGATCTATTTGACCAACTACAAGGATCGAGTGTTTACTCAAAAATCGATCTAAGATCCGGATACCACCAATTAAGAGTCAGAGAAGAAGATATTCCCAAAACAGCCTTCCGAACACGATACGGACATTACGAATTCCGCGTAATGCCATTTGGTCTTACCAACGCACCGACAGTGTTCATGGATCTAATGAACCGCGTATGTAAGCCATATCTGGACAAGTTCGTAATCGTATTCATCGACGACATTTTGATCTACTCACGTAACAAACAAGAGCATGCGGAACATTTGAGAACCATTTTGGGTGTACTCAAACAAGAAAAACTGTATGCGAAATTTTCCAAATGTGATTTTTGGATCTCCACCGTTCAATTCTTAGGTCACATCATCAACAGTCAAGGTATTCACGTTGACCCCGCCAAGATCGAAGCAGTCAAAGGTTGGGCTTCGCCCACCACTCCCACTGAAATTCGACAATTTTTAGGACTCGCTGGTTACTATCGAAGGTTTATAGAAGGTTTTTCCAAAATCGCAAAACCTTTGACAGAACTCACTCAGAAAAACAAGAAGTATATCTGGGAAGAGAAACAAGAATCAGCATTTCAACTCCTAAAACAAAAACTCTGTGAAGCACCAATTCTAGCACTACCAGACGGAAACGACGACTTTGTAGTATACTGTGATGCATCACATCATGGTTTAGGTGCGGTACTAATGCAAAGAAACAAAGTCATCGCTTACGCTTCTCGACAACTCAAGAAGAATGAGGAAAACTATACCACTCATGATCTGGAATTAGGAGCAGTAGTATTCGCTCTTAAAATATGGAGACATTACCTATATGGTACAAAGTGTACGGTATTCACCGATCACAAAAGCCTTCAACACATACTAGATCAGAAGGAGCTGAACATGAGACAGCGCCGATGGTTGGAACTACTCAACGACTACGATTGTGAAATTCGCTACCATCCCGGTAAAGCGAATGTCGTGGCTGACGCATTGAGCAGAAAAGAGAGGATCAAACCTCTTAGAGTTCGATCGTTAGAAATGATAATTTATTCACCACTCCCATCTCAAATTCTCATAGCCCAATCGGAAGCTCTTCAGGAAGAAAATCGAGCTCACGAGAAAATTAAGGGCATGCTAGAAAGCGAGAATGGATTCATACGAAGATCCGATGGAATGTTATGCTTCAAGAAAAGATGCTGGATTCCTCTCTATGGAGGTATTCGAGACTTTATCATGCATGAATCTCACAAGTCTAAATATTCCATTCATCCCGGATCCACCAAAATGTACCAAGATCTCAAGCAACTTTACTGGTGGCCAAACATGAAAGCCGACATTGCAACATATGTTGGGAAGTGTTTGACTTGTTCAAGAGTCAAAGCCGAAAGTCAAAAACCTTCTGGACTACTTGTACAACCTGAGATACCAGTTTGGAAATGGGAACGAATCACTATGGATTTTATTACCAAGTTACCAAGAACGTCGACCGGATATGACACCATTTGGGTTATCGTCGACCGCTTAACCAAATCAGCTCATTTTCTGCCTATCAAAGAAACTGACGAGTTGGACACACTCGCTCAGTTGTACTTCAAAGAAATCATAATCCGACATGGAGTTCCAGTCTCTATCATTTCAGACAGAGACAGTCGATTCACTTCAGGATTCTGGAAATCTCTACAGAAAGCCCTCGGTACTCAATTGGACATGAGCACCGCTTATCATCCTCAAACTGATGGACAAAGTGAAAGGACAATCCAAACCTTGGAAGATATGCTTAGAGCATGTGTGATTGACTTCGGAAAAGGTTGGGACAAACACTTACCATTGGTTGAATTCTCGTACAACAATAGTTACCAAGCTAGCCTAAAGGCTGCACCTTTTGAAGCACTTTATGGGAGAAAGTGCAGATCACCTATCTGTTGGACAGAAGTTGGTGACATGCAGCTTACCGGACCAGAACTAATCCACGACACAACAGAGAAAATATTCAAAATCAAACATCGTCTCCAAGCCGCTCGTAACAGACAAAAGAGTTACGCAGACGTGAGGAGGAAACCCATGGAGTTTGAAGTCGGAGATAGAGTTATGCTAAAAGTTTCACCCTGGAAGGGGATGATACGCTTCGGAAAGCGTGAAAAACTCAACCCAAGATACATTGGACCATTTAAAATCCTCGAGAGGATTGGCCCAGTTGCCTATAAGTTAGAACTCCCAGAAGAACTCAGTAGGGTACACCCTACATTCCACGTATCTCAACTTAAGAAATGCCTATCGGACGAGACTCTCGTCATTCCGCTGAAAGAGATTAAACTGGACGACAAACTTGTATTCACAGAGGAACCCGTAGATATAATGGATAGAGAGGTTAAGCAACTCAAGCAAAGCCGTATTCCTATTTTGAAAGTAAAATGGGACTCTAAGAGAGGACCAACGTACACATGGGAACGTGAAGACCAAATTCGTGAAAAATATCCACATCTATTCCCGTAAACCACTCTTAGTAGCCATTTTAGACTTGAATTCCGGGACGGAATTCGAATGAGGGAGGAGTACTGTAAGATCCTGTGAAAAACCCTTGTAATCAATCTTAATGATTAATGATAATCTCGTATTACTGTTACTAAAGCCCATTTTTGCTAGAAATTTAAACTTTCTATTATTAGTTATTAATATTCCGATGCGATATATATATCTACATACTGAACACACCGAAACTCGAGATAATATCTACGACGCAACAACACATCTTCACAATCGACGACAAGTGATCATACGCACCTAGATAATACACTACACTTGACAAGAATTAATATCACCAATAATATTTAACCAAAATCTAATTACAACACTAATTCTAATTCTACCCTAAACTAAGACCAATCGGACCCTTAATGGTTCGGCCCACATGCTCCAAATAGCCCATCGAATCCCACACAAATCCAACTCAAACCTCAAAGCCCAATCACCACAATACTTATTTCATTTCATTTTCCTTCCTTTGCTTCTAACACCCGATCGCTACTCCACTTCCAAAAAACCCGACCTTATTATTAATATCGAACATGACTTTCGTTTATTGTTACACATTCAAATGCACCGCTTAACTAACTACTATGACACAAAAACCCAGCCGAGAATAACAAGTAGTAACACGGAAACAGAACCCATTTCATTACCCCATTTTCGACCCATACATCTACTTATAAAATTCGACACAATATTCCTTCGCATCCCACTTGATCTTATGACCTCTCAACCATATTTCTAACTTATGTTAATGCTTCAAACAAGGAACTAAACCTCCGTACATAACTTGTATCTAGCAAATATAAAACTTGTGCTAACATATTGTAGAAACCGAATACAAGAAACATACAAGAACTAAAAGCCAAACTCTCATCTACCAAAACTCCTTCACACACACATTTGGGCAGCAAAGACACACAAGTGTCCCATAGACACAGTACTTTCAATCATTTGGTCAATAAGTCAATGCAAAAGTGAGATATTTTGCTTATATAAACTACTTCATTCGATCTCTTCTATCTCCCATCATTTTCTATCAAAATCACCACATTCCTTAAAAAGCATAAGCTACTTTCTGTCGAGAACCTTGGAAACTAACTCAGTAAAGTTAAGTCACATAAAAACTATTCGAACTCACTGTCCCTTCTTGTGTTTCATTCGAATCACACAACTTCCTTCACACCCATTTCACTATCATTATACCTTCACCCAAATCTTCCCCTTTCACGACAGAGAACTCTACTAGTTTTGAGTAAAGGAGTTCGAAGCAAGAGGGTTGTCTCCTTTTCGTGTTCCAACCGGTTACTGCTAAGCCTCCACAACCTTTTCAAAAGGTGTAGTAAGTCTCCTCGCATCCGTTATAATACACATCTCACGTACTCACTCACACATGCATATCTCATGTACATTCGAACATATCTATTTTTATTTGTACACACCACACAGTTATAAACTCACGTTGCATGTACCAAGTAAAGTTTAAGAACCACATTTCACATCTTGCTAGTACACGTTTAATACATTACGCCATGCATTATTATGTTTTTCAATAGATCGTACATATCAACACTACATTAAGTTACATGCATTATTTTACTCGAACTTAAACTAAGACACTTGAGCCCAACCGGTTAACAAAAGATAGAGAAAACATGTTAGACTTTAGCTTGTTCGAACCACCCATATCACGCTTAAATTATTTCAAAACATCACACGTATACAATATATGGGAGGAATACTTGGAAAATATTTAAGGGATTTTGTAGACTAATCGACCCAAACCACCAAGAACACGAACCTTTTAATTCGAATCCACGAACATAACACCTATATATATTTACTCCACTCGACAATACACCTGAGAAACAACATTTTTCGTATTCTAAGATCCCACTCATAATTTTATCTCGACACTTAAAATAAATCATTTTGAAATGCTACTCGAATAGGTGTAAAAGACTTAGAAAGTATTTGACATATTTTGGACTCAAAACTATGTGACGTGGCTGTAAAATGTAAATATATTTTCGAATCTAAGAACACAACACCTAGATATTTTAGTACCACTCGATAGCACATCTAGCAAACTATAATTTTCGTGTATAAACTTCGACCTTACAAACCCTACTACCCATTCGAATTGGAGCATGCCATACGACCACGCTAGCATCTAAATTCCAAATGTCAGAAATTTAATATAACCTTCGGTTGGGCCAAATCAAAGCCCAACAAGACTTTACGATAGGAAGGTCCAACAGGCCCATATAATATATTTTTAGAATCCTAAAAATAGCCCAAGTCTAAGCCCAAAACTATTTTCACGCCCTCGCCCTCTAAATTTATTAACGGGCCTTAAATAGATTCGTTAATCGGCCCATTAATATAAAAATAAGCTCGTCCCTGGAATAAGCACTTGAAATAAGTTAAAATAAACTTAATAAAGTTATAAGAATTTTCAGAATATTTTTCCCGTCATTTTTATGCAAAAAGGACTAAAAATGTAACGCGACTTAACCAAAAAGGACTAAAACTGCCAAACCTGGAAACTAAGGGACTGAAGCTGTGAAAACAGTTGTAGAGGACTTAATTTGACATACCATTGAACTTCAAGCCTTATATGGACATCTGGAAAATTATTGGACTATTATTGGACTATGGACTGGACAAGGACTAACGACGTAACGCAAACCACGGTTAGGGTAGAAAATGTAAAATCTGGAAAGCACAAGAACCAACTGTTATAACTTGTCATTCTTATCTTCTTTTTCATTTTTGCACCATATCTTTACTTCATATGCATAGTCGCATTCTAATTGCATATTAGTTAATAGCGATAGAAATATTTCATATTAACATTTCATATCAACTCATTTATTCTTTGAAAATATGATCTTACGAGAACCCGAGCACCATACTCATATATAATAACACCTTCACTCTCAACGATTAGATCGTTGTATATCATTAGTTAATCATCACCCGCCATTCATACACACACACCACTAGAAATTAGTCAGATTCTCAGTTATTTATATATTTACCAGGTTCTATATCGAAGTTGTTATAATCACCTCTGAGTTATTTTCACCATCACCAGTAACGCATAAGGTGAGTCATGGCCTGACTTTTAAACTCTTTATACTTTTTAAACTCCGTGAGGGGGATACATGCTATAAACTGATCACAAGTATTTTTCTGTATGCTACCTGACTTGATATATGCCTAAGTACACCATATTGCCATAAGACCCTTTATCATGAGCCATTAATCACTGCGGTGAACGCGAATATAATGAATAGATCTATTAGAGGACTGACAACCTATCCCACTAATACTAGGACGGAATGCTTTTTGCTAGTCGTATTAGTCGCGATGCATTATATTTGAGAAAAATAGGAATTGGCAAATCACCTATTACACGAGGGCAAAACCTTCATCATTAATTTGATGATCACCTCCGTTTATGCGGTACTTTGTTAACGTTTGCGTGTTATGAGACTTAGGGCAATATATGAACTGCGATATCAATTTTTAAACTGATTGTATCTCCAATACAATCTTACTTGTGAATCGAACTGATATTTAAATTACAAACTCCATGATTTCACTCAACATTATGTTGACTTTTAAGCATGTATCTCAGGGAACTAGAGGAGCAAGGCAAGGCATGGAGCAAGCATACCCTATCATAAATAAATGGTGTAAAATAAAGTTGTAATTCAGTTAAATTGATGTTTCTTGGAGAAACCTTAGCACTCTGATGTAACGCTTTGTAACTGAATTTGTATTATGGACCTATGTAAATTAAAAATGTCGTCTCAGGCTGTTTTTCTATGATTTTGTTTTCGATCCTCACAGTAACACCCAAATTAGTCTTCCGCTGCTATGTTTAAAATTTGGGGGTGTTACAGGACGTAGGCAAGGGTATCTTTATGTTTTGGATCACTTTAGAGACATTCATGACACTACATCATCTAGTGTGGATTTCTCCAGCTTTTTATTTATGGCACTCTCGTTTAGGTCACATATCTGGATGTTATTTACTACAAGAGCGTTGGGGAAACTAGACATGCATGATATTTCTGATTGTAGTGGTTGTAAACTTGCAAAAGTTCTCAGCATTGCCGTTCAGTAATAGTATTTCCTCTTCTACTGCTCCATTTGATCTAGTACATTATGATGTGTGGGGACCTTCTCATGTTTCCACTAAAGGAGGTTCCAAATACTATGTATCATTTATTGATGACTTTACTCGCTATACTTGGGTTTATCTAATGAAGCGTAGGTCTGATTTTCTTACAATATTTAAAGACTTTAGAGCTCTTGTGAAAACTCAACATTCAACTGTAATAAAATGCTTTCAATGTGATTTAGGGGGTGAATACGCTTCTAATGATTTTGTTGGTTTACTTAAATCAGATGGGAATATATATGAGAAACATCGTCATATTGTTCAAAAGAAACATCGTCATATTGTTGAGATGGCTATATCCTTTTTATTGTCCGTTGATGTTCCTAGTATATTTTGGGGAGAAGCGGTTCTTATAGCCACATTTGTAATTAATAGAATCCAAACTGCAAATAATTCTGGTTTATCTCCGTTTGAAAAGTTCTATGGAGATTTTCCTGATTATTCCTCATTGTGCGTCTTCGGTTGCACTTGTTTTATCCTAAAGCCACATGTTGAGTGTACGAAGCTGACTTCGAAGACCACTTTATGTGTGTTTCTGGGTTATGGTATTAGTCAAAAGGTATATCGTTGTTATGATCTAGTGGGTCAAAAGTTGTATACATCACGCCATGTTGACTTTTAAGAGCACATCCCGTACTATTCTGTTACCGCTAGTTCACATAATTTGACACAATCTAAACTTATAAAACTTGATCCATTTGAGGATCATCGAAGAACCTACACCTGTTGTGTCACCAAAACCTGTCTCGAAAACAGCTGTAGAAACCACTACTACTAAAACACCACCATTGTTAAATGCACCTCCAGAAACCACCACCGCCACTGAAACACAACCAACTACAGTTTTAGAAGCCACACTTATCATTACTCAACCTCCTCCTACAGCTACCCAATTATCTTCTGAAGTTGTTGATGGTCCTCCTCCAGGTGGTTGACCAAAGTGTAATTGTAAGTCTACAAAAAGGGATGATTTTGTTTATTGTTGTTATTCGAATTCCTTTAGTTCGTTTATTGCTTCTGTACATCATCTACATGAGTCTGTGTCGTATAGAGAGGTTGTTTGAGATCCACTTTGGCAGGTTGCTATGGCTGAGGAACTGGAGGCATTGTATCATACTCAGACGTGGGACTTAGTACCATTGCCAGTCGGCAAGCGTGCTATTGGCTCTCGTTGGGTGTATAAGATTAAAACCAAATTTGATGGGTCCATTGAAAGATATAAGGCTCGTCTTGTTGCCAAAGGTTGTGCTCAAGAGTATTGTATGGATTATGAGGAGATGTCTCCCCTGTTGCAAAAATGACAACGATAAGAACCTTGATTGCAGTTGCTTCTAGTCATAAATGGAAAATATCATAGTTAGATGTCAAAAATGCTTTTTTGAATGGTGAATTGAATGAAGAAGTTTTTATGACACCACCTCCTGGGGTATCTCACAAACCATGAGAAGTTTGCAAGCTTAGAAAAGCTCTTTATGGTCTCAAACGAGCACCTCGTGCTTGGTATGAGAAATTTGAAATGGTTGTTACCTCTCTTGGGTTTGTCTCTAGCCATCATGATTCCGCATTATTTGTAAAATATTCAAGTGCTGGGCGTATACTTTTATCGTTATATGTTGATGATATAATTATTACTGGGATGATTGTGTTGGAATTGATTCATTGAAATCGGAGCTAGCTCATGGTTTTGCTATGAAGGATTTGGACTTACTACGTTATTTTCTGGGTATTGAGGTTGCTTCTTCACCGAAAGGATATATTTTGTCTCAGTCCAAGTATATAGCTGATTTACTTGATCGTGCGAGAATTACTGACAAAATGGTTGAAGATATTCCTATTGATGCTAAGGCCAAATACACTCCGACAGATGGTGATCCTTTGCCAGACCCAAGTTTGTATCGGACTATTGTGGGCAGTTTGGTTTATCTTACAGTTACACGTTCAGATATCTCTTATGCAGTTCATATTGTTAGTCAGTTTGTCTCTACTCCCACAACGGTTCACCAGAAGAAGAAAGGCTTTAGATTACCAGATCCTGGACACAATGTTCCTAGAGATGGAGAGCCCCTTCAGGGTACTCAGCTCAGACACTTTTGTTTCCTTCTACGTCTGCTTTAGACCTGCGTGCTTATTGTAATTCTGATTGGGCTGGGGATTCTATTTCTCGCAAGTCAACTACTGGGTTTTGTATTTTTCTTGGTGATTCCTTGATTTCGTGGAAGAGTAAGAAACAATATGTTATTTCTAAATCTTCTACTGAAGCTGAGTACCGAACCATGACCGTGACTACTAGTGAGATTATTTGGTTACGTTGGTTGCTTGCAGATATGGGTGTTCGTATCAGCAATTTTACTCCGTTACATTGTGATAATTGTAGTGCTATTCAGATTGAGCGTAACTCGGTGTTTCATGAGCGCACCAAGCATATTGAGATAGACTGTCATTTCACTCGTCATCATCTTCAGGCTGGGACTATCTCTCTATCTTTTGTTCCTTCCGCTTTACAGATTGCTGATGTATTTACTAAGCCACACTATGGACCACGTTTTTCTTTCATGACTGACAAACTCTCAATGTTTCTTGCTGCAACATTGTGAGTTTGAGGGGAGATGTTAGCATAGTAGCCCATAAAAGGATCATGGCCCATTTAGCTTTTTGGGTATACTCTTTCTTTATATTATATATACTCGTCTCTTGTACCTAGTTTATTATCAATTCGATAAAATTTGCATTGATCTTTAGTTCTATTGTCATAACTACAAAACATGCCATGTTGATAACGGTGGCAAGTATCAGTCAAAAAATTCGAAGACTAAAAAGCCAACCAAAGAGTCTGGTAACGATAAGATGGATTCTCAAGTTTTGAATCGATGATTCAATCAGTATTATTAAATTACAATATGAATTTTTTTCATCAGTTTTGCTAAAATTAATCTGCTGAGATATTGAAATTTGGTTCTTTAGCAGCATGTTGGAAATTTGAATATTTCAATATGTTGCTAACAGAATTATGTGTCGATTTTTTGGCCCATATTATTTGAATTGTAATACGAGTTGTTTTTGAACTATTATGTATATTCTTTTGACCCGTTTACATTTGAATTGGTTTCTGTATCGGTAAGCCTCTGGAAATAGGTTTCTTTGATGCTGGTGCTTGCTCTAAAAGGATGTGTAGACTCCATAAATTTGTCTATGTCGTTCTGCCTCAATGTTCGAGTGATTGTGTAGACTCCATAAATTATGTGTTGGTCTACATATAAGTTTCTGTGATTGTGTGGACCATTAACTTGTTGGTTTAGTTGGCTGCTGATTCTTTCTATCTTGTTGTAATGACTTTGCCATATGTGTTATTTGATATATGCCTTTCATAAAGATAAAAAGTAATCTCATGTAACAACCATTCAAACCATCAACAAATGTTATCAAGTTTCATGGTAAAAATGGGTTAAATCATGCTGTCATGCAATAAACTAAAGCCGAAACAATGTAATTTTATTGAATAGTATTCATTATACACTTTAGTTGAATCACGTATTTGTTTTCTTCATGTTAATATACATATACGAAGTACATCAAACCAAACACATGTACAGGTCATGAAGTATAGTGTGTTTATGGTGAAAATAATGAGAATGAAGGTGTTGAAAGAGGCGTTTCAATGGTGGAAACAGAGCAAGAGCAGCTATATAAGTCGCACATTTAATGGGCAGCACATTCGCACATATAAGTACAAGTTTTAAGGCATAAGTTACAAATAATTGACTTTTATAAAGATAAGGGTAAATAAGTAATTTTACAATAATATAAAAAGAATGTTTGGGAAAAACCCCGCCTACCGCTGTACTTTAATAATAAAAAAATGGACACGTGTCGCACATCCAATGGAGTCGCACATGACTATAGTGTTAGAGTTTAGTGTATAAATATTAATATATGTATGTCCGGTTTCGAACCCGAGACTCGGGATTGCACACAATACGTGAGAGTTTAAATGGTTATGAATTAATTAAATATATTTTATATTTTAATTATTCATTTCACTAAATAACACTTAACGACAGTTAGTACTTAACGAGGTTAGAGATAACGACCGTTAAAGGACTAAATGTGGAAAGAAGGATCTAGAACCCATTGTTGTGGGTTGGGTCGGCTGAAAACTAGCCTTGGGCTAGGGTGGCCGGTTCTAGTAGAGTAGGGAGCAAGTTTTGTGAGTTTAGGGTTAGCCTATAAATACAATTCATTGTATTTGGTTTTCACCTAATCTTGAATCCCTAACTTGCCAACTTCTTTCTCCTCTTCTTCTCTTAACACCATTTAGTCGATCCTCTTTTTAAGTTCACTAGAACTTGGTCGATCTAAATTGCTTACAAGTGTTGGTGTTGTTAGTGATCTTGAACCTAGCTTTTCTCATTGAAACGCTATCATTACGTGTGTACAAGAACGAGTGACAAGCTTGGTTTAGCTTGTGTTTTTCCCTTACTTGGATCGACATATACATAAACCAATTAGGGTTTATACTTGTTCTTGGTAGCTTGCATAAGGTACGTGTCTATTTAAGTTTAATTAATTACTTGTTCTTGTAGATCTATCCGCTGCGTGTTCTTGATGATTATATGTGTTTATGATTTTAATATAGTTCACATATTCCAACAGTGGCATCATGAGCCTCGTTTATGAACTTGTAATTAATTACTTAAACCTAAAAATTGGATCTTGTAGAGATTACATGCAATTATATTTTTTGGTTTTGTTTATTTTTTTAAAACCCTAATATGGGTCGATCCCTATATATTAAAAATTAGGGTTTTAGTTTTTAATTAAAACTTGAGAAACCCTAGGATTGCATGAAAATTTTTATGGATTAATTAGTGAATACCGTATGTGATGTTACTAATTAATTAGATACGTACATGAGATATTGACATAATAATATGGACTACATGATTATGTGATCAATATGGGATCTATGACAAAATCTTGCATATTTTGTCATGGTTTGATTTGTATGATTTTGTATTGAATTATTTGCTACATGATTTAAATAAATCTTAAATTGGGGAAGACCTCAATATATATTAATTAATAAGTTATGTGCAATGTGGTATCTAACTAACTAAAACTTACGCGGCCAAGTTATTTATCGTCTGTGGACCATTGGGCATAATGAGCTCGAAAACCAATGGGAGTTTTGTTAGTTACATACATTTAAAATTTCACATAGAATTAATATTAGTATTTATTGAAAAAAGGTTTGCATGTGGCTATATGATATCGTGGATGATCATATATTTGTTATTATGTGTTTATTTATTTTTTGTAATTACTTGATCTTTTGTGTTTATATATTATGATGGATTGCAACACACAAGAGGGTAATTTTCATAATAAAAAATAAATAAGACTAATAACTATGAAACCTTTGTAGTAATTTTATTTATTGCCAAGTCTTATGTGCCGATAGTGGTTCGCTTCGCACGGTAATTTGATCCCAGGCGAGACTAGCAATTAATAAATTACTACATAAAATTGTTTTAGCAAGAAAATCATATTTTTAGTTGATTGATTGCAACTGTACAAAAGTGGTCGAAGCGGCGGACCTATTATTGACAAACTATAAAGTGGGTATAAGGTTGGTTCACATTAAATTGTGACCTTAAAGGGGCACGGTTTTAACCAGCTTCGGCGGCTGTCGTCCCTCCGCTCGCCTGTGCGTCAATAATAGACTTACCAAGTACACCATGAAAAAGTATGAAGCATCTTAAGGCAATGTTGTAATTTGCTCAACGCCTCAATTAAAAAATTTGATGATTTGAGCTACGAATAAGTAAACGGTTTTGTTTTTGCAAAAATATATGATACAAAGATGAATGCATGACATCTTTGTACATATTTTTTGATTTTACACATCAAAAATTTATTACCCTTTAAATTTAAGTTATATGCCACCCAACTACAAAAAGAAACACCTAAGGTTTCATCCTACATCACTAGCAGCCAAAGCTGAATGTTGATGTTCAAAGGGTGGTCATCTAAGGGTAAATTGAGTACTTTATTGCTAGCAGCCAAAGCTGAATGCAATAAACCGACGTCAATTTACTGTTTCTTAAGTTGGTTAACTTAATTGGGCACTTTCATTACTAGCAGCCAAAGCTGATGTAATGGAACGGCGCCAAGGCATAAAGATTTGGGGATGAAACATGCTTACATTTTGCAACTGATGTTGGCAATATAATGTAAGTCCCAAGATTTCTAGGAATTGCAATTTGACATTGGCAATTGGGTGATCCCATACCTTATTGAGCACTTTCATTGCTAGCAGCCAAAGCTGATGTAATGAAACGGCGTCAATTAGGATCCTAGTTTTCAGTGAAAATTAAATGGTTTATTTAACCAATGGGTGTTTAATTTTCATGAAATGTTTAATTATCGAAAGTACTAACTTTTGAACTTTTTTATGTAGAAATGGCCCAACCCGGAAACTCGTCAAACTTAACCTCTTGTTTCAAGATGATGCTTGAAAAAGAGAAATTGACTGGGACTAAGAATTTTAACGATTGGTATCGCAATCTAAGGCTTGTTCTTAGGATTGCCAAACATTATGAATGTCTTACTGAGGACCTTCCGGTTGCTCCTCCTGCAAACTCGCCTAATGAAATACTTAGGGAGTTCAATGAAGCTTATGACAAGCACAATGATGCGGCTTGTCTCATGTTATCGGGAATGGACACTCAACTGGTAAAACAGTTTGAGAAATATGGCCCGAAAAACATGATTGAGGAACTGACACGCATGTTTCAGAAACCTCCCATGGCTGAATTGTATGATGTACTTGACAACTTGGGCAAGTGCAAGCAGGACGCAACAACACCCGTAAGTACTCATGTGCTTGAAATGAAAGGTTATCTTGACCAACTAGATGCACTTGATTGCGGGTATGTGGAAGCGTGCGCAACTTTAACATGCATTGCAAGGGGAAGACTTTTTCTGAATTGCATGCAATGCTCATTGAGCATGAGAAGGGACTCACTAAGAAAGCTCCTACACCTGCTGTTATGGCAATAAGAGGTGGTAGAGTAGCTAAGCCCGGTAAACCGAAGCATGTGAACAAGAAAGGAAAGGGCAAAGCTGACAAGGGCAAGCAGATTGTGACTTATCAGCAAAAGCCAAAGAAGCAGAATCCTCCTCCCAAGAAGGATCATCCTAAAAAGGATATGGCTGCTTGTCACCACTGCAATACTCCTGGACATTGGAAGAGGGACTGTCCATTGCTACTTGAGGAGTGTCGCAAGAATAAGAATGCCAAGGCTGGGCAGGGCGCCAGCACTTCAGGTATTTTTATGGTTGAATTGTTTTCTTTTCCTCGTAAGCAAAATGCCTGGATATATGATACAGGATGTGGTACTCACATTTGTAATACATCGCAGGGGCTTAGAGGAGCGAAGAAGCTGAACTATGGGGAATGCTACTTGTACGTAGGAAATGGAATACTTGCAACAGTAGAAGCCATAGGGACTTTTGAACTAGTTTTTCTTTCTGGTTTAATATTAGTGTTGAACAATTGTCATTACGCACCTTCTATTGTTAGAGGTGTCGTTTCAGTTTCTTTGTTATTGGATTTGGGTTTTAAGCATACTTTTAATGATAATGGAATTTCTGTTTCTCTAAATTTTGTTTTTTTACTTTAATGCTATTCCATTAAATGGTGTGTTTGAAATTGACATGGAGAACCATGTATCCAATAGAAATAATTCAATGTATAGCATCGGAAATAAGAAAGTAAATTCTAACTTGGACTCGTCTTATTTATGGCACTGCCGTCTTGCTCACATAGGCAAGAATCGCATGGAAAAGCTGCAACACGATGGGCTTTTGAAAAATATCAATGATGATTCAGTTGATAAATGCGAATCTTGCATATCTGGGAAGATGAAAAAGAAACCTTTCCATAGCAATATGGAGAAGGCTTCGGATCTACTTGGATTGATACACACGGATGTGTGTGGTCCACTTAGACATGTGTCTAAACGCGGTGCTGTCTACTTCTTGACCTTCACGGATGACTATAGTCGTTATGGTTATGTTTATTTACTTAAACATAAACATGAAGTCTTTGAGACATTCAAGGTCTTTAAAAATGAAGTAGAATTACAACTCGGAAAGAAGATTAAGGCACTTCGATCCGATCGTGGTGGTGAGTACTTAAGCCAAGAGTTTAAGGATTATTTGGGTGAGTGTGGCATTGTACAACAACTCACTTCTCTTTATACGCCACAGCAAAATGGTGTATCTGAAAGGAGAAATCATACCTTGTTAGATATGGTACGATCCATGTTTAATCTTACAACTCTTCCCTTATCCTTTTGGGATTATGCTCTTGAAACAGCTGTTCACGTGTTGAATAGGATTCCAACTAAGAAGGTTGATAAGACTCCATATGAAGTATGGACTGGAAAAGCTCCCAACTTTTCTTACTTAAAGGTCTGGGGTTGTGAGGCTTTTGTTAAACGTGACTCACCTGACAAACTCCAACAAAGATCTGTTAAGTGTATCTTCGTAGGATACCCTAAGGAAACGAAGGGTTACTACTTTTACTTCCCACCTGAAAATAAGGTCATCGTGGCTAGGTACGGTGAATTTCTTGAGGATAATCTAATATCTCAAGAAATCAGTGGGAGAGTGTATGATCTTGAAAATGATCATGAAGATACGTCACCTTCTGAAGGCACTAACACACTTCCTGTGGAACCTGAAAGTTTAGATCCTCCACCTGAAGTAGAAGTGGTACCCATCCGTAGATCTTCAAGATCTGCAAAGGCTCCTGACCGTCTATGTTTAAACATAGAGGATGAGGAATCTACACTATTGGATCACATTGATGAGCCAACTAGTTATAAGGCTGCCATTAATAGTCCTGAAAAGGACAAATGGCAAGTAGCCATGGATGGGGAAATGCAATCCATGAAAGACAATAAAGTCTGGATTGAAGTAGACCTTCCACCCAATGCTAAGGTAGTTGGGTGTAAGTGGCCCTTCAAGAAAAAGACTGACATGGATGGCAATGTACACACCTACAAAGCTCGTTTGGTGGCTAAAGGCTTTACCCAAACATATGGTGTTGACTATGAGGAGACATTTTCTCCTGTGGCCGACATTAGAGCTATTAGGATTCTTATAGCCATAGCTGCCTACTATGACTATGAGATTTGGCAAATGGATGTCAAAACCGCCTTTCTGAATGGTCGCCTAGATGAAGATATCTATATGGCGCAACCTGAGGGGTTTGTGAATCCACAATTTCCTGAGCGTGTATGCAAACTTCAAAGATCCATTTATGGATTGAAGCAAGCATCCAGGCAATGGAATAAGAAATTTGATGAGGAAATCAAGAAGTTTGGATTTACTCAAAATTTCGATGAGCCATGTGTATACCACAAAGTTAGTGGGAGTAACACTACTTTTCTTGTCCTATATGTCGATGACTGATGAACTCAAATAAGTACATTTTATTATCATCATTTATCCTATTTATTTGACTTGTTTTATTATATTATATATGAGAATTGATACGTTAATGTTTACTTTTGTAATTCTCAGGTAAAAACAAGTATTATGTGAAACTTGGCGATTTTGGACTAATTATGGAGCAAAACAAGCAAGATGTTAAGAGTCTACTGAAATGTACAAGATCAAGATCATTCTGCTCCAGATACGCCGCAACATACTTCTTACATACGGCGCATCACTATCAAGATTTCACAAGCTACGATCCAAGACAGCAAAGGACATGCGCCGCATAGAGAAATGGAGTTACGCCGCATCTTAAGGCGGTGTACGAATATTCCTGAATATATTAATCTTGGACCCCACGCGAAGTTAAGTCAATGCGCCGCATCTACTTATCCTATGCGCCGCATCTAACCCTCAGACAGAAACTATAAATACCCCAAGGCCAGACGAATTTCGGTGTTGAGCAAAGTTGGACAGTGCAAGATACCAGACGAATTCAGACGTATTAGCAGCACAAGACACACCCTAAACGAAGATACAAGAGCTGTAAGAAGGTCCTGCATGTATTCAATTCATTAAGTAGTTTTGTTTTATTGTATTAGTACACTTTAATTCATCAGGATTGATGGGCCGATTCCATGTGACTACGGAAAATCATGGGCACCCCTTAAAATTGCTTTCTCATTAATTAAAGTTTATATGTTGATGTCTTTGGTGACTTTTATTAGTGCATTGATAACCTCTGTGTCTAGCTGAGCATTGCTTGGGTCGCCATGCCCCTTCCTCGCCTATTTAAGAGACGCTAAATAAATAGGATAGACATAAGTAATCATTAAGGGTTTACTCGCCGATAAGATTAGAGCCAACGAGAAAGGTTTAATTACATACACTTCATATAAAACTAGCAATAAAACAAGTGACAAGCTACTTAATTATCAGGACAGGTCTTTTTATTGTCTCAAGTATCTATCTGTGTACGTGTGTGCTAATCGCTGATTCGTGCTCATTAGTTTAGTTTATATTTAATCACAACCAAACCGTGCCAGTCTCTCAGGCTGAACCCCCTTGCGTTAGATTAGGTTGTATAGCTAACCTAGGATATTAAAATACTGATTAGAATAACTAGATAATACGTTCCACTCTTAGTGATCGACACTCTACTTACCATTATATTCATACTGACCGGGTACACTGCTCGTTAAAGTGTGTGTTTTATTGATAAGTAGGCTAAATATAAATTTAAAACTTGAGTAGGCATTAATACTGCTAAAACCACAACAACATCACGCGCGCACCAAGTCTTTGGGGCCGCTACCGTGGATATAAAAGAATTAGAGCAATACACACGCACACATCAAGTTTTTGGTGCCGTTGCCGGGGAGTGAATTGTTATTATCTGTTAATTTGATTAGTATTTTAATTAGATTTTTCGTTTTAATTCTAACCACTAACCCTGTTATATATTAGATAAATTGCATTCATTGTATTGTTTGTTTATTTTCTGTTTTGTGTGTTTTTATTTTCTTAATTTTTGTTTCTTTTTGTTTGTTTTTATTTTTTGTTTTTCTTTTTGTAATTTTCTGCATTCTGCTATCGTTGTACGGTGCTAATACAAACGATACGGCGCATCTGTTTTCCCAGATACGGCGTATTGCGTTTAATTTTTATAAAATACAACGCGTGTAATAAATTCGAGTGCGACGCATCTTTCCCCAAGATACGGCGTATTGTGTTTTTAATAAAAAAATTTTCTAAACCCTAACGCCATACGACGCATCTGTTTTCACAGATACGGCGTATTGTCTATTTAAATTAAAAACAGTTTTCGAATTATTAAACAGATACGACGCATCGATTTTTATCGATACGGCGCATCTTCTGAATCAAAAATCTTGTATTTTGAAACGTAACAAAAATACGGCGCATTAACTTTTGTTAATACGACGCATTTAATTTTAATAAATATAATCGATTTTTGATAACTTAAAACTGATACGGCGCATTCTAATTCATAAGCGGCGTATCTATTTTCTGAATAAAAGTCTGATTAAATTTTAACGATTATAAGATACGGCGTATCCAACTTTCTGGATACGGCGCATCGTCTGCAGATATCAGTAACTTTTATTTTTCGTATTCCGTTTTCGTTGTTAATTTTCTTATATATTACTTTCTTGAACATACCCTACTGATGCTTTTGTGATAGTTTCAGGAAGTGCATGACCAGGAGTTCTACTAAGAACTTGATTATACCTTTCGAAGATCCTGAACGAGCCTTTCATTCGCTTAAAAGGCTTTTCAACACAAAAAGCTTTGATATCTCAAGTTCGTTCGAGCTTGATTATTTTTCTGAAGAGAAAGAGGAAGAAGAAACAGAAACAATGGCGGAAAACACTACTATGGAGGAATACATGAACAAAACCCGTGCTGATTACAGTTCAGGAGTTGCTAGACCAAAGTTTGATGAAAAGTCTAAGTTTGAGTTGAAGGGTCAGTTTCTCAAGGAGCTAAGAGAAAATGCTTTCAGTGGAACAGAACATGAAGATGCTAATGAACATGTTGAAAAAGTCATCGAGATTGCAGATTTGTTTACTACAGAAGGAGTCTCTGACGATCAAATCATGCTAAGAATCTTTCCAATTTCGCTTAAAGGAGTTGCTAATAAGTGGCTATGGAATGAACCTGCTAGTTCAATCACAACATGGGAAGATTTGAAGAGCAAATTCCTGAAAAGATATTGTCCACCTGCTAAAACTGCTAAAAAGATGGAGGCTATCAACAGTTTCAAGCAAGAGCCTGATGAAACTCTTTATCAAGCTTGGGAACGATTTAAAGACCTATTGATGAAATGCCCTCAACATTATCTAAGTCCAATGCAGGAGATAATATTGTTCTATCAAGGATTGGACGTGCCTACTAGACAAATCTTGGATGCTAAGGGAGCTGTGCCTCAAATGAGTGCAGCCAATGCTAGGAAAGCTATCCAAGAAGCTGCTGATCATTCTCAAAAATGGCACGACGGAACCTCTACTAGATCTAAGAGCAGCACTAATTTTGTCGGGTTTGCTGCAATTCAAGCTCAATTGGATAAAATTAGTAGAGAGATGAAGAAGCGCTATGAGAAAGTTTATGCTGCCCAAGTTGGATGTGAAAAATGCGAAGGAACTCACTACACTAAAGATTGCCCTAATAAGAATGAAAGTGAGACGTTTGAAGAAGCATACTACACACAATTTGGACAACCATTCCTACCTTCAGGAAGATTTAGGGAAGCTGCTCCGGGATACTATCAAAAGAACAACTTTAATCCCACTTATCAAGAAAGGAGGCAGACTTTGGATGACACTCTAAAGCAAATTATGGCCGATGCTGCTAAAAGACATGAAGAGAACACTGCTATGATCAAAGAAATCCGAGCTTCAACGGATACTATAACAAGAAATCAAGGAGCTTCGATCAAAGCATTGGAACAACAAATCGGACAAATGAGCAAAGTTCTTCAAGAAAGGGGATACGGAAGTTTACCAAGCTCAACTGAAACCAATCCAAGAGATCATGTCAAGGCCATAAGCACCACTGAGGAAGTCTTGCCTAACATACCTTTTCCTAGAAGACTGATGAATGGTAATGATGCTGCAAAGCTCGAATTTTTCTTTAATTCTTCAATCAGTTTAAGGAGGTTACTCAAAAAGAAGACAAAGATTGAAGAGGAGATCAAGGCTACAATGAAAGAAGAGAGCTCTGCAACCGACTTACATGCCTTGCCTCATAAAGAAAAGGACCCAGGAAGTTTTACTTTACCTTGTTCAATTAATGATATATCTTTCAATAATGTGTTAGCTGACTTAGGAGCTAGCGTTAGTGTTATGCCCCTTAAGACATTCACTACCCTAGGACTAGGAAAATTAGCACCAACTAAGTTGCTTATTGAATTGGCTGATAAAACGGTAAAACAACCTGAAGGGATTGCTGAAAATGTGCTAGTTAAGATTGAGAAGTTTGTTTTCCCCGTAGACTTTGTTATATTAGATATGCCCGAGGATGTTAAGATTCCTTTAATCCTTGGAAGACCTTTCTTGTCTACCGCCCATGCTAAGATTGATGTGTTTAAAAGGAAAATCTCATTAAAGGTAGGGAATAATAAACTAGTCTATAAGTGCCAAAATCCTGTTAAAAGCATAATTAGAGGCGTCTATGTGCTAGGATTAAGAGAACGTATGGACCTCGATCTTGAAGCTAGATTTATGGGAGAAACCTTGGTAAATAATGAATCACTTGAGACCTATAGTGGAGACTACATTGAATTAAATGATCTTAATTTACCATTAGGAATCAATGATCAATTTATGGAGGATTTTGAACCCGAAATTGAAGAAGGAGAAATTATGGATATACCTAGAGTCAATATGATCAACACTAAGAATTATGATGAATTTGAAGGATATCCTAGTTTCTGTGATTATGGTAGAAAGATCCATGTAGATTGTGCTTATAATTTACAATTTCCTTGCATGATAGGATTTAAACAAGTTAGTGCCAACTTTTTCCCTATTTTACCAATTAATGTAATGTCAAAAGATTTCTATAATTCTATAATGAAAAACAAAGTTGAGTATAGAGGGAAAAACGTAGTTGGAATGTTCATGAATGTACCTATTTTTGTTGGGAATTTAACTATTGTTACAGATTTCACCGTGGTGGAAAACATGGATGCTTATCGTGATGTTGAGATGGGTGACGTGATCGTTGGGAAACCGTTTTGTAAGGAGGTCGAAATTAACGCTAAAATATTTGAAGGAAAGATCACCTTTCAAAATGGAAGCAACGTTATCACTTACATGATGCCTCGTGCTCACCCAAGGTTTAAACATGCCCCTACCAAATTTTGTTACAAATTTACACCATTTCTTTTTGTAGATGAAAATGACGCTAAGAAAGGGATCGAGTATCCGTACCAAAAGATGAAAGGATTCTACAAAGGTGTACTTGAATTGGGGCCGGAATATGTTCGTGACGAAGTAATTCGCAACTACATCGTGCACGGACATGTGGGGATCAATAGAACAAATTAAGGAGCTGAACGTGAGTCTAACTTGAAGACTCTGGAATAAAGAAAAGTGCTGACCGGGAGACAACCCGGAAGAAAATTTTTACTTTTCTGTTCTGTGTCGAGTCTGTCAGACCTGCAGAAGATACGGCGCATCTCAATCGTAAGTTGCGACGCATCGCCTGCACTGGTCATATCTTATTTAATTTTCTGCATTTCTATTTTTAACTTTAAAACTTTCTGTCAGTATTTTGATGCGGCGCATCCCTGGTTAAGGATGCGACGCATCTTTTATTCTGATTCGTACTAATTCCAGGCTCGATACGACGTATCTTCTTCCATAAGATACGGCGTATCGACTGACCTGATGATTTTCATTTTAATTTTTTATGTTTTATTTTTACTAACTACTAATTATTATGCAAGTTTGAACATTCTTAACTCAGGTGTGTTAAAATCTAATGGTATTATAGATTCCTGCATTTCCTGTGGATACATCATTTTTGAAGCTTAAACGTTCTCATCCACAAGAAAGTTGATTTTAGCTCTTATACGAATAATGGAGGATCATACCGAGCAAATCTCAGGGGAGTTTTTCTGTTCTAATTCTTTTATTTTCCTGTTTTTAATCTTTGACACAAACAACGAGGACGTTGTTTAACTTAAGTGGGGGGATTGGAGAATTAGAACACTTACTTGTCCTAAACTTTTTCAAAATATGCTTAAAATGCGCTTAATATATCAAAATTTAAATTTTTTTAGCATGTTTTTGTTTAAAGTCTAAATTACATAGCTGCACACATAACATTATTTCCAAAAATTGTGAACTTTTCAAAATTCACAAATCTATGAGTGTGCCGGTGACTTGTAAACTTTAGAACTTGGCTTATATACTATTCGAGACCACCATAATAAGTATTATCTATATAATTGGAATGACTTGTCTAAATTGGTAAATTTCTAGGATTACACCCAAATAGCCTTTATATGTTATGTGATAGTAACTAACTACACTGGTTAGTTAATCCCCGTATAAACCCTTTTGTTACTCTCACTTTTAGAGTAAGATACCCCTAGAAAAACACTCAGAGCCATTCCTTTCGTTTCTTACACCTTTGTTATAATGTTTCGTTACACCCTTACACCTTAGCCTACCCTGTAGATTAAAATCCGTGGTTGGTTAATTGCTTTAGGCAAAGTGTGTTTCCTTACATTACCTATGTTCGCGTGCGTAATTCATTATCTTTGGTTGAGTCAGGAAATTGCACAATGCAATTGGTATGAAAGTAAATATTGTATATCTTTGAGTTTATTTTTCGTGTGTTTACTACTTTCACTATTACAGTTATTTCTGAAAGTATGAAGAGTATGGAAAAATTATCCGGAAAAATAGTGATAGAAAAGTTGTGAAATTTTACACATATGTTGATGTAAAAAAAATAAAAATAAAAAAAATAAAAAAAAAATCGAAAAAATAGAAAAGAAAAAGAAAAAGGAAAAGTTGGAAGTTTGTTTTAACCAACTTATGTAAAGTTTTGTATTAAGTGAGCGATATCACCACTATTTGTTATATATTATATTTATGGATTGAATGGGAGTTGGCCGTTATGGGAACATCAACTAGGTTTATTCGTTGATTAAGATATTGTTGAGTATAATTCGTGTCTACCTAAAGCGTGTGTTTCAAGTGTTAAAGCGTGAGTTATTCAATGATATGAGTCTTATTCATAGGATGGTTGGGAAAGTTATTAACCACACTTAGGATTTTAATTTATCTGTTTTGTTTATTTTTCATTTTACACCAATTTGTATCCCAAATATTATCCATACCCTATATCATTCTTTATCCAAACCTTTGATTTATTGAGATTAGGGATTTGAGCAATCTTAAGTATCGTAGTCGTGGATTCGGCTATGTATTTATGATTTTGTCGCCCTTTTTGATATAATATTATTGGTAAAGATTACTTGGTCCTATCTTTAGCCTATTCGAGTTAAGGATTTGAGCAATTGCAAGTATCGTGGTCGTGGATTCGATCATGTATTTGTGATTTTGTCGCCTTTTCTGGAATATGAGATCGATAGAGATTAAGAAGAATGATTAACCCTTAACTAACAAACCCCTTTTACCGCTTTAGACTTGTTATTCCTTGGCTTTAGTGGGGGAAATGCGTATACTTGCCAAGCTTATGATAGAATATTGGTCACGATTGGACAGTTAAACGATTAGATTTGCTTTTATCAAAATATTTTATTTTATTTCTAATTCGTTAAGTGTTTGGTTGTGCAATTATGACAAAAACGAATACATGCTTAAATATAAAAATAAATCCTAATATCTTTTAGGATACATTTTCATAAGATTTATTCTAAGGTTTACTTGGGGACAAGTAAATTTCAAGTGGGGGGATATTTGATGAACTCAAATAAGTACATTTTATTATCATCATTTATCCTATTTATTTGACTAGTTTTACAAAAATAAACAAAACAAGTTATCTTTAACTATATATTTGTCTAACATTACAGCGACACATAAGCGTAGAAATGCCACCTCAATGATGACTCAATGATGACATGGCATTTTAATGATGACATGGCACACACTAAGCATGCACTAAAATTCGGAATTATAAAAATTTGCCATTAGTGAGAATCGAACCCTAGACCTGTTGAACAAACAACAAACACTCAACCACTAGAGCACTTAGGTGTTTGTGTTAAAAGCTTTGAAAACAAAATATAGATGTTGTTATCAACACTGACCAATTCAAACAGTCCATTAAAAGCACCTAAAAATTAGCTAAGAGTTGCCTATTTTGTTGTTAATTTAAACCTCAAATCACACCCTTTTTAATTTAGCATTCAATTTCACCTGTTGTAACGATTCATTCAAAAACAAAAACACATACTACATGGCACACACTATTCATGCACTACAATCCTCTCAATCCTTTCCATGATTATTCATAAAGCTGTAACTCATTCCCTAAAATTACTCACAATTCAAATCTTCTCCCAAAAGTTACGCAGCCACAATTAATTCGATTGATCAAAAAATCCTTAATTATAATTATTCTGAAATCATTCCTCTATCACAATACCAGATTCAAAAAACTAATCACTGAATATGTTTAATTCTCCCATATCTCACACCTTTTCTACCGCTTCACACAATCACAATTAATCCAGCGATTTCAAACTCATATCACACCAAAAATAAAAAACAATCAATCGTTTAACACACTTATGAACAAAAGCCATGGAAGTGGTATTCTTCAATACGGTGATGGCAATTACAGGTACTTAATTTATTGAATTGAAAATTGTTATTTCAGATTAAGTTTTTATTTAAAGATTTGATTTTTATTCATCACCACAAGAGTAATCAATTCGCTTATGTTACATTAGGGTTGTTTTCATTATATTTTTCATATTTTGGGATAGTTTTAATGACTACGTTTGTTCTTTTAAGGTTGCACACCAAGTGTTTGTGATAATGTGTGAATGCATTCTGTATGTGTGTATTTTGCAGATGGCTTGGAGCCTTTGACATTGATTAGTGATATACATAGCCTTTTATGACTTGTGTAGAGGTCAGTAAATCTTGCTTTCATGTTTAATGTTTAGTTCATATGCATAGCCTTTTATAAACATTATGTCTATTACTGATAGAGTATATATGAGCAGTGAGAATGAGCCGAATACTTCCGCGATGGTGCAATGGAGGAGAGTAGAGAGACAGAGGAAACATTTTTTCATCCACCCTCAAACCAGGTTACAAATCTTTTATACAATATGTGATATAGATTACTAAGTTTAAGATATTTTAAGTGTCAAAAGTGTTTGTCATTAAACTGTCAATTTTGTTTATTTTTTTGCTTTGATTATAAATTCTTTTTTGATTTTTTTTGCTTTGATAATAAAATTTCGTTACCAACTGAACAGTTTGGTCATTTGTATATACGTAAAATGCAGGAAAAGTAATATATTTTAAAGCCTATATTACGTACATGTTCAGTTTGCGAAACGAGCTCGAAAGATATAATGAGCCAAGCGTAAGCTTATAACGGCTCGGCTTGAGTTTGCATTGAGCCTTATGATTAGAACTACACGGGCTGGCCATTAAACGACATGGAAAATCAGTAAATCGTAAGCTTTACTTTTTTATTCTTCTTTTCGTGATTTTAACAGTACTCCTTTGGTTTTGTAGATATTTTTTAAGGATGGTTGGAAAGAATACACGGGCTGTCCATTAAACGACATGGAAAATCAGTACAAGTTCATGGTTAAACATTTGCAACTTTGGAGCGTAGCGTTTCAGGAACTTCTCCTCGATGCATACATTGTGTCTATCTTGCTGCCATTACGGCCTTTTATTCAGGGGGTATGGTATTAACTTATTGGCTCTCTGGGTGTGGTATATGGGGTTAATGTTCCATATAATCAATAAGCAACCAGTTCCTTTCATATCCATGGTGGATGTGTCGAGGGTATCATAAGTTTTTATTTGTATATTAGCAATGCTAAGTTATTAATCTTCAGAACTAAGTGATCTCATGTTTTTTTATTTAATCAATTTCAGGGAGAAGTGGTAGTAACAATAGGGTTCCATAAGGACGCCCTAAATGTGAAGGTCCATGGTTTTATCATCTACCACAAGGGTCATTTGATATTGGTGATTTCTGCTCACTTTTACATATGTATTTTTCTCTGATAAAACTAAACAAAGGAAAATTTAAACTCTGCATATTGTTGACATTTCTGCTTTTCCTTTTCAGCCATTTTTGTCCGTTGTTGGTCTTGGAAAAGGACGAGGCATTGTTGGTAAGTTTGGAGTGCTTGGTGCTGTTTAGGGGTTGGGTAACAGGTCACAATGGGTTTTTTGACCTGAGATACTGACTTTCTACCCATTTGACCTGCTACATGTAAATATAACAATTGACAGGTTTATTTGAACATTGTTTGTGGCTTTATGTAGGTGTGCTCGAAGCAAATCATATCGAGCCTACTCACAACAAACTAGATTTTGAAAACACCAATGTTTATCAAAAACTTTTAACCCGATTGAAGGACATGGCATATGAGTACTGGTGAGCTATTTCTTCATACCCAATCATAACATGTCTTGCATAAAAATTAAACTTTTAATTAATACCGGCAGGGATAAGCATTGTAGAGGAATTGGTTGTAAGGTCACTGAGAAAGCTCGGCCAAAATCAGCTTCCCCTGGTGGTATATCAAGATCTCCACAAACACCTGTTGGTCGCTCTAAAAGTGCATCAGATGTCACTACAGCTAACAATAGGGCTGCTTTAAATGGTCGTTGCTACGCCATAGAGCCTGTAGAGTTAGTACCATGTTTGCCACAAGGGTCCAATGATGGTAATAAAACGATTTAGATTAGAGGTGGAAAGTTGGGTGGGTTGATTTTGGTTAACGGGTCAAAACGTGCAGTTTAGTATATTTTCCGTGTTAGGTTGAGCCAAAACACATGATCGGTTCTTCTATAAAGAATGGGTTTGTCAAAGATGGATACAAAAATATATCATATTCCTATAATAATATGCATGAAAATTTCATTCTGACCAACTTTGAACCCGTCCAACTCTTTTTTTTTATGAGATTTTTGTTTGTTTTACCCATTTATTGTAAATGGGTTGAACTGCTACCTCTATTACAAATCGTATTTTTATTCTTCATTATTCTGTTTTCATTACACGGAACATTCTTGCCAAGGTTGATATTGTTCTTTTGTTATATCAGGGTCAGATTTGAAGAGGAAATCTCCTGATCATCCTAAGGATCGCCCATCAAAAAACATTAGGGTATCTCCCAGTGTAGCTAATATGGGGTCAAATATGGTAATTCAGTTTTTTAAATTAGAAAACGTGTACTTTCCACATGTTACATATATATTCAAATTGGACGAATTTTCGTTGTCAAAGTGTTACCATGATATCTTTGGTGATTTTTTGTTTACTGCTTGTAGCTTGATAGTATAGACAATCGAAAGAAGATGGCCGTGATGCAAGAAAACAAGAAGCTTAAAGACAAGTTAGTATTCTATATACATAAAAGAGATCATTTAAATAAAAGAGATCATTTAAGCTAACAGTCCTTTCTTTGGACTATCCTCTTATTTAGTTACTTTTTCTGAAATAAGCTCTTATGAACCCAAGAATAATAGATTCGTAGTTTGTATAATCAATCCCAAGGCGCAACGTATTGCAACAACTTTTAAACTGATAAAAAACACTTTATAGCCTGAAGATTTATTTGTTTTATGTCAATTGTGCAGCTGGATGTCTGGAAGCAATTGCTACAGTTAAAGTCATCCAAACGGGGTGGCTTGATCCCTCCATAAATCAATTTGTACGCTCATCATTTCTTTTAATCGTAATACAATTGTTCTTCTTTCCTTTTGAATCTTAACATTATTTATTTATAAATGTAGAACCCGGAGCCTGCAGTTGAAATTGAAACTGTTGCAAATAAAAAGCAGTAATATGAAATCAACGTTGGTGAGTTAACCTTTTTTCCAAGGTTGTCAGGATCGCGATCCTGCTCGTAGGATCGTACGATCCTACGATCCTACACACACAAAAGGAGCAGGATCGTTACGGGATCGTAATTCAGGTAGGATCGTTACAGGATCGTGGGATCGCTCGTAGGATCGTAGGATCGTGAATGATTCGATCCTGTTGGTAACCCTTTTTTCAGGTAGGATCGTTGCAGGATCGTGGGATCGCTCGTAGGATCGTAGGATCGTGAACGATCCGATTCTTTTTTTTTTTTTTTTTTTGACTTTTTTTGACTTTTTTTTAGAGGAAGGTTTTTAAAAATGGTTTGTATACATATGTAAACGAAAAGCCGAAAACGATCCTAGGTAGGATCCGATCCTACGATCCTACGATCCCGATCTTGCAAAGCTGAAAACGATCCTAGGTAGGATCCCGATCCTGACAACCTTGCTTTTTTCTTCCCGTTTGCGACTATGATGTGATTTTGTGTTTCTTATGGGAAAAGGTGACTTATTAAGATGTTTTGTAATGTACAGCGTATACTTTACTTACGAAGATGCATATCCTGATTTTGGATCTTGTCAAACAAAAGAGCTTCTTGATCATTTAGAGAGCGTGCTCACTAATGAACCAGTTACAGTAAAAAAGGGCAAAGTTGTGACGAGGTTAAACTGCAGGTATGATATTAGATAGTTATACCCATATCTGGCTAGCTAAAGAAGAACCAGTTAAGGGAAAAATATCAAAATAGCCACATTACAAACGGTTTTTTAACACAATCATGAAAGTCCGAGTTCGTACCAAAATGACACACAAACGTATTTTTTCCAACGACCTTTTTCATTAAATAAGTTTTGTAGAATTTTTTACTTTTTCAGCAAAGTTTGACTTCTTTGTACTTGGACCTTTTTATTTCGGCGAAATCATACACCTATTTTGCAGAAAAAGAGAAATTTGGTGATGACAGTTAGTTGTTTGCATTGTGGCTCTTTCCATAAACTTCCTATCATTTTAGCTCTTCAAAGTTTGTTATACATGATTATAATTATATATATATCAACCAAAGATGGAACAAGGGTATTTTCTAATTTTTGAGTTTTTAAGTTTATTATTTATCACTAAAGTGGCCATCCATGTTTTGAATTTAGAAAGTCAAATTAGCAACAATACTATTTAAATAAAAAAATAGATAAGATTTGTGGTGGTTGCATAAATGTTATGTAAATTCGAAGGAACTATATTGTATTGTTTCTATAAACGTTCTGACTTTTTATTTCTATTCAGGTACGTGATTACATTCATGTTGTTGATTTTGCGGATGAACACACAACTGCATTGAGGAAACTTTCTGACCCTAAAATAGGTATGCCTCTTTTCCTGAGTGGATAAGGTATGAAATAGGTGCCTTACTTGCTAATTTGTTGGTCTCTTAAGCTATGACTTTGACTATTGTATAACTTCTATGAGCCATGATGGTTGTACATGTATGTTTGTTTGTTGATCAACCTTGATTATCTTTAGTCGATATTGCTCATTTGCATGCGTTTAACATTCTTGCAAATTTTAAAGGTGTTCACTTTTTTTTGGGTAAAGGGTTTCAGTACCCGGTGAAAATAAAGGTGTTCACTTTGTTAAGTAACAGTAACGTTTTTGTAGTTAGACTTATTGTTATCTTACTGTCTTCTCGGGTTACAGGGTAATTTTAAGTTTCTGTTATCAAAACACATTCTTCCTGATAATGTTTTTAGGAAAAAAATATTTGGGGCCATGAAACTTAATTTCAACCATCTTTTATGCTTAGGGAATTGTCATGTCTATGTGCCACAAAAAACACTATATGACCCAATATGTTGGCGACTGGAAAGTTGTGCACACGACGCATTATAGACAAATAATGCATAACTGGTCTTTGCGAGTGTTTGTGTTACTTCAGTCAACTCTTATTGACAAACTTGTGTCATGTGTAACCTGCCACATGGGGTGCTAAGTCAACTGTTATTTTATTGACAATGGTCATATGTCTTTGTGGGTATTTAGTTAAATTATCCCATGTATGTTAGATATGGTTCTTACTACTTTTGATTTAAATAATTTTATTTTCAGTATAGCGGGTGCGTGTGGAAAGGAAGGATACTGAAGCTTGAGAGTGGCAAGGAACACTATCTTCTACGCTTGAATCGTGATTTGGAAAAGTGCCTCCACAGGTGATAGGGTGCATTAATGACATATTCTTCAGTGTTGTATTGTCAGATCGGATGGGAAAGGTACTATTCAGAATCTCTATTCTTCAGTTCTAATTGTCCGTCTGGAAATTTATCAATGTATTATTTTAATTTGTTATTCACTTCATCTAAACTCTCTCTCTATCATTATTAACACATAACTAAAATTTTGGGAGGTTAATAGGTCAAGGATTCCAGTGATGATGATTCTGCAGTTGAGTCCAGTAACGATGATTCCAGTAGTTATCATTGGCATTAGAGTTTAACATCATGGATTCTTGGTTAACCGGAAGGAAAGCATGAAAGTTACTCGACATGTTTTGAGAGTATTTTTTATTTATGTGGTATTGGTGTGTTTTGTTTTGAGATGTTTGTAGATATTATATATATTGTTTAGAAATTAGAAATATATGCACTAATAATAGGGAAATCATAAACATGTATCAAATTTTAATGTTAGGAATGAATGTACAAAGTTCATCAAGATTTTTTTTGAAACTTAACCCAATAAATGATCCTGTGCAAATATATGTGGAATAAAATACATTGAAACCAAATTTTGTAACCAAATTACTTTCAAAACTGATTCTTTGTAAAACTCAAGATCTGTATCAATTTGATTAAAATTCAAATGATTAAAACACTTCCAATTATACTCCTAAATTATCTCAATTTGTTTAAAAATAATAACTGAAATGTAATTTCATAATTAAATAATTTTCAAATTTTTAATCCGTAATCAAAATGGACATATATTATATTTACATGCTTTCATTTTATGTTTACAACATTTACTTTAACAAAGTCTGTACCATGAACAAACATTTACTTTAATAACGTGTTTTGATAATACTCTTAATGTTATTTCTACATATAATACATGATCAATTAATAAAGTTATTCCAGTTATTTTTGTTAAACATAATCTTCCGATTATCAATATTTCATTTTTATTAAAATAATTACGAAAAACAATTTAATGAAGCGTACCCGCCCATCGGGCGGGTCATGAAGCTAGTATTATATATGAGAATTGATACGTTAATGTTTACTTTTGTAATTCTCAGGTAAAAACAAGTATTATGTGAAACTTGGCGATTTTGGACTAATTATGGAGCAAAACAAGCAAGATGTTAAGAGTCTACTGAAATGTACAAGATCAAGATCATTCTGCTCCAGATACGCCGCAACATACTTCTTACATACGGCGCATCACTATCAAGATTTCACAAGCTACGATCCAAGACAGCAAAGGACATGCGCCACATAGAGAAATGGAGTTACGCCGCATCTTAAGGCGGTGTACGAATATTCCTGAATATATTAATCTTGGGACCCACGCGAAGTTAAGTCAATGCGCCGCATCTACTTATCCTATGCGCCGCATCTAACCCTCAGACAGAAACTATAAATACCCCAAGGCCAGACGAATTTCGGTGTTGAGCATAGTTGGACAGTGCAAGATACCAGACGAATTCAGACGTATTAGCAGCACAAGACACACCCTAAACGAAGATACAAGAGCTGTAAAAAGGTCCTGCATGTATTCAATTCATTAAGTAGTTTTGTTTTATTGTATTAGTACACTTTAATTCATCAGGATTGATGGGCCGATTCCATGTGACTACGGAAAATCATGGGCACCCCTTAAAATTGTTTTCCCATTAATTAAAGTTTATATGTTGATGTCTTTGGTGACTTTTATTAGTGCATTGATAACCTCTGTGTCTAGCTGAGCATTGCTTGGGTCGCCATGCCCCTTCCTCGCCTATTTAAGATACACTAAATAAATAGGATAGACATAAATAATCATTAAGGGTTTACTCGCCGATAATATTAGAGCCAACGAGAAAGGTTTAATTACATACACTTCATATAAAACTAGCAATAAAACAAGTGACAAGCTACTTAATTATCAGGACAGGTCTTCTTATTGTCTCAAGTATCTATCTGTGTACGTGTGTGCTAATCGTTGATTCGTGCTCATTAGTTTAGTTTATATTTAATCACAACCAAACCGTGCCAGTCTCTCAGGCTGAACCCCCTTGCGTTAGATTAGGTTGTATAGCTAACTTAAGATATTAAAATACTGATTAGAATAACTAGATAATACGTTCCACTCTTAGTGATCGACACTCTACTTACCATTATATTCATACTGATCGGGTACACTGCTCGTTAAAGTGTGTGTTTTATTGATAAGTCGGCTAAATATAAATTTAAAACTTGAGTAGGCATTAATACTGCTAATACCACAACGACATCACGCGCGCACCAAGTCTTTGGGGCCGCTACCGTGGATATAAAAGAATTAGAGCAATACACACGCACACATCAATGACATATTAATCATGGGAAATCACATACCAAGCCTTAATGAAGTTAAGGAATATCTTGGTAATTGTTTTGCCATGAAGGATTTAGGAGAAGCAGCGTATATCCTTGGAATCAAGATCTATCGAGACAGATCTAAACGGTTAATCGGATTAAGCCAAAGTGCTTACATGGATAAAATATTGAAGAGATTCAATATGCAAAATTCCAAGAAGGGATATTTGCCCATGCAAGTGGAACACGGCTTATGCAGCGAAATGTGTGCTTCTACACCTGAAGAGGTGGCATACATGAAGAAAGTTCCGTATGCTTCGGCAGTAGGATCTATCATGTATGCAGTTAGATGTACAAGGCCAGATGTGGCGTTCGCTCAAAATTTGACCAGTCGTTATCAGCAGAATCCAGGGAAAGATCACTGGCATGCTGTAAAGAACATTCTTAAGTATTTAAGGAATACTAAAGATATGTTTCTAGTTTTCGGGGGAAATCCAGACGCAGAACTGAATGTTACAGGTTTCTGCGATGCGTCCTTTCAGACTGATAAAGATGATACGAAGTCTCAGACGGGTTACGTTTTTGTCATAAATGGAGGAGCTGTGGACTGGAAGAGTAAGAAGCAGAGTACAACGGCCATGTCTGCTACAGAATCTGAGTACATTGCTGCATCGGAAGCAGCACAAGAAGCTGTTTGGATAAGGAAATTCATTAAGGATCTTGGAGTGATGCCTTCAATAGAATTACCTATAAATGTGTATTGCGACAACTCTGCTGCAATCACATTCGCCAATGAACCTGGAGTTATGAAAGGCGCCAGACACTTTAAAAGAAAGTATCACTATGTTCGAGAACAAGTCGATGATGGTGAAATAAAATTACTCAAAGTTCACACAGATGACAATCTGGCTGATCCTTTCACGAAGGCATTACCTAAGGAGACGTTTAATCGTCATGCTCAGGGTATTGGTCTTCGTTTAGCAGATAGTTTCATGTAAATCTGTTGGATTAGTATTTCGATAGGGACGTGTAAACAATTATTATTTTAATGAAATAAAGTGCGGATAACGTTTATTATCATTATTAATATTTGTGTCCTATATTTGCATGTTTAAATCCATGAATAATTTATTTATTCTAAATAGTTCGTTGTCAATTAATAATATGGGAATATTATTGAACTAAGACAAATGTGAGGATTGGTATAATGTACTGTGAGGTTAAGACACCAATGTCACATGATATTCAATATTAGATAAATTGAATATAGGACTTATCCCAACCGCATGATTATACTTTATGGATCATAGTCATCAAGTATATCATGAATATTTATCCTCAGACTTGAGATGCCAGATAATTGCCGAGGATGTAGCTCATTTTCTGTGAGATAGTCTAACGCTATCCGTAAAAGGTAGTTATAAGGGCTATTTTCAGAAATGATGTGAAGTTCGAGGGTTATGCTCGCAGTCAATAAGGGATTTGTTCCTTCAACTTTGTGTTGAAGTTTAATACTGCTTGGCCACTCGTATGATTAACAAGATGTTTGCGTGCGCACGCCCAAAGTCTATCTGGAAGACGTTCAAATGTTTTGGTAATCTTGTTCAATTATGTATAAACGAGAAACTACTGTTAATTATGGAATGACAAAGATCCATATCCAAATTAACGCGGTATTAGTAACAAAAGGATAAGTATGATGATTAAATCATCACGTGGTTTTTCCAGGAAAACCATACTCGGATCGAGCTGGGGGCATTGGGATCTGTTAAGCTAGACTAGCCCATGTCATTACTATATTAATGTTTATCCAAGTGGGAGCTGTTAGAGTTTAATGTATAAATATTAATATACGTATGTCCGGTTTCGAACCCGAGACTCGGGATTGCACACAATACGTGAGAGTTTCAATGGTTATGAATTAGTTAAATATATTTTATATTTTAATTATTCATTTCACTAAATAACACTTAACGACAGTTAGTACTTAACGAGGTTAGAGATAACGATCGTTAAAGGACTAAATGTGGAAAGAAGGATCTAGAACCCATTGTTGTGGGTTGGGTCGGCTGAAAACTAGCCTTGGGCTAGGGTGGCCGGTTCTAGTAGAGTAGGGAGCAAGTTTTGAGTTTAGGGTTAGCCTATAAATACAATTCATTGTATTTGGTTTTCACCTAATCAAGAATCCCTAACTTGCCAACTTCTTTCTCCTCTTCTTCTCTTAGCACCATTTAGTCGATCCTCTTTTTAAGTTCACTAGAACTTGGTCGATCTAAATTGCTTACAAGTGTTGGTGTTGTTAGTGATCTTGAACCTAGCTTTTCTCATTGAAACGCTATCATTACGTGTGTACAAGAACGAGTGACAAGCTTGTTTTAGCTTGTGTTTTTCCCTTACTTGGATCGACATATACATAAACCAATTAGGGTTTATACTTGTTCTTGGTAGCTTGCATAAGGTACGTGTCTATTTAAGTTTAATTAATTACTTGTTCATGTAGATCTTTCCGCTGCGTGTTCTTGATGATTATATGTGTTTATGGTTTTAATATAGTTTCACATATTCAACATATAGTGGGAAGAACAACATGATTTTTTTTCGAAAACTGCTGAACATTATAAAAGATAATTGATGAACAATATCAAAAATAACTTATGAACTGATAAACATTGTGTTTTTATTAGAAAATTGATGAACTGATAACAATACTAACTTGAACTGATGAACATTATCAAAAATAACTGATGAACAAAATTAACTGATGACCAAAACTAACTAATAGACTGGTGAACATTATGCTTTTTTTTTTTTTTTTTGGAAAACTGATGAACCGATGGACAACAATTTTTTTTTAGAAACCTGATGAAAGGATGATCATTATGATTTTTTTAGGGATAATTCCAAAAATGTCCCGGTTGCTCAAGGCGTGGGGTTTTTTTTGATGAAATCTTTTGTGTTTGCTTTTTTAGACTAGTTGCCTTGGCAACTAGAATTTAGCCAACCATGTGCCGCCACTTGTCCGACGTGAAGGTCGCCAGTTGCCCAAAAAGTACACCAGTTGCCCAAAAGTACACAAGTTGCACTACCTTGTAATCCGTAAAGTCACACTTGTCATTTGCACATTTTAGTTGCCCAAAAAGTACTGGTTTCCCTGGTCTAGAAAAACAAACACAAAAAATTATGTGTAGTAAACCCACGCCTTGGGCAACCGGAGCATTTTTGGAATTATCCCTTTTTTTTTTGTTCGAAAAGTGATGAACAACATGTTCTAGCTTATGAACATAGTGATATAACTGATGAACAAAATTAAAGAGAACTGATAAACATTGTGATGAACTGATGAATAGCTTTTTTTATTGATAAACAACACTTTTTGTTGATTAACAAATGAATAACTCTTTTTATTTATGAACAACACTTTCTATTGATGAACAAAGTTTACGATGAACAATATTTTTATTGATGAACATTGTGATATAACTGATGAACAAAATTAAAGAGAACTGATGAACATTGTGATGTGAACAACTTTTTTTATTGATGACCAACTATTTTTATTGATGAACAACATTTTTTTAATGAACAACAATTATTATTGATGAACAACCTTTTTTACTGATGAATTCTTTTTGATGAATAACCTGGCGTTTTAAAAAAAATTAATAAACTGATGAATAATATGATCTAACTACCCATGAACAACATAAAAAAAACTAATGAACAACTAAATATTATGGTACCAACTAAAACACTTTACCCCAAATTTCAAACACCTACTTAATACAATAATCGAATTATCAAAATAGTTAAAAAACAAAAAGTAAACTAAAATAAAAAACAAAGTTACATCTTTTATGATGCCAACCATTAATTTTCTATAAAAGCCAAAATAAACTAAACTAAAATGCCAGCACGTACACATATCAAAGTACCTAACATTGTTTTTCTTTTGAAAATCCATCATCTCTTTCACTCTCACATGATTACTTTTAATAAAGTAGTGCAATTTAAACTTACAACACAAGCTTAAAAACATGCCTAATACATAAATCACTTGTACAATTATATTATATATTTTCTCTCTCCAAATTTTCACCAGTCATTTTTTGAAATCAACCAATCAAATCATTAGGTATATTTGTAGGCTTGATTAGTAAGCACAACAATCATTTTTCCTTTTAATATATCATTAAACCTCTCGAGCAAAAATATCTCAAGCAATAATATCTTTCCATAAATTCCAGATTCCTTGATCTTGTGAGATTGAATAATTTTAATTTTCCAAGAAACCTACTAAAATAATAGATCCAACCAGATGCGACTCTAGGCGACACATCTCATGATTCGTTCTTGAGAAGCAAATGCAGTAATTATCTTGTGATTTACGACCGATTCACTTGCTAGTTGGGTTCCATCATTCAACGCTTTTAATTTTTTAAGCCGGTGATGGTAATGGAGACGGTGTTGGTGGCTGTGCAACGGTGGTTACGGTGATGAAGATCACTGTTTCATTTTTGGATTTAAGAGTGGGATCTGATGGGAAATAAAGAGAGGATTTTGTTGGGAAAGAAGATGAGAAATAAAGAAGAAAGATGATTACTTTTAGTTGAATGACTAGTATACCCCTTTTTTAGGTCTGTATAACAGTTTATGAGTATTTATCATGACCAAACATATATGACCAAACTTTACAAAGTGGTAGTATATTAGAAGAAGAAACTAACACTAAAAATATTGCACATTACAAAGTCCGTGTGACAAAAATTGAAACAAATAACCAATGGGGTGACCCAGTGGTAAGGGCTTAGCATCTTAGGACGAAAGTGCCAAGAGGTCTTGGGTTCGAACCCTGGGAAGAAAATTAATCCCCCATTGGCCACGGAGGTTCACCTGCGACGTCTCTGGACTATCCAAAAAGGTAGTCGCTCTGGGATTAGTCGGCTCGCAACGTCGAGTCGGAAACCCAGGTATACAGAAAAGAAAAATGATTTGTATGCCTAAGACCTAGACCTAAACCTAAAATTAGACCTAAAGATGTGATTTGTGCATTTGAAAAATTAATTGGTGAGAAATGATGAAAGAGAAAAGGTGTATGACACTTGTCAAAAAATGAATGGTGTAAGCCTATTAGTAGGTCTGATTGTTAGGTTTAAATATCATAACTCTACGAATAAAAGAAAAGAAGAAGAAGGAAAAAAAAAAAAACTGAAAGAGATGGGCTGAAAATAATATCAAATACATGAAAAGAAAAAAGAAAAAAAAAAAGATCTCCCGCCCGAATATCTCTCATGCATGCCGAGATCTCGTCCCTTTATAAACCAACTTCCCTTCATTCATTGATCACAAACCCTATCCCTAAATATTTTCACACACACTCTTAACTACGTACGTTTTTTTTTAAACTAATTTTCTTTTATTGCATCGTTTTTTTAACCCATTTGTTATCAAAATCACTTTATGAAACCCCTAATCTTGTCAATTTAAATGTTTACTTTTTAATTTTAATTTTACAGGATGAAGAAACCAAGTGGTGCTATCAAAAACTCCGATGCAAAGTATACCTTTGATTCATATACTTTTATGTTGATTTTTTATTTATTTATTATTATTTTTTTTTTATCAATTGTTGTAATAATTATGCATTTTTTTTTATATAAAAATTAGGTGGGCTGTGAAGGAAACAACGACGAAAGGAAAAGCTTCAAAGGATCCAAACAAGCCTAAGAGACCTGCTAGTGCCTTCTTTGTTTTTATGTATAATTTTTATTGAATTCATTTATATATTTAGGGGGTGTTTAAACTGTATTAGCAGCTTATATGATTTCGGCATATTATCTTATTATTATTATTATGACTTAAAAGATGAAAAAACATTATAAAAAAATAAGCGTAAACAAACACTCTTTAATTATAAATTTTTGAAGTAATTAATTATTTGATTTGATTGTTGATTAATGAAGGGAGGACTTTAGGAAGCAATTTCAGGAGGAAAACCCTAATGTCAAATCTGTTGCTCAAGTGAGTGATATTGTAATTACCATTTTTTTTCTTGTTGAAAATGTATTTTGGGGTTTGATAAAGCTGTGAATGATAAACAGATTGGGAAAGCCGGCGGCTCCAAGTGGAAGGCAATGTCGTACTCTGTAAGTCATTTTTTTTTTCTTTCTATACGTTTAGTTTTTTAGCTTACGTGGTGGTATTGATGATTTGTGTTAGATGGTTGTGTGATGAAATGTTGAATGGTTTGGTATTGTGTCGTAGGAGTTGACAATTTGTAACCTGAGGGTGTGTTTGGGATTGCATATTAGGGGGTGATTTTGTTTGGGATTGCATAGAGTTTATAAGCATAAGCTCTCAAGAAAATACGTTATATGCTTATTGTGTTTTGATAATAGTAAATAATGAGTTTTGAGTGTCTTTGAAAATATGTTTAAATGCTTATTGTGTTTTGATAATAGTAAATAATGAGTTTTGAGTGTCTTTGGGATTGCTTAATTCAGACTACTTCTGAATATATGCAAGTGAAATAAGCCACACTGAATAACTTGATTGGAGTTATTTATTACAACTTGGTCATTATAAAAAGCAGTAAGCCGATAAGATGTTTTCTCAGCATTTCTAAACATCCCTTCAACCATCGACATCTATTGATACTATGTTATTGTATCTATGTTTATTGATACATTTAAATTTAAATTAGAATCATCAGTTTTGAGAGGTTAAGAGTTTGGTGTTGGTGATATAAACATAGGATAAAGCACCATATCAAGCAGAAGCTGGCAAAAGGAAGAAGGAATACGAGAAGACTATTTTGCCATATGAAACTGTTCCCATTACGGTATGTAATTATTTACTGATGCAACTATATAGGATTCTTGAGTCCTTAAGAACTTTTGCAATGATGCAGCATGAGACGGAGTCCCAGATCCGTAATCTTGAACATGTAGCATACAGTTCAGTGCTACAAGCTTTTAAAGCACATTCTGATGCCCGTCCATTGGAACGCGTTACACCTTTCTCAAATCTTTGTCATCAACCTAAATCTGTTTTTTTTTTTTTTTTTTTTTTTTTTTTTTTGTGCCAAGTATATGTAATACTATATACTCTACCTTTTTTCAAAACATTATATCAGGCACAAGAAGGATTATTAACAGAACTTCGAAAAGAGCTGCGAGTTTCTGACGATGTGCATAGAGAACTGCTCCGCAAAGGAAAGACCGATCATTTGATGAGTCCTTCAGTTTTAGCATCTCCCTCTCAGCCATTTTCTACCTTGGGGGGTGGGATCCAAATCCCTAAACAGGCAAGTTTATTAAATTTGAATTTGAGTGTGATATAAGCTTATGGCTTTATACTCTTTGACTGATGGGTCATCTTGAATCTGAAATTCAAGTGGAGTAGCTCCAAATCACATTTCTCCGGATATTCAAATAATTTTGTTGGAAAGAAATTAAGAATCAAGTACTGCGGAAACTTCTATGAAGCTGTCATAGTGGACCATGAACCTTTACAGGTATGTCCAACATTCATCTGAATCTACTGGGTGGCTGAAAATACATTTTCATCGTCTAGGAATGTGATAGTAAATGGGCATAGGTGGGTCTTTTATGTTTGCCATTGCGCCACATCATATCATTTAGAACATGTTTTTAAATGATTAGAAATCTGAATCCACTTATTACTTCTTTCTTACAAGCTTTTGATTACTATCATGTTCATCCTAATGCACGTTTTGAGATGTGATAAGATAGTATTCTTGCTCCTTTTTGAAGCTGCTTTATCGACCAATAACTCTCCGACTTCCCTTTTCTTTTAAGGTTTTTTTTTTTTTTTTTTTTTTTTTTTTTTTTTTTTTTTTTTTTTTTTTTTTTTTTTTTTTACAAATTTGGAATATAATATGGTAAAGTTACTCTTAACCACAGTCCCCCAGTAAAACATGTAATCAAGTCACTCTTCCTTCAAATGATATGTCCCACCCAGCCATCCTTAGAAATACGGATGTTACATCTTCAATTCATGCAAATCTAGCATCAATAATTGCTGATTTATATTTTACTTATTGGCAGGGTAGATATACAACAAGAACAACAACAACAACAACAACAACAACAAACCCATTCCCGCCGGGGTTGGGTAGATATGCTTTGACTTATTTTAAGGATACGCAACATGAGAAACATGAATGGGTTGATCTCAATTGGGTAAGCTGGCCAACTCTTTTTTATTACTATAATGTTTTATTCCTTATTTTCAAGTTAATTAGCATAAGCCTTAAGCTTGGGGATTATAAATTAATATCTAAACCTTGTAATGTTACCCCTATTCATGGAAGACATATGATGGAACAGCCAATTTGTGACCCAATAAATTTTTAAAGAGCGAGTTTTTAATTACTTCTTGCAAATTCAAGTTGGAAGTTTAAGTGTTGCAAATTCGGTTGTTTAGTTTTTGTTTGTTTCTGTATGACATTGTATCTGATTTGGGAAATGCCCAATATCAGTTTTATGGTTATCCTCATGATGTAAATTTTTGGTAAGTAATATAACTCACCTTTGCACTAAAAACAATTGGAGTCAGTTTTGTATTAACTGAATTAATGAGGAAAATTTACCTTCTCTAAAACATTCTTCCATCGCAGTTTCGTCCTGGGGATATCCAATTTGTATGTGAGGATTCGATGGAGGAAGTTTTTGCTTGCGACTCGTCACCCGAATCTGAACGCGTGTCGCCACGTCCTCTCACAAAGGAAGCAATTATCTCACTAAACAATCATTCAGTTACTTTTGAGTATGCCCGGTCTTTGTTTGATGGTAATTTCTCAAACTCTATGCAATTAAATAGTCCTCTGTACCTTGCCAATGTCTTTGTTTTGAATTTATGCACTATTGTAGTATGGTTATTGATAAATTTGGTTTTTCGGGCTAGAAAATTGGGGCTGGCCGGGGGACTTTTTTCCACAAGTAAAGCTCATTCTAGTTTTTTCGAATAAGGTGTAATGTTAAACTTGTACTAAAAGAACAGCATGACAAGGATGAAAAAACATAAATAATTATAAAAAATGACCAGGATGAAAAAACTGTATTTGGTACTAAAAGAACAGCGTGTATTAAAAGCAACATATAAAGACACTCTCCAAATAAATTCATTACTCACTCTGCATTCTACAACACAAATGACAAAATATATATTGAAAACACTATATCTGTATGTCTAAGTTTATAATTTTCTAGTGTCTGGGGATTGGTAAGGGCACCGGACATATTCAAAATTCGATGCCACAATTAATTAGCTTTATGGCTGAGAATATAATATATTGACCATTTGACCTCCTTCTTCTTTAACACACCGCCGATCGGTTCATGTTTTCCCAGTCTTGCTTTTATTTCCTTTTTCTTCTAAAATCTTGGGAGAATTGCATATATACCCACAAAAACTTAAAAACTTGCATTTTCCCCCAAAATACAAGTTTTCAATGCATGATGCACAATGCAAGTTAAGCATGTTTTTGGTATATATGCAAATATGAAAGTTTTAGTGGGTATATATGCAGTTGACCCTAAAATCTTTGGGTATGCACTGATCATTTTAAGATGTGGCAAAATGAAACCCATTAACTTAGACCATATGTAAGAGATTTTATTCCTGGTGTTCATCATTAATTTTCGTTTTTTTCCTTTAAGTCTTCTCTACACGTCATCTTGGTTTTTATTTAGAGTTATAACATGAGTTACTTTGTGTGGCTTTTTTACCTTTTGGTTTCGATTATTCATATTACATTTGACCAACACAACAGTTAAATGTATACCTATATTGAAAATGGGTTTTAATAATTATACCCGAGCCCATGTCCAATACTAAATGCTTGTTTTCAGATTACCATACCCATTCAGATTCCACAAATCTATTATATCTCTATCTGTATAGAAGACAGTTAATATTAACTTTGCTTTATTATTATTATTTTTTTCCTTCCAGTTTTGAATTCATATTTATGCACACCATGAACTTCTTTTATTTGCATTGTTTTCTTATTGATATTATACTATCTTCTGCAAGTTATATCGAGTTTTGATATGTTTGTATGCAGTTGACTTGCCAACTTTTAAAGCAAAACTACTGGATTTTTAGATCCTTGTTTGGAATGAGGCTGATGGAACACGAGTAAGGATTCATGGGGATCATCATAAAATAACGATTTTCTGCAAGTTATTGCTCAAGTATTTTGTCGTGGAGGGTTATGATTCGTTTTTTGATATTATCAATATGATTGAGAGTGAGCTTGACCTTTCTCGTGATAGTTACGAACTAAGCTACGAGTCGCAACCATCAGGTTTCACTATGGTGTCTCCTGGATTGTACAGAGTTACCAGAAAACAGACATTTTTGCTCAAGACAGATCTTGATTGGCACAATGCGGTTGAGTCTGCGAAAAATCATCTTGTGCTTTTGAAAGTGAAGACCGATGCTAAACACATTGTTAATTATATGAAGTGTTATAAAGAGTGTCGTCGTTAATGTTTTTTTTTTTTTTTTTTTTTTTTTTTTGGACATTCGTTATTTTAGGTTATGAACTTTGTTAGTAGAACAATGTAGTATTTGTTTTATGTTTGCAGTATTGGATGTGGTTCCTTGTGCGCATGATTCCTGTTTATTGACCCTTTTATTTTCCATGTTCCTTATGTTTGGTTAGAGTGCTCGGTGTTATGTTATATAACTGCGTGTACCATGACGGTTTCCATAGAACCACTATAGGCCCTGTTCGCTGCGCCATAGCTGTATTTTTGTCATCACTACTATGGAATTGAAAAAGAGAATGGAAACGCGGAGAATGAGAATAACCTCCGAGAAAGTTTATTTCTTTGTTTGACAATTGTTGTTAATCGCATCTTTATCTTATTTAACTTTTTTCTCTATTCGTTTATGATATTTTAAACACTTGTATGAGTTGGACTTTTGGATAATCACCTTGCTTTTAGTTTACTATAATTGAAACATAAAGAAAGAAGCTCAAATCTGCTAGAAGAGAGCATGAATTGAACATGGCAACATGAGTAATAATAGAAAAAACACTTTTATTTATATTTATTTACATGACAACATGAGTTGAATAATTACCAATAGTTTGATTTTTCCATCATGTCCTTTAGAATAACACTAGAAAAAGTTACACTAATCACAGTCGAAACACTAGTTTCTTTTTAGTTTACTGCTCAGACCTTAGGTAGCTCCATAACTTCAATGGGGGACACAATTATCTCTTCTACAACATTGTGTGAGCCGCTCCTAAGCCGGCCATCATGGTTGCGCGCTCGTCAAATTTGGATTATTAATCTGTTGGGACAAAGTTGTCTCATTGTTATACAAAGTAAGTTTAGTAACCAAACATATTCAAAATGGTTTTTGGTCTACAACTTGTCTCGTCAAACTTGATTGAGATCTTACAGTCTTAGTGATTAGGGGATGATAAATACCTTTCGTTACCCTTTCTTATCTAAATTCACACATAGTTCAAAAGAAACGCCAAGAGTGTTTAATTTAACCAAACACGAATAAGCATAAACCATTCTAATAAACTCAATCCCAGACACCCTCTTTAACTTGAAAAATTACAAGCAATGCAAAAAGATCATACTGTTCATTAATAATAAAGGGTGTTTGGTTTTTCAGCTTTATGCTTATGAAAAAACAAAAATAACGATGCTAAACACACACAGGTTAATCACGAAGCAAGAACTGTAAAAATAATCATAGATTGTATCGATCAAAGGTAATGTCAATACAATCATCTATACTGTGTAACGAGATTCAAAACATGGAACGTGGTTGCTTGAACCAGATCGTTAAAAGAGACCCCAACAACAGTGATGAAAGATTCTATCTCTAGTTTTGTAAAAATTTATCTCCTCAAAACACTTGAAAATACATAAAACACGTTTAATTGATGTTTGTATTTGGGGCAATTAATTAAATGGCCTGGTCGCTAGAGGTGTTGGGCTTTTTAGGACTCAAATTGGTCACTTTCCGAAAATGGACCTAGCGACTGGCGACTTTCATCTCGGAGTGACATGTGGCGACCACCCAATCATTAAAGTGGTACTTATGTCATAGCCCACTATGTGTACTTTTCAAGCGACTTTTTTACAGCGACTTTTCGTAAATTAAGCGACCTTCTATTTTGTCTTTTTCCAGCCAAAAAGTCAAACTTCGAAAAATTTTATTTTATTCTTTTTGCCCCTTCCCAATGTTGAGCGACTTTTTTTACTTTGAGCGACTGACGGCTTGTACTTTGAGCGACTTTTTTTTTCCTTTCACCTTTTTGTACTTGTGTCATTACCTTTGTACTTTTCAACTTTTTTTACTTTTCACCTTTTTGTACTTTTCACCTTTTTGTATTATTTTTTAAATACTTTTTAAAATACTTTATAAACATTTTTTTATTTCAAAATCTTGAGCGACTTAATTTTTTTTTAAATGACTATATTTTCTTTAAGCGATTTTTTTTAAAACACCCCATTAACCCCCACACACCACCATCATCTACCACACCATATTAACCCCCACACACCACCACCATCCACCACACCATCCAAACACCACCACCATCCACCACACCATCGACACCACCATCCAAACACCACCATCGACACCACCATCCAAACGAGTTATTGAGATGCCGCGAATAAGATCAACAACAGGAACAGGAACGGGAACCTCCTCTGGTTAGTCGTCTAACTCACTTGTCATCATTTGTTTATATTTAAACCTATTTGTTGTTGTTGTATTGATTTTTTTTTGTTTTATAAAATGCAGAAATGGAAGATTTAAACCGAACAAGAACAAGATCAACAACAGGAACCTCCTCTGTTTAGTCGTCTAACGACTCTTTATGAGAAGTCGCTTGTCATCTTTATTTTTCTTTAAACCTATTTGCTGATGCTCTGTTAAATTTCATACTAAAAAGCTTTTGTGAATTGTGCATTATCGCTATTATCGTCTTGATTTTCATAAGTTTACTGATTTTTGTTACTGTATGGCGTCATTTTTCTTAGACCGGATCTAAGCACACACGTTGTGTTGGGGATACTTTGAGTATATACTTGATAGCACGCGGAATTTACTACCAAGTACTTAGAAGAATATGTGTTTGGTGATTGTATGATCGTATGAATGTAACAACAATAAACAAGACAATTGTTTAACCAAACACTTTGCTTCAATAAATTGAACGATTACAATGAATAAATGTGAAGCCCTTAGTAATGCTTGTACGTATAGGATATATGGATATGTATTAAAACCCTAACTGAGGATCTCTTTTTATAGCACAAAGAGTCCTTTACAAGTAAACTATATTCGTATCATTCTATACAAATAAGATATACATCATATCCATTCCATATTTATCTTCACACGGTTTCACCTTAATCTTGTAAGCAGTACGAACTTTTCTTCATCAGCAGTACTAACTGTTCTTGTATTCTTCAGCAACTGTTCAACCGTACTAACATATAAAGAACCGTACTAACTGCTTAATTTTAATTCCCAACAATCCTCCCCTAAACTTATGATTTCTATGCAAATCAACAAGTTTCTTGAATTAAACTTCTGCTTATGTTGATGGGGTGGATTCTTTCAAACACTTATCTTTAATCTCGAAACACTTGGGAATTTTCTTCACATATCGTACTCTTTTTGGTCAACTCCTCAAAAATTACCATAATTAAATTCATTCCTGTAAGGAATTAATTCTAAATACCAACCCAAAGAATTTAATTCCTAATACCAACCCTGCATTTAATTGCTTTAATACTCCATTGGTTCTATAAAAAGCCTTAAATTCTCAATATTAACCCATCATTCTTCAAATCACAACAATTAAACCCAATGAGTTCATCCAATCCAAACATTGTTGAGATTTCATCAGATTCATCTTCAGATTCAGAAAGTGATGGATGGAGATCTTACTTTCCACCGAACTACACTAATCTGACTATCAGAAACCCATCTCCAAAAGCTCAAGAAGTAACTTCTGATGATGACCTTTTAACTTCCTATGATGATGATGATCAACAAGCACTTCCACTATCAGTTGTATTGACAAGAGAGATAGAGAAAGCTGTGGCAAAAATGAGTAAGGTACAAGTGCCCGAAAGACATCAACCACTTCCAAGACCTGACAAAAAAGTTTTGGGACTTCCTTGTTGGAAAGTGTGGAACTCAATTGATGGCAAAGGAGTTCACAAATCCATGCCAGACTTCAAGGACAAAGGAAAGAGGAAGCTTGAGTAGTGGTTGTGTGTTAGATTGGTTTAGGTTTGTGTGTTGGGAGTTGGTTGGTTTGTGTTGGTTTTTGAGTTTGAGAGTTTGATCGTTGGTTATGTTGGTTTTTCTTATGTAATGAATCCACTTCTTTAATGAATAAATTTCATGCACCTGTTTATAATTCATCTCTGACTCTTAATTCCTCCCCTGAATTTCATAATCATCTTTAATAGCAACTAGAACAAACTTTTAATTCCTCCCCTGTTTGGAAGAATCTTCACCATCAGAAGAACTAGAACATATGACATCCAAGCTCAGCATCCAATATGACAATTTGTACAAGTTACCATCAATTTAGTTGTTTAGTTTCAAACTGCTCTCAACACTTCCAGATGTGTGACCTTCTGAGAGAGGTGTATCACAGAGCATAAACTCAGTAGGAACTAAGTTTGAACAATCAGTACAAACTGGTGAAGCCAGCAGTACAAACTGTCAACCCCAGCAGTACAAACTGTTAGCAAATTTTTTTCAGAGATAAAATCTAGTTGTAAGTTTAATGTGGATTTGAAAACATTTTTGTCCACTTATAGTTTTTAGCAAACTATCAGCTATGAACGGATTTGACATGTCTTTACCAATAGCTGTTTGCTATGGACTAGCCAAATCTTCACACTTAGATTTGGTGAGTTGATAACCAACCAGTTTTTGGTAAACTGTCAACCATAAACGGATTTGAGTAGTCTTTACCAGAAACCGTTTGATCTGGACTAGTTGATTCTTATGTCGGTTAGACATGGTGAATCAATTACCATTTGTTGTGTGACAAGCATTCACACTTGACAATCCAAACCACCATACTTTCCAAAGCACAATCCAAAGCAAAAAGCTTTTCTTAACCTGAAATGTTAGTCCAAAACCAAAGAAAACACAATACACAATATTTTCTTTTAACAGTTATCACAATTGACTAACAAATTCACAAACAGTACTAAAAATACCAAACAGTACTAACTATACAAATAGCACAACTAGCAGTACAAAAACCAAAAACATTTAGACATTAATCTTTTGAAGGATTAAGCATTCCAATACCTGTTACTAAGTACTGAAATCTTCCTACATCAAAACCTTTTGTTAAGAGATCAGCAAAGTTGTCATCAGTATGTATTTTAACAACTTTTATTAACTTCTTTTCAGCACAGTCTCTTATAAAATGATGTCTAATTTCAATATGTTTAGTTTTTGAATGTTGAACTGGATTCTTAATAATACACATTGTACTGCTATTGTCTATATGTATAATTGTGTTTAAGAAATTGTACCCATAATCAAGCATCTGGTTTTTTATCCAAAGAACTTGAGCACAACAACTTGCTGCTGCCACATATTCTGCTTCAGTAGTAGATGTGGCCACCATAGTCTGTTTCTTACACTGCCAAGAGATTAATCTACAACCCAAGAACTGACAACCACCTGTTGTAGACTTTCTATCCATGATAGCACCAGCATAATCAGAATCAGAGAATGCCACTAGATCAAATGCAGACTCTTTAGGATACCATAGCCCCAAGTTAGGTTGACCTTTAAGGTATCTGAAGATTCTCTTTACTGCTGTGAGATGAGAAACCTTAGGATTTACTTGGAATCTTGCACAGGCACAAACAGCAAACATAATGTCAGGCCTAGATGATGTAAGGTACATCAGAGACCCAATCATAGATCTATACATGTGCACATCCACATCTTCACCACTGTAATCCTTTAATCGCAAATGCATCTCCTTATCAACTGGTGTGCTAGCAACCTTGGCATCTGTGAATTAGAATTTCCTCAATATTTCACCAACATATTTATCCTGAGAGATAAATATACCATCTGGCTTTTGCTGTACTTGAAGACCTAGAAAGAAGGTAAGCTCTCCCATAGAACTCATCTGAAACTGGTCTTTCATCAGCTTTTCAAACTCCTTACACATCTGTTTCTTTGTAGAACCAAAAATGATGTCATCTACATATACTTGTACCAGTAGAATATCACCCTTGTTCTTTTTAATAAAGAAAGTTTGATCAATTTTCCCACTATGAAACCCATTCTTCAAAAGATATTTAGCAAGAGTTTCATACCAAGCTTTTGGAGCCTGATGCAATCCATATAGAGCTTTCACCACCTTATAAACCTTGTCAGGATGCTCTGGGTCTATAAAACCTGGAGGTTGTGAAACATAGACTTCCTCATCAATAGTACCATACAGAAAGGCACTTTTCACATCCATTTGATAGACCATAAACCCCATAAATGAAGCATAAGCAAGAAATAATCTTATTGCTTCAATCCTGGCAACTGGAGCAAAAACCTCCTCATAATCTATACCCTCTTCCTGAGTATAGCCTTGAGCAACCAATCTTGCTTTGTTCTTTATCACAATGCCCCTCTCATCCTTCTTGTTCCTGAATACCCACTTTGTACCAATCACTCTCATTCCCTTTGGTAGATCAACCAGAACCCATACATTCTGAATTTTGAATTGAAGCAGTTCTTCTTGCATAGCTTCAACCCAACTTGATTCTTCTAAAGCCTTTAGCACATTCTTGGGTTCTACCTGAGATAGAAAACATACAAACATACACTCATGCTCATCATCATGATGTTTCTCCTCATATACCACACTAAGAAATCCATGATGATCTGGGTCTTGTATTTGCCTTATAGTCTTGACTCCAGATTGTACATCTCCTATGATATTGGTAAGTGGATGATTCCTATGTACAATAGTATGGGGAGTAGAAGGAGCTGCATAGCTGGTAGGCATGTTTTGCAGACCATCTCCAAAGAAATCAAACTCATCAACTTGAGAAGCAGTATCAACTGGTGAATCAAGATGAGGTTGACTTGGTCCAGCAGCATCACTATTTTGCTCAGCAGTAGGAACTTGTGGCTGAGCAGTACTAACTCCATTTGTACTGCTCGTTGGATTTTCAGCTTCTTTACCATTCTGACCATTGGTTTCAGCAACATCTTTCTCTTTATCTACACCACTTGATGATGGAATATCATCTTTCTTTGTATAAGACTCATTCACTGGACTTTCTTCCATGACTGGTATGAAAATGCAATCTTCATCTTCCTCCTCTGAACCTGCATCATGGTTAGTATTTGTACCTGTAACAGGCACATAATTCATGGAATCTGAAAGACTGTCAATATCAAAGATCCAATCTGGACCTACACCTGCAACATTTGGTTTATTCTCCAAAAATTCTATGTGCATATTTTCTTCTACATGCTTGGTGCTTGTATTGTACACCCTAAAAGCCTTACTGTGCAGAGAATAACCAACAAAGAAACCTTCCTCAGATTTCCCATCAAACTTTCCTAGTTGGTCTTTGGTATTAAGGATAGTAACATGACAACCAAAAGGTCTCATGAAGCTTAAAGCAGGGGTTCTACCTCTAAGAAGCTCATAAGCAGTCTTATTGTGAGGTTGCACAACTAAAACCCTATTCAATACATAACAAGCAGTACTAACTGCTTCAGCCCAAAATGAAACTGGTAGCTTAGAGTCAGCTAACATTGTCCTAGCAGCCTCTATAAGAGTCCTATTATTTCTCCCAGCTACACCATTTTGCTGTGGGGTTCTAGCTACACTAAACTCCCTCTTAATACCTTTTTCTCTGCAAAAATCATCCATCACCCTATTCTTAAATTCAGTCCCATTGTCACATCTGATTATTTTAACTTTCTTATCAACTAGGTTTTCTACTTCAACAATGAAGGTCTTAAGGATTTCACTAGTCTCATCCTTAGTTTTCATAAAGAATACCCAAGAAAACCTACTGAAATCATCAGTGACAACAAGGCAGTATCTCTTAAAGTTCAAGCTATTCACAGAAGTAGGACCAAACAAGTCCATATGCAACATATATAAAGCTTGAGAAATAGAGTTCTGGGTCTTTGGCTTACATGAGGCTCTGTGTTGCTTACCTTTAAGGCAAGAAACACAGGTTTGGTCATTGAGAAAAGTTTTGTTTGGTAAACCTCTTACCAACCCATTTTTAGCAATTTTGTTAATGGTTTTAAAATTAACATGACCAAGCCTTCTGTGCCAAAACATTGATTCTTCCAATGTGGCTTTTGCAACAAGACAAGTAAGTCCAACCTTAGGAACTAGTTTATTCATCTCAACACTGTATGTATTATCCTTTCTAGGGATTTTAAGCAATACTTGACTTTCATCAGGTAGCTTGAAATCAGGAGAAAGAATAAGATAATCAGTATCAGTAAATAAAACTTTGTTCTGTTTATCACAGATTTGTGATACACTGAAAAGATTGTACTTAAGTTCTGGTACATAATACACATTTTCAAAATCAAGATTACCAGTTTTAATTACCCCTTTACCAGTAATCCTTCCTCTAATACCACCACCAAAGACAACTGGTCCTCCATCCAGAGCAATAAAGTCTGAAAGATATGACATGTTGCCAGTCATGTGCCTTGAACATCCACTGTCTGAATATCCTCTATCTTCTTTACCATTTGAAGGATGTTCCTGCACACAAAATAAAGGTGTTAGTTTCTTTTGAGGATCCAAACCATCACTGGTTTGGATCTGCCTTGTGCATCAAGATGAGAAAATTTGTTGGAGGTCTTTGATGCACCATTGGGTTTGGTAGAATTTCTAACCCAATGTGCTGAGGCCTTGACAGCATTACCCCTTTTTCCCTTAACATTTAAGTGCCTAGCATTAGGATTTGCTGGTCTAGCAGTTGGAACTGCTGATCTAGCAGTTGGAACTGCTTGTTTAAATTTAGGCACCCACTTCTGATTAGTCATTGCTGTTTTCTTATAAAAATGCCTTTTAACTGTTTGTGCATGATTTGAAAATTGATTTGCACTTGAAACAGTTTGCTTGTTATTAAACCACTTATTTTGACTAGCAGTTGAAACTGTTTTGATGCCAGTCCTTAACATAACAGCTTTGGGTGACATCTTATGATTTGCATTAGGGCTTGTCAATCTAGTTGGACTGTTTTGAGTTACCCTAGCATTGTTATTCCTATTCACCCTTGTATTCCCAGAAACCTTCTTTTTCCATGGGTTAGAATCACAATAAGCAGCCATATGATCAAAACTTCCACAAACAAAGCACACTTTTCTAATCATAGCAAACTTATCATCCAATTGCTTAGATTTTGAGTGATTCCAGTTCCTAATCTTAACACCATATCCAGGAAAATCCATATCCTTAAACTCTTCTAAACCTGTATGAGCTAAATCAATTCCTGGTGGAACAAACATTCCTCTAAGAGGGGGTGCAACTGACTTATACCCTAAACCAGACTTAGCTTTGTTAAGTATTTGATTCTCTACTATTTTCTGAACTCCCTTTGAAGTATGTTCAAGAGTATCTACACTTAACTGGATATTTTCTTTTTCCTTTTTAAGCTTCTCTAGTTCATATACAAGTCCACTCATTTTATTATCTTTTATTTGCAAATCCCTCTTTAAAACACCTATCTCATCAGAGAAGTTTGACTCATTCTGTCTATAAAACACAATTTGTTCTTCCAAAAAAGCTAGTCCTCTTTTATGATTTGACAGACTAAAATTTACTTGATTAAATTCTACTCTAAGATTATCATACTGTTTCTTAAGACACTCATAATATTTTAAAACAGAACAAGTATTTGAACATTTTTGAACAATATGTACCTCAGAGTCTGAGAAAGCCATCAAACCCAAGTTAGCTGGTTCCTCTTCTTCCTCCATGAAGCTCCAATCAAATCCAGCTCCATCTACAGCTACCATAGCCTTGGAAGAAGGCTCTTCAACATTAACTGTTCTCCTTGTTCCTTGCTGATGCTTAAACCCTTGACCCTGGTTGCTTTGTTGTCTTGGACCTCTACATTCCCTAGCAAAGTGCCCCATCTTGTGACAATTAAAGTATTCCACCTTAGACTTATCATACCCAACAATATCTCTTCCATTGAAGGTAATCTTATTCCCAGTCCTATGGTAATACTTTTTAGCCCTGATGCTTATCAAAGCCAATTGCCACTTTAAATCCATAGCTTCCAAATCATCTTCAGCAATTTGAAGAAGATCTTCATTAAAGATCTTAGACCCACCAGACTCTTCATTAAAGATCTTACGGTTTAAAATTTGATTCGCTTTGTTACTTAATGTGATTTCAAACAAAACATACACAAACAAATAATCACACAATATATATGAAAAGTAAAGAGAGGAATGATCAAACCACACAACACGGATGTTTATAGTGGTTCGGCTACAAGGACTCTCTTCCTTGCCCTACTCCACTCCTCAAGCCTCTAACTCGAGAGTTATCTTTCACTAAGAAACAAACTCCCTTCTAGGTGGAGAAAACCTTTACACGTCGCTTACTTCTTTTTTCGGTACTGATCCGTGCTAAAACGTATGTATAAATATTATGCAATGACGGATACACGTGAATAAATACAAATCACCCCTTTGTGAAAAAGGATACTTGCAAAAACTCACGTTTGTGTGTAGTGTGAAACCAGGTAAGTGATTACCCGGATCGTTTCCCAACGAGGTGCGAATGGGCAAATTGTGGAAAGTTTGGATTAGAGTGACTGATGATTAGGATATGGATTTTGATTGCTTTTTTAATTCTAATTGATATATAAAAAACAAATATACAAAAGAAAATTAAACGCGAATTAAATAAACTAAAAACGCGTAACGGGAAATCTAAAACGGGATAGAAAAGTGAAATATTAGAAAACTAATCCTACAAGTGTAAAATTATTTTTCTTAAATTCTAAATAATAAAAGAAAATTTTAGAAAAAAGATTTATATTTTTCTGATTTATATATTTTTTATTATGAATTAATTACTATTTTAAACTAATTAAAAGGATTAAAAATAGTAAATGACTTAGGAAAAATCTGAAAAATTCAGGTTAAGTCTAAAATAATATTTGAAAACTAGGAAAAATAAAACCAAAAGTTATCTAAACCCTAATAAGCAAATGGGCTAATAAGCAGTTTGGGAATAAGCCCAAAAATAAGCTAAAAAGCTCAAAAAATTACCAAAGGCTCAGAACAAGTTCAACCAACTTAATAAAACATAAAACAACTAATTAAGCATAAATAAGCACAATAGATAAGCCAATAAGCAGTTTAGATCAACAATCAATTTTGTCAGAAATGACAGTCAAACTACCCTACTTGCAGACAGATTTTAAGCACTTAAATAAGCTGATAAGTGGAATAATAAGGGGGCAAAACCTTGCTAGTACTACTGGCTACTCTAAAAACCAAAAAGCCCCATCTCTAACAGGACAATTGAACTCCAATTGAGAACTAGATCAGATGCTTGAAGAACACCAAATCTGATGCAGGCTCAGGGCAGGGAAATGGGGGAATTTGCAGACCAAATTAAGCTATTTAAATAAGCTATGATGTGGAATTCAAGCACAGAATCTTAAAGCCAGTACTATGACCTATAAGCAAACCAAATTTCAAGACCTCAGCTTATCTAGATAAGCCACAAATAAGCTGTGAAGAAGCAGTTGGTCTGCTCAGTATATACTGAGTCTCCTAATGCAGACTTGCGCAGAGGTGTGCACAAATGTGCAGACCAATCCAACTCTATTGGGTGCACTAATAGGACTTAAAGGACTTCAGAAAAGCAACAAATAAGGATCAGAAGAGCTTAATGCTCCACTGAGCTTATTTGATCAGTTGAGTATTTGAAATGACCACAAATCACACAAAACCACTATATCTATCAAATTGACTTAAAATAACTTGGAAACAACTTATATTACCTATCTTAAGCAAGATCAAAGTAAGCAAAATGGCATATGAATAGTGGAGTATGGGTTTGACCCGTTTGACTTCTCAAACCAAACACCCCTTATTGAGGGTCTGTGGTGGGTTTTTCAAGTGAAACACACAATTTTAAACTATAAGTTCTGATTTTAATTGATTAACTAACTTATTATGACTATAATTAACAACTTTGAAAATAGAAATAAGCAGTAGAATAAGCTATACTAGCATTGGCTATTTTTGGCTTTTTAAGGTTTTTAAGTAAAATAAAGCAAAGGGATATTGATGCGTGGTTTTGCGACCTTACAACAGGTTTTACCTCTCGAGGGATCTCGAGAGGCTTGCAATCCCCACCAGGCAGTGTACCTGACCGATGTAGTATAGTGTAGTGGCAAGTACCGGGGGATTGATCGTTCTCTAGGGGAATAGTGTCGTTAGGATTGAAAAACTACTCTAATAGGTCTAAGGGTGAGGGAAGATTCTTTTTGTATTTTTATATTTTTTATAAAAGCAAGTAAAATCTTGGGTTTGAAGGAGTGGGCGGAATTAGTTGCTAGTCAACTAACCCAAATAACTACAATTTCAAATAAAATAAAATAACTGAAAATAAAAAGGTCGTGGAACTTATATGGAGAGAAATGTGTTTACTTATATTTCCTTACTCCCTAACTATCTTTTACCGGTTGATTAGTGTGTATTAATTGCGTGGATGACGGGTGTATTCCTTAATACCAATCGTGGGGTGGCGTACGTACTTCCCCAACTCTACAAGCTCCTACTTCACTCCTATATCGAGCCGGCTAAGAAGTTCCTAACATGGGATCACTAGAATTCGCTCATGCATTAAATACAACCATAAAAACCTTAGTACGCATTGGTTCATGTTTCTTAAGACGTTCAAGCAAGTTACCGTATAGGAGGTTAGCCAGTTTTCTTAAGCCTAACATCGATAAACAATCATCCAATACAATTAATAACACACCAACAACCAATAATCAATAGTTAGGTTTCATTAGATCTAAGCAAACACAAGATAAATCTAGCCTAGCATGTTAATTAAAAGACAAGAACAAGATATAATCAAACAACACATAGACAAATTGAATGATTAATTGATTACTTATCTTCAATTAAACATGGGAGATCCAAGGGAATAAAACCCTTAAAAATGGCAGAAAATTCGTCTTAGGGTTTCTCCTCACAAAGTTGCACACTAATGACTAAAAATTGCAAAACTATATATAGAATTTAGGGGCTGACGGCGTCACGTTGTAGGAGGTGACGCCGTCACCTCGCCGCGGCTAGGGTTCCCGGATGGTCTTCCTGATGCCGTCCCTCTTTAATCCTCCAAAATCCACTCTGGCGCGTCAAGAGTTGACGCCGTCACAATTGTGCTTGACGCCGTCTCTCTTTAACTTAAACCGTGACGGCCTTGATCACCTTAAAGGGTGACGCCGTCAGACTTCCATTGTAAAACTTTCTGGCGCGTCACGTGTATTTGTCATATCCACCTCTTTTGCCAAGCCGTGACGCCGTCAGGAGCAATCCTTGATGCCGTCACGTGTACTTTTCCAGCAGCTTTGGAGACTTTGTCATTTTCTTCACTTTTATGCTCCAAAAACGTCCAAAATGCTTCCTTTTCCAGATTTCTTCTCCAAAGTACCTAAAATGACAAAAGGAACGATTTAGGGCAATATTTGATCAAATAAATACGATTTAGGGCTTAAATGACCCCCTAAAAGCGGTACACTTTTCGCTTCATCAGCTATATAAGACTAAAAGAACAGATGAATTACAATTAAAAATTACTAATAAGCAGAAATTGACAATAATAAGATAATAATAAGTACTAGTACAGTGGAATGCAAAAATAGGAAAATACTTACAACTGATAGAAGCAATGAAGCAAAAAGAACACTGATCAGAACTGACTTGGTTTGTCACTTACCAAGCTTAAACTCCTCTCAAGCTTAATCACTCCAGCTTAACTCCACCAAATTGCTTATTTGACCAATCTTTGACTTCAGTTGACTTTTCTTGACTTTTCTTGGTTTTCTTGGACAGAACAGATTTGAACTAAGATAAGCTCACACAAAGCTATAAAGAGCTTAAATGAGCTTATGAAAACATATAATAAGCTTTTTAATTGATACTTAACTGGATTCGAATTTAACAGTAGACTTTGAAAACTTGAATTTCATTAACTTGGTAAAATTGGTACAGAACAGAAGTAAATAAGAACAAGTGACATGAAACAAACTTGAAATAACAACTAAACCTTAACTTGAAACTGAAATAAGCTTTTAACTACTTTCTACACTACTGATGGTCTTAAACTACTGACAAATTATTCTTGGTGTCTTCTTCTCTTTAAATAGCACTCACAGAAGCTTCCCTCATCCTTCTTGATCAAATCCCACCATTCAAATAGGCTTAATTCCATCTTGGCTGTCCATTGCAATTTTGGCGGGAAAAACCAAGTGGGCTTTTTAACTTCTTCTGAGCACATGGGAAGGATTAGAGTGTGAAATATTTTCATTGGAGGAGGGGGGAGGTGAAGGTGGATGTGTCAGGGGTGGTATTGCAGAGAAATCAGTGGGTAAGGGGTAGTATTGTTTGGCGGTTAAGTGGAAGAAGAAGGGAAGTTTGACTTCTCTGGTTATTAGTTTGACCCCGATATTAGTTAAGGGAAAGGTGGGTCGGGTCAAGGGTTTAGGTTTGGGCTTGGGTTATTTTGTTGAGTGGGCTGGGTAATGGTTTGTGGCTGGGTTTAGTTTAAAATCCGGTTATGTATAGTTTAAGGTTTAAAGGATTTAAACTTAAGGGACCATTTGTGTAATTTCTGGATTTTTGAGGGGTGGGTTGACAACTTTCCAAAGTTATCAAAGGGGTATTTCTTGCCAAGTGTGAATAGTACAAGGGCCATAGATGTTATTTTTCCAATTTTTAAAACCCAGGGACTAATTTTGCCATTTTGGAAACTTGGGGGACCTTTCTTGCCAATTGTGCAAACTTTGCTCATTTTTCAATTGTTTTCAATCCTTTTGCACATGAAACAGATAAAAACACAATCAAATGATATTTTCTGTATTTTGAAGCATATCTGCATGTTTTTAAATGTTTTTGCAGTTTAAATGGGAATAAAATGATGAGTATTTAGACACTCATCAGGTACTAAGCTAAACACCGAGTTCTTTACAAGGGTACAACCACTCCCGTTTGGTTCTTTCACAAGGGTACAACCACTCCCAACACTCTTTGTGTTTTAAGGACTAAAACATTAACCTCACTCTACTGATGTAAATGATACAAACAATGATATGCAAACTAGTACAAGATCACACAGTGACTAAACTAGACGGATAACGACAGAACGTTGATCCTTGTATGTTTGATCCCTTTGCTACAAAAGGAAAGATCAAATGAGATGAATGAATGATATGATATGGGTTAGTAAATGAATGAGTATGTATTTAAGCTATATGAGTGATAAGAATGGCCAAATGATCAGCTTGCTATTTATAGGCAAAGCTGAGCAACAGGCGGCGGATCTGGCGGATCCCTACATTTGGATCCGTCTTTGTATCCACTTGGATCCGCCGTGTCAGGCCAGCTAAGAGATCTTCAAATCTTTCCAAATCTTGCCATATCTTACCATATCTTCAAATGTCAACTCTTTGGCTTGAAGATCTAAACAAAATATCACAAAATCTTACCAAGATTGTGTACATGATGCATGCCATGATGTCATTCTATCTTTTGAAAAATAAAGTTTCCATTTTAGGAAATAAACATGTAAATGTGTAAAATGTAAATTCTAGTGATCTTGAGAAATGTAAATGTGTTCTAAAAAGACTTTAGCTTGTATTTATGATTTACTAAAAGATATACCTTGTATTTGTCATTAACAAAACTAAGTAAAGATCGTAAAATATAAATAACGTTTTTGGGAAGATATTTGTAGTAACAAGCTTATGCTAATACACATAAGCTCATTCTAGTCTTCTACTAGCTAGTAGTGAGCTTGTTGTTCATTTTTCTGTTCTAAATATAAAAAGCTAAAAAAAATGGGAAAATACTCAAAAAAATCAAAAAATAAGCTAAGGGATGTTAAGCCAGAAATGGATGGGCTTATTGCTGTCACCAGCTTGTCATTTGACAAGCTGGAGCTGTTGAGTAGCTCCTCGAGCATTTATTTGCCCTGTTTTGAGCAAGGGCTATTGTAAATTCCTTGGATTTTTAAATTTCATGTGCATTTGCTTATTCAGCTTATTCTAGTGCTTATGTGGATTATTCTCAGCTTATTTGATATTGATATTGTGATTTTATGTTGATTTGATAGCTAGTGTTTGCTTGTTCTTAAATTAGCCTTAAAATCATAAAAACCATAAAAATTAGCATAATCTAGTTTAGCTTATCTCAGAGCTTATTTCTAGTTAGTTGTTGTTCATAGGTGCTTAATGAATTTAGTTTAACATCTGAGTTGCTTAATCATAGCTTTAATTGGTCATTTCTAGTGAAAAACTAAAAAACAGTCATATAAGGGGGTGTTTGGATCAAGCATAAAATTGAGTATAATTGTGTGATTACTATTCATTTGCCCTTCTGTTAAGATTGATCATGCTTAATTCAGTCTAGGGTAGTAGTTTGTAGGAGTATTTGATCTGTTTTTAAGGATTTTGGTGATTTGAGTGGAATAATATAGGTTAATGGATAAGAACTTATTTAATGTGCTTAATATAGGATTGGACTAATTTAGTGCTTAATTTTGATGATTTTGTATTTCATTTAGTGTATTAAGTGAATAATCACAAGTTGATCTTGATTCATGATGGCCAGGATAGTTTTTTACTCATTTTTGTGAAAATTCCATATCAGTAGCCATAGTCCCATTCTGTCTTGATTCAAATTTCAAAAGCTCTTACAAGTGCTTATTTGTGGATTTTAGAATTGGATCTTCTTTAATTAAGTAGTTGGTATATTGATTTCTGCTTATTTCCAAATTCCAGGTCTTTTTCTAGCTTATTAGAGCTTTAGAATAAGCTCACAAGTTGCCCTCACACAAATTGAACACTGAGTGATCAGTGTTCGTTTGTGTTGACTGAGCTATTTCTCAGCTTATTTTTAAGCAACAAATAAGCTGTTAGACTTAAAGTTATGTCATAGTTGGGAATTGCATTTAGTTATATGTATAAGGGCTAGTGTAGACAAAGTGTTGGGCTTTTGGACTAGAATAGATAAGTAAGCTTGTATTGTATAAATAACCAATGTAAAGCCCATGAGCCAAAACCCAACCGAAAGCCCATAGAAGCATTAGGGCGTCACCCTTTTGCTATAAATACCTTCCTTGTATCAACAAGGAAGGTTGGATGTCTCAATATAATAAGGAGGTGTGTGTGTTTCTTCTTTCTCTCTCTAGAATACACACACACCTTCCCCCATTCTTTAATCTAATTCTATCATGTTTAACCTTTATTTCGAGCATCCCCGACCTCCTGAATATGTGTTTTTGGTCATTACATAAGCTATACATGATATGAAATTTGGTTTCTGAGTTCATTATTGTATGTACTTGACTTACCTTCGGATTTGTGGGATTTGCTGTTAGTCTATAAGCTTAAATTTAAGTCCATATTTGCCTGATAAGCCCTTTTGGACCCTGCACCAGACCACCTTATTGCTTTTTGATAAGTTTAAATGCCTATTTTCTTATATTGGAGGCTTATTCTGAGTTCTTTGATAAATTTAGATTATGCTTAGTTAGATTTAGCTTTTTCTAGTTATAATTCAGCTTAAATTAGCTTTTAAAGTTCATTAGCTTTTATACTTTAGCTTGTTTTCCTTGTTTCTTATAATCTGAGCTTATATTGCTTTTTTTTTTAGCTTATTAGTAGTTTCTAGATTTAGTTGCTTTTTAAGAATTGCTTATCTTTCCTTGCCTTTCAAGTTTGCAAAAAGAAAATTAAAAAAAAAATATATATATAATTTTACAAAATGCCAAAACCAGGGTTCGAACCCTGGTCTCTAGCCTTCCCACACCTCACACATACAACATCTGAACCATAAGTGCCCTTGGGACTTTTCTGTTGTAGAGTTCTCTTTTTATTCTTTTATAACTTCTTTTTCCTTTTGCTTATTCACACAATTCTGCTTATAACTACTTATTTCTTATTGCTTTTTCTCTCATCCTATTTTTCTTTTATTCCTTTTGACATTAGTCAGTTTTCGTTAAATTTTCAGATTTTTCTAAAAAGGTTTATTATTTTTTATCATTTAATTAGTTAAAATTAGTTTTTAATTCATAATAGAAAATAAAAAAGTCAAAAAAATATAATTCTTTTTTCTAAAATTCTTTTTGGTTAATTAGGACTTAGGAAAATTAGAATTTCATTTCTAGGGTTAGAATTTCTTAGTTTTCACTTTTAAAGCTCGGGTTTAGCCCGAGCGTGCACGTTTTTTAGGTTTTTCTTTTCGTTTTTGCTTTCGTGTGCTTTCCTTAATTGTTTACTTGCCTTTTTAGTGGTTTTTAGTTCATGTTTATCAATTTTTAGTTTAAAATCCAATATCTCACATTTATCACTATTCACGACACGTTTTCACGACCCGAAATCACTTAATTCCATTCATCCTTCGACGGGAAAACGACCCGGGTTTACAAATTGCCGTGTAATCCTTTGAGAATATATACTATAATTGACAAACATATCAATTTTTGGCGCCGCAGCCGGGGAAGGTTGAAGTGAATTTTTGATTCCCGTTTCGTCGATTCGCGTTTTGAAGACCCTTCTCCCGAGAAGTTACCGTTTTCTTTGTGAATATTTTCAATTATTATAAAAAGTTAAAAAAAAAATTAAAAAACCACTAACACTTTTCCTAAAGTGTTTACAATACCAAAAAAATTAAAAAACAACAAAACAAATCGAGAAATCAATTGTGTTCGGACTATTTTTAGACTAGAACCTATAAAAGGGGTTTAAGGAGGTTTTGACATTAAATTGCAAACCGAAAAGAGATCCATTCTTCTCTTCCGCCACTATGCGAGTAGTCTTAAAAGAAACGAATATCGGTTGAGGGATCGATACCAAAAATATTGTGATTATTTTTCTTTAATATAAAAATCCAAAAATATTTTCATTTTCATATTTTGTTTTTCTTTTTAAATTTTTGTTTCTTTTTGGTGTATGAACACCCGTTCTTCTTCTCACGATCTTCTTTCACCTCTTTCAAATCCCGAAAGAATTATTCGTCATAATCACCGTGTTGATTTTTCGAATGTTGAAGAAATGAACAACAACGATCAACCCCCGCCGGTGGGAGGTCATAATGAAAATCTGATGCCAGCTCCCGATCTCCGAACGATGGAGGAGTTGTGCTAACCGACTATGCATGGATGTGGTGGCCCGATTGCCCCCGTTAACATCGAAGCTACGGATTTTGGACTTAAACACCACATGATCCAACAAGTCCAAAATTCTTGCCAATTTCACGAATTGCCGGGTGACGATGCAAACAAGCATCTTGACAAATTCCTTACCGTCACCCAGAGCATGAAGCAAAATGGGGTCTCCGATGACGCCCTTCGCTTATATCTCTTCCCATATTCTTTGACGCATCATGCCACCGCATGGTTTGATCGTCTTCCCAAGAATTCGATTCACAATTTTGATGAAATGGTTTCAAAGTTCTTGGCAAAATATTTTCCACCGTCGATGGTGACGAAATTGAGAAATGATATAAGTAACTTTCGCCAGCTTCCTGACGAATCTTTATTCAAAGCATGGGAGCGCTATAAGCTTTCGATTGATCGGTGTCCAAATCATAACAAGTTATTAGTCACTATAATAGATACGTTCTATAATGGCTTAACATTGAGACACCGTGACACAATCAATGCTGCAGCCGGTGGTACTTTTATGAAAAGACGACCCGAAGAGTGCTATGATCTAATCGAAAATATGACCACCTACCATAATTATTGGGATTCCTCTGCCGAGAGGAACGAGTCAATTAGATCTACCACTACTTCTTCTTCCCCCATAGCAGCTCTCACTAAAAAGATGGATGATTTATCCACCGCTATGCTAAGAATGTATCAATCAAATCAAAATAACAATATTCATCAAGTCAATGTGGTTAATCAAAGTTGTAAAATGTGTGGTGGTCCACATCCGTATTTCGAGTGCCCAGCCGCCGGTGGCTACACTCAAGAGAATGTTTATGCTGCTACGGGAACCTTTAACATGGGAGGTAACGGTTACCAACCGCAAGGAGACCATAATCTTCTCAGCTACCGTTCTAACAATTATCTCAGACCACCCGGTTTTAATCAAAATCCAAATCCGAATGTGCAAAACCGAAATGCTCAATTTAATCAAAATCAAAATCGGATGAACCAAGGTTTTCAGAATCAAGGAAATTATAATCGAGGTCAAAATCAAGGGAATTTTAATCAGGGAAATTTTAATCAAGGGAATTTTAACCAAAATCAGGGGAATTTTCAAAATCAAAATCAAGGTTTTGTTCAAAACAACCGAGGGCCAAATCTTAATCAAGGAAACAATAATCAAAATCAAGGATTTGTTCAAAATCAAACGCCCTCGTATGAGTTGTTGAAACAATTTATGAAAGCCCAAGAAGAAACAAATCGGTTGTTGGTTAATTAAATCACGGAAATTAAGAAATCTTTAAATGATCGACCCTCGGGCTCAGGTACTCTTCCTAGCAATACGATCGCTAACCCGAGGGGCGATGTGAAAGCGATCACTACAAGAAGTGGTGTATCATATGATGAACCCACGGCTCCGACTACCTCTTCTTCTCTTCCTCCAAGGTAGTGGACCGTGAGACCGAGGCGACAAAGGACACGGAACTTCCTACTAACCACGGAAGAACCGAAGACGTCCAACCTCCGGTTGTCTAACCGTCTAAACCAAAGATTGTTTTTGAGACCGAAGAAGCTCCCGTCAAAACCAAACTTCCTTATCCGTCATGATTACACGATCAAAAGCTCCGTGAGAAAGGTTCAAATCAAATGGAGAAATTCTTTCAAATCTTCCAAGATTTGCATTTCGACATAAGCTTTGCGGATTCTTTACTTCTTATGCCCAAGTTTGCTTCCACGATTAAGGGTTTATTGAGCAATAAAGAAAAATTGTTTGAATTAGCAAAAACTCCTTTGAATGAGAATTGCTCTGCGGTTCTCCTCAAGAAGCTTCCCGAAAAGCTTGGAGATCCCGGAAAATTCCTTATCCCAAGTGATTTTCCGGGAATGGTTGATTGCTACGCCTTGGCCGATCTCGGTGCAAGCATCAACCTAATGCCGTTTTCCATTTAGAAAAAGCTTTCTCTCCCAGAACTCACTCCTACTTGCATGACCCTCGAGCTAGTGGACCGTTCTATAACTCGTCCACTTGGAATAGTCGAGGATGTCTTTGTCAAAGTGGGGAAGTTCCATTTCCCCGCCAATTTTGTGGTTGTAGATTTTGATGCTGACCCCGAGTTCCTCTAATACTTGGAAGATCGTTCTTAAGAACCGGCCGTGCTTTGATTGACGTATATGGTGAAGAAATAACGCTGCGGGTGGATAATGAGGCCGTCACCTTTAACCTTGATCAAACTTTCAAATACTCCTCCAATCATGATTCTGTCTCGATTAATCGAATTGATGTGATTGATGTTGCTTCGGAGGAGTATTCTCAAGAAGTTCTTGGATTTTGCGACAAATCTTTGAGTGGCAATCCCACTCCTTCTTCTCAACCAATTCTTTCCGACTCTTCCCCTTCCCTCACTCCGTTTGAGGGAAGTGATTTCATTTTGGAAGAGATCGATGCTTGTCTCAAAAATGATTCGATTTCACCAAAAATTGATGATTCCGACTTTGATCCGGAGGGAGACATTCTCCTCCTCGAGAAGTTACTTAATAATGATCTGTCATCTTCTCTCCCTCCGAAGGAAATTCAAAATGAAGAAATCAAAGAAGTAAAGTCGTCTACTGAGAATCCTCCGGAGCTCGAGCTCAAGGATTTACCTCCTCATCTCGAATATGCTTTCTTAGAAGATACCGACAAATTTCCCGTCATCATTTCTAAAGACCTTAAAGATGAGGAGAAGACCCAACTCTTAGACGTGCTTAAGAAGCATAAGAGTGCCATCACTTGGCAGATCTCCGACATAAAGGGCATAGACCCTCGTTTTTGTACCCACAAGATCTTACTCGAAGATAATTTTAAGCCCGCCGTCCAAAAACAAAGACGGGTTAACCCAAAAATCCATGATGTCATAAAAAAGGAAGTTCTTAAACTCCTCAATGCCGGGATGATTTATCCTATCTCCGATAGCTCATGAGTTAGCCCGGTCCATTATGTTCTGAAAAAAGGTGGAATGACCGTCGTCACGAACGAAGAGAATGAGTTGATTCCCACACGTCTCGTCACCGGATGGAGAGTGTGCATTGATTATCGTAAACTCAATGATGCTACTCGCAAAGACCATTTCCCGCTTCCTTTTATGGATCAAATGTTAGAACGTCTAGCGGGGAATGAGTTCTATTGTTTTTTCGATGGCTTTTCCGGGTATTTCCAAATCCCAATTGACCCACAAGATCAGGAAAAGACCACCTTCACTTGCCCTTATGGTACGTTTGCCTACCGACGTATGCCTTTCGGCTTATGTAATGCTCCGGGCACGTTCCAAAGGTGCATGATGGCCATATTCCATGATATGATCGAGAAAACAATGGAGGTTTTTATGGATGATTTTTCGGTCTATGAAAATTCTTTCTCATCTTGCCTCTCCCATTTAGACAAAATGCTTCAACGGTGTGAAGACACCAATCTTGTTCTAAATTGGGAGAAGTGCCATTTCATGGTTAAAGAGGGCATTGTCCTCGGCCACAAGATTTCCAAATCCGGGATTGAGGTCGATCGAGCTAAAGTTGATGTTATCGCTAAGCTACCTCATCCCACAACCGTCAAAGGAATTCGAAGTTTCCTTGGTCATGCAGGTTTCTACCGACAATTTATTCAAGATTTTTCTAAAATCACCCGGCCTCTGACCCATCTTCTTGAAAAAGATGCTTCGTTATTCTTCTCTCCCGAATGCATCGAAGCATTCAAAATTCTTAAAAAGAAATTAACAGAAGCTCCGATCTTAGTTGCCCCCGATTGGGACTTGCCCTTTGAATTAATGTGTGATGCTAGTGATTATGTTATTGGGGCAGTCCTGGGGCAACGAAAATCTAAGTATTTTCAGCCGATACACTATGCGAGTAAAACGATGACCGATGCTCAATCTCATTATACCACTACTGAGAAAGAGTTATTAGCCGTTGTTTATGCTTTTGAGAATTTCCGACCTTATCTCGTCTTATCAAAGACCATAGTGTATACGAATCATTCGGCTCTTAAGTAAGATGCTAAACCGACATTACTTCGGTGGATTCTCCGACTCCAAGAATTTGATGTCATTATTTGTGATAAAAAAGGAGCGGAGAATCTCACCGCCGATCATTTGTCAAGATTAGAGAACCCTTATCAAGGTGTTTTCGAGAATAAGGAAATTACCGAAACATTTCCTCTCAAGACACTTGGGATGATTTCACTAAAAGATGATCCTAGTACCCCATGGTTTGCCGACTTTGCAAATTACCATGCGGAGAATTTTATTGTGAAAGGGATGTCGTCCCAACAAAAGAAGAAATTCTTTAAGGATGTTAAACATTATTTTTGGGACGACCCCTACTTATTCAGAATCTGTGCAGATCAAGTGATTAGACGGTGTGTGCACGGCCAGGAAGCCATTGATATCCTCACGGCTTGCCATAATGGACCCACGGGGGGACATCATGGTACCAGCTACACCACTAAAAAAGTCTTTGATTCCGCTTTTTATTGGCCGACAATTTATCGTGATGCCCACGACTTGGTGAAGTCATGTGACTCTTGCCAACGTCAAGGAAAAATCTCGCAAAAGGACGAAATGCCTCAAAATGCAATTCAAGTCTGCGAGATCTTTGACGTGTGGGGCATCGATTTTATGGGGCCATTCCCATCTTCACGAGGGAACAAATATATCCTCGTGGTCGTCGATTATTTGTCAAAATGGGTTGAAGCGAAGGCGCTCCCCACTAATGACGCCCGAGTTGTTGTGAAATTCTTGAAAAATCTCTTCTCCCGATTTGGAACTCCTCGTGCTATTATCAGTGATCGTGGTACTCACTTTTGCAATGACCAATTTGCTAAAGTTATGCTTAAGTATGGTGTTACCCATCGTCTTTCTACCGCATATCACCCGCAAACGAGCGGTCAAGTTGAGGTTCCAATCGTGGATTGAAACGTATCTTGGAAAGGACCGTAGGTGAAAATCGGGCCTCATGGGCCGATAAATTAGATGATGTATTATGGGCCTTCCGTACCGCTTACAAAACACCCATTGGGTGCACTCCTTACAAGTTGGTATACGGAAAGGCTTGCCATCTACCCATCGAGCTTGAACATAAGGCCTATTGGGCCTTGAAACATGCTAATTTTGACCTTAAGACCGCGGGTGATCACCGAAAAGTTCAATTGAATGAATTAAATGAGCTTCGAGATCAAGCCTATGAGAACACTTTATCTACAAAGAGGATTCAAGACTCCAAGATTAAGAACCGCATTTTCAACGTTGGTGATCGAGTCCTTCTCTTCAATTCTCGATTAAATATTTTCTCGGGCAAGCTAAAAACCCGTTGGTCTCGGCCGTTCACCGTTACTCAAGTTTTTCCATATGGAACAGTCGAGTTATCTCAAACCGACGGCCCCAACTTCAAGGTGAACGGTCATAGGCTCAAGCATTATTTTGGAGGGGACATACCATCCATGGTTGTCCCGGATCTCCAAACTTTCCCCATGGACAACTAAATTCGGGGTCGAGTCAAGCTATGTGACTCGGTAAACAAAAACAAAGCGCTTCGTGGGAGGCACCCCATGCTTATCCTTCTATCTTCTTTCTATTTTCTAATAAGTGATGTGAAGGGGTTCTCCTCTTCCATTTGTCGTGTTTCGTGGTTTTTTGTGTATGTTGAGTATTATCCTGAATTATGAAGACTCTCGTGCTCGTGGTTTTGTCTTTTCTCCACTCGAGTCTCATCCTTCAATGCTTATATGGGAAATCCAATATCCTAATCTTATCGACTAACATTTATCTTTTGGCATAATTAATAAACGGCCTTAGATTTATGTAGGAGAACCCTTACCTTTAAGACATTTAGGACAATGTCTCGTTTTAGTCTTGGGGGGGGGGGTCATCTTTTGATTTGATTTTTGCCTTGCATTTTTTTGCCATTTAGTCTGGGGGGACAATGTCTCGTTTTAGTGTTTTGACACTTTGTTGACTTTCCGCTGGTGAGAGTAGGAATAAAATTTTGACTTGACCGGGCGTGTTGAGCCCTAGCTTGTTCCCTTAACTTTTATAATCAATAAGCTTTTGCTAGTCTTTTATACAAGGAGCTATAAAATGCGAATTCTAGCTTGAAAAGGCCAAGAGTATGCAAGTTCCCATAATTGACTTTATATATGCATGGCTTGATTATTGGCTAAGCATTCACGGATCTTATTATTTAAGATTTTAAATTTGCGAAGAACGATAAATGATAGAGTTAAATTGTTAAACGTGGAGTAGTTGGATCTCTTTAGAGCTCATCGAAGTTAATTGTGGCTTTTTGTTCCCATAAGCTTGTATCACCAAAAAAATAGTACTCTAGGAATAATTAAAGGTATTTTGGTTTTGGCGATAATTAGTTTTTACTTATTCCTTAAGGAATCCTTGCTTATGAAAGTTGGGTACACATCAAGGTATTGTCAGTGTTTACGTTGTAATAGGTAACTGATTCCTGATAGTACGTGCTATTGTTTCTATTGCTATAAAAGCCGTAGGACACGGAATTTGGCATATATATATATATATATATATATATATATATATAAAATCCAAAGCCGATAAAAGTTTTTTGTTTCCTGACGGTTCGCTCCCGTTGACTTAGACTTCAAAAAGGCAGAGGAAAAATATCCAAGGTCATAATAAGACTCCCGATTCTTAACGGTTCGCTGCCGTTGTCTAGGTTGTTTAAAAGGCCAAGGATTAATAATATGTGCTTAATAATTTTAAAAATGCCAAATTTCGACTCCGGGGATATCCTAATGTTAAAAAAACCAAATTATTTCATATATTGGAAAATACCTTTTGGACCCTGCACCAGACCACCTTATTGCTTTTTGATAAGTTTAAATGCTTATTTGCTTATATTGGAGGCTTATTCTGAGTTCTTTGATAAATTTAGATTATGCTTAGTTAAATTTAGCTTTTTCTAGTTATAATTCAGCTTAAATTAGCTTTTAAAGTTCATTAGCTTTTATACTTTAGCGTGTTTTCCTTGTTTTTTATAATCTGAGCTTATATTGCTTTTTCTGAGCTTATTAGTAGTTTCTAGAGTTAGTTGCTTTTTAAGAATTGTTTATCTTTCCTTGCCTTTCAAGTTTGCAAAAAGAAAATTAAAAAAAAAAGATAATTTTACAAAAAGCCAAAATCAGGGTTCGAACCCTGGTCTCTAGCCTTCCCACACCTCACACACACAAAACCTGAACCATAAGTGCCCTTGGGACTTTTCAGTTGTAGAGTTCTCTTTTTATTCTTTTATAGCTTCTTTTTCCTTTTGCTTATTCACACAATTCTGCTTATAACTGCTTATTTCTTACTGCTTTTTCTATCATCCTATTTTTCTTTTATTCCTTTTTACGTTAGTCAGTTTTCGTTAAATTTTCAGATTTTTCTAAAAAGGATTAATATTTTTTTATCATTTAATTAGTTAAAATTAGTTTCTAATTCATAATAAAAAAATACAAAAGTCAAAAAAATATAATTCTTTTTTCTAAAATTCTTTTTGGTTAATTAGGACTTAGGAAAATTAGAATTGCATTTCTAGGGTTAGAATTTCTTAGTTTTCACTTTTAAAGCTCGGGTTTAGCCCGAGCGTGCGCGTTTTTTAGGTTTTTCTTTTCATTTTTGCTTTCGTGTGCTTTCCTTAATTGTTTACTTGCCTTTTTAGTGGTTTTTAGTTCATGTTTATCAATTTTTAGTTTAAAATCCAATATCTCACCTTTATCACTATTCACGACACGTTTTCACGACCCGAAATCACTTAATTCCATTCATCCTTCGATGGGAAAATGAACCAGGTTTACAAATTGCCGTGTAATCCTTGGAGAATATATACTATAATTGACAAACATATCAATCTTGTTCATAAGAAGATCCATCCTGGGCAGGGTCACCTCCATTAGGATCCATATCTGGAGTTGTAGGAGTGATATTACTATCAAACCGTTCCACCACATACGTGTCACTTATGGATTCAGGATGCGCAGGATGTGTCTTATCATGAGCAAACACATTATAGAACAAAACAACATTATCATTATCGTTTGAATGTTGTACCGTAGCCAATATCTCTGTGTCAAATGAAGGTCTGATATGGTCATCCTCAGTATCCCAAACAGCTTCATTCCTGTGTGTACCATCAATATCCGAATCATACCTTGGAGTACTGCTTTCAACCTGCTGTTCTAAAGATGTATCACTTCCCGTGAGAACCAAGCTAGCATCAGTTGTTGTACCCTCATTGACTGTTTGTTCATCTTTGTTTGTCTCTCTCTCATTCACCTCTGATTCCTTTAATAGCACTTCTCTTTCAATTAGCTCTCTTTCTTTTAACTGCAAATCTTTTTCAATCTGCTCACTTTCCCGTTGATGCTTCTCCATTTCAATTCTTTCCCGTTCTTTCACTTTCTTCTTTTCCAACATCTCTCTCAGATGAAGTGATCTTGTAGTAAGCACCAATTCCAGTGTGTTCATTAGTGTAAGCAACTGATTTCTAAACAATTCAACTTCCAGGTATCTAATGATGCAGTCACTCCATATTTTGCTTGTTGATTCATAATCTGGAGAATTTTTGAGCACTCTGAAATCTAAGTAGAGAAACCATTTTAACTGTGTCTTGAGCGCTTGATATGCTACTATACAGTCACTTCCTTGTTCAATTTGGTTCTCTATTTGAAATATGTTATGCAAGAGTTTCCCTTTGAAGGTTGAAAAATCCATTTCAGATCCGAAGAGTGTTTCAAAAACTCGATGAAATGATGTATTCCACAATGGTAACCTTGCTTCTGAGAGTGACACACATTAAATCTTAACTGGTTTAAAGTGTCATAGACAATTTTCTTTCGAATGAATAGCTTTTTGCACAACTTGAGGCATCTTTCTCTCTTGAGAGCTTGATTCCATTTAATTTCGGTGTGTGATAAAGTTGATCTTGAATCGTTGCAAAGAAATAGGAGTTTTGATTGGTGTTGGTTAAGGTTCAAGAGTTGTGTTCGTTTGAAGTTAAGTCCTTTCTCCGAGTTTTCTAAGTTGAGGATTTCTTAATGGTGATTTCTTATTTCCCTCTAAAAATTGAACTTGAAATTTTTTTTTTCCCAGAATTTGAAATACACCATAAAATGTAATTCTAAGGTTACTATAAAAATTTGAGTTTTAAAAATTTTGTCGACAAATTTCACTGTAAAAATTTGAATTTTGACCTAAAAATTTGAATTTTGGGCCAAAATTTTCACCTTTATACCAAAATTTGAATTTAGCGTAAAAATTGAACGTTTAAATCCTTACTCGGTTCTTAACTCGGAGAGTCTGAAAAATATCCTTGCTTGGTTCCTAAGTCGATGTCCTTAATAAAAATCCAAAGTCGAAGTATTACAAAACTCCAAAGTCGAAGAATCTTAAAAGAAACCCTAAGTTGAAGAATCTTGCAAAATCCCAAAGTCGAAGAAACTTGTATAAATCCAAAATCGAAGAACCTTGTACAAATCCAAAGTCGAAGAACCCTTGTATAAATCCAAAGTTGAAGAACCTTGTACAAATCCAAAGTCGAAGAACCTTGTACAAATCCAAAGTCGAAGAACCTAGGATACTCTAAGAATCTTTCAAAGTCGAAGGATTCAATGTCTTAAACAAACTCGGAAAACTCCAAACTTTGGAAAGAAACTCGAAGAATTTTAAGCAAAGTCGAAGGATTTTAATCTTGATACAAACTCGGAGAACTTTATACAAAGTCGAAGGATTTTAAGGTTTCCTAACTCGGAGACTTAAAAAACAAACTCGGAGGATTTTAATCTTTAGAAACTCGAAGGATTTTAATCTTAGAAACTCGGAGGATCTTAATCTTAGAAACTCGGAGGATGCTAATTTTAGAAACTCGGAGGATTTACATGTTCCTAACTCGGAGACTTGAACAAACTCGAAGAGCTTATAAACTCGAAGACCTTAACTTCTAACTTGAAGTTTCTGTTCTAAACTTGAAGAATTCAAACACTTAACTTCTAAATCGAAGTTACAAAGTCAAAGGATCAAACACTTAAACTTCTTAGACTTCTAAATCGAAGAATTCAAACACTTAAACTTCTAAATCGAAGTTTCTGTTACAAAGTCAAAGGATCAAACTTGAAGACATAAACTCGAAGGCAGAAAATCGAAACCTTCAAACTCGAAGGATTCGAGACAAAGTCGAAGAGAATGGCGAATGAACAGTAACTCGATCCAAAAAAAATACTCCTAAATCCTTGTTTGGCTCTTGATACCACTTGTAGGAACTTAGATCAATCTTATCACACAAAACAACAATCACTAATGCACAAGAGAGAAGAGTGGTTCTTGAATTCTAGTGAGAGAAACAAGAGAGAAACTTTATTACACACACTAATCTCTTGATACAACCCTAAAGCACCAACCCTTACAAGTGGGGAGGGTGGTGCTATTTATAGTTTTTCACTAATGGAAGGCTTATGGGCTTGGGCTTTTCTTTTAGCTAATATTTAACCTATTAGATTAAGATACCAAGCCCATTGACTATTCTACTTAATACATAACGACACATTACAAAAATATACTAACGAGAAATGACCATAAGTTTTATAAAAGCTAACAGGGCTTCATTTTATTTAAACTGAACTTGATGTATGACAAGTTAACTTTTGAAATGTAAACTATTTTGAAACGGATTTTTAATCCGTTCTCTATATCTTTTTGTTATGATTATCGATTTAGTAGCACCCAAATATGTATGCTTCCGCAAATCTTGATTTTGGGGGTGTTACAACTTTCTTCAATAATTTTCATGCCCGTTTGTATTATAGGTGCAAAAGAAGTAGGTCCTGCCAACAAGATCAATGCATCAAGATTAAGATTATTTACAACGGCCGAAACACAGTCACAAACACCAAAAACCGCACCTGAAAGTTGGAGTTGTGAAAACAAAAAACAAACCAATTGCAAAAACGCACCTGAAAGTTGGAGTTGATGAACTATCTCTCTATATCGCCTCAATACATCCTCAAATCCTTCACAAAAACTCATGACTAAATTAAATCCGAATACACTTTGATCGTGTGTTGAGGCTACAAAACATGTTCAACCAGGGAGATACAAGTTAATCTAAATCAATTTCGCGTCACTAGATAAGCCATAAAATAACTTTCTTACTAGAACTTTTTTATATACCATCTCCAAAGCCAAAGCAAGGGATCAAGTTATCCTCATCAAAGGCATACTGTGTTTGCCCAATGATCTAAATTGCTTGTTCGTACAGATTTTGTAACATGCCATTGGTATGTAAGCTTTGCTTGTTGAATGACCTTTTCCTTAATTTTTATGAAGAAATGATGTTACTTTTAGCGGCACGAGTGTCACAATGCATATTGTGTCACAAATGATACAAGTGAACTTATCGAAAAATAATTAAGAAGTAGCGACAGTTTTTTGTCACATGACTAACCATTCCATTCATTGCTTTTGGTGAAATCGATACCAATAATAAGATTTGATAATTCAAGTCCTGCTTTAGTAAGAGCCGAAGTAACCTAATTGATGAAGAGTGAATATTGTCACTAGAGGTATCATATCATATCATATTATAAACGACAAAATGGTAAACGGAAGAGGCTTTCCCTCTTCAGTTTCTCGACAAGTATTTGACTTTGACTATGATGTATGTGATGTAACCGAGATATTTTGACGGCCATTTCCATCCCTTTCTTTCTGTAGCCACCCAAATTTGTACATAATGAGGTTTGAACCTTAAGCCTCCTGTGATAAAGTTATGTGTCTTATTACTAGGCCATTTGGTTGTAGGTTTTTTGGGAAACAAAGTTCTGTATCAAATCGCATAAAGCTACCCTTTTTCAGGAGCTTGTGTGATCATTTCAAGGTTGCTTGCATCTAACACATATTGAGCTCGAGTCTTCTCACATTTTAATGATGATAGTTATAAGATTTTTGTCACTAAACCACCTGAGCGATAATATACATTTATCATACCATATCATAACAAACAAAATAAATTTCAAATCGATTTTAAAATGATATTAACATGTCATATTTTCTCTATTAAGTTGTTATTAAATACCCGTGACATTCACGAGTTTATAACCTAGTGAATTTACAAATAAAACAGAACAAGTAACCTTTTCAAGTGACTTGCAGTCGTTTTACCGATACTCCAATACTTTCTACCCAACATTTTATCCGGCACTTGCGGCCCAGAACCAAATTCAACATCTGTTCTTGGTGTTGTCTCTCTTGAGCACTTACCACCCATTTTTTGCAACAACTTGTTAAAGCTCAAAGGGTTTTTTTTTTTTTTTTTTTTTTTTTTTTTTTTTTTTAAAGGGATTTCATCCGGTAAATATACTACTCCAAAACATAGTTAACTTAAGTACAACGGATGTGAGTGAATCTCACATCTCAGGCTGTTACATATGCGATAAAGCTTGCATAACAAGATAAACTACTCATATTAAAGGAAACAACTAATAAACACTAGCTTATATTTGACTCATAAAGACACCAAACATAAACTATCTTCTAATTCGCCCACGAAGATTAATATCCATCGTATCACAAAATGTCAATTGTTCTTTAGTTAAACCTTGAAGATCATAAGTATCATAGTTATCATAATCTTCGTCATCATATAAACTTGCATTATTTGCATCTCCACTAGCCATGAATTGAGCAGTCTCATCGAAAACCACATCAACATCACTATCACTCTATTCCACAGCCTTTCCCGCATCCAATGCTTCAACTAACCCACATTCTTAAAAATCTTGTCATTTTCCCGCATTCAATGCTTCAAATGAATTCTTAAGAGTAACAAGGTTTATATCATCTGTGTTTATCGGTCCTTTAGTATTAGAACTCGAGGCCATATTAGTGGTATCTTTTTTCGAACTCGTGGCCTCATTTTTTCCCTCACTTGCATGCTTTTTAGACGATCCAGACCCACTAGGAATAGAAATAGGATGATACACAAATGTATTAGGTTAAAACCCGTTGGCCTAGTTTGTTGCTTACCTTTAAAATTACGGCTTTGTACCACTTTGAAACCGTCATTTTGGGCACCAACATTCTTCACATGACTTGGCTCACTTTGCCTCTATAAATCAGCATCTAAGGTAGCAAACGCTTCAACTTCAGAAACCGCACGTTTAGGGCATATGTTATCACCATGACCAAACACCAAACAACTACCACATCTTGGTGGTTTCCACTCATATTCTACTTTAATTGTATGCAAATAAAAACCCAACCCGTCGACAAACCGCACATTTTGTTGTCAGTAAATATGTGTGTATATACTGTTAGAGTTTGATGGAAAAATATTATCGTGTATGACTAGATTCGAACACGGGACCAAGGGATTGCACACTTTACGTATGAATGATCAAGTGAATAATTAATATATATATATATATATATAAATAATAGTTATGTATTTTAATTATTTGGACACGAAATGAGGACTAACGGACGTTAAGTAATTAACCGAATTGACTAACGACCATTAGGGAATAAAGGGAGGACCGTTAGTGAAATTTGGAGCAAAAGAAGGATCTAGAAACCCTATTCAAAGGGGTGGCCGGTTGGGCTATGGGTTTCACAACCCATTGTCGACCCATGATGCTACTTAGGCTCTAAGTTAGGTATTCACTATATATACAAATCAAAGGGTTATTGTTTTCTTCACCTTGTGCAATACTATAACCCTAAATTTGTGTTTCTTCCTCTCTTGCTCCCATAATAGATCGTACACCTCTTTGGTGTGTCGATCCAAAGCTTTTTCAAGTTAAACAAAATTGTTTTGGTTTACGTGTTCATTCACTAGCATCAATACTTGATTGGTTATAGTACGTGTGTACAAGAGTTCGGTAATTACTTACTTTAGTAATTAATCTTGGATTGTGAAACAAAACGGTAAGGGGTTTCACGGTAATCCTATTTGTTTGATCAAGAGAAGAATTCAAGTTCGATCCTTGTGCTTGCTTGGATCAAGGTACGTAACTATTTATTATTCGGTAATCTTTGTATGTGTTAAATTAAAGATTCTTGCTTCCGCTATACGTGCTTTGATGTGTTTATTTATTTAATTGATTGTCAAGTTATTTAAATTCCAACAGTGGCATCACGAGCCGTTTAACACGTAATTGAATTACCGAAACATAAATAAAAATCAAATCTTGATTTGGATTATACATGTTTAGTCGAATTTTTTTAGGGTTTATTAGAACATAATAAAAATTTCGATTATAATTTGGGGGGGGGGGGGGGGGGGTTCGACCCTCTTTAATAAAAAGTTAGTTTTGTAACGCTAAATTAGGACATGTTTGTTTATGTGTTTATTTGATAAGGGTTACGTTCCTGGTTAATTCATGATGCTTCATGCAAGGTATTCATGAATTAGGGTTTGTTTTATGTGCTACATGTTTTAGATAAATCTAAAATTAGGGAAGACCTAATATATTAAATTAATGAATCAGTTATGTGCAACGTGGTATATAATTATTAAAGCTTACGCGGCCAATTGTTGGTGACTGTGGTCCATTGGGTACAATGCGCTCGAAAACCAATAGGAGTTTTATTAATTATATACATAATTATTCACATATAGATTATTAATAGGATTTATCAAAAGGTTTGCATGTGGCTATATGATTTAATAGTTAAGATTATATGCGTTATTGAGTAGTTTATTTATTTTTTGTTAAAATTACTTGTTCTTTTTTTGTTTCAATTGCTATTGAATTGTAAGCAAAAAGAGGGTAATTTTTTGGTATAAAAATAAATGGACCTAATAACTATGAAACCTTGATGTGGTAAATTATTTATTGCCAAGTCTTATGTGCCGAAAGTGGTTCGCTTCGCACGGTAATTTGCTCCTAGGCGAGACTAGCAATTTAATAATTTACAACATAAATTTAAAGACTTAGAATCATAAACTTTTAATTTGATTGATGATTTTTGCACCAATAGTTGAACGGCGGACCTAGTTTGACAAACTATAAGGTGGGTATAAGGTTGGTTTCGCATTAAATTGTGGCCTTAAAGAGACTCCATTTTGTCTCTCCGCTTGCTTGTGCGTCAAATTAGACTTACCAAGTAACACTATTAATTTGTGCAAAATCATCTTAAGGGTGAATTGACCTCAATTCCACGCGCCACTTTTGTGGCAATTATCCGAATAACTTGAGTCTTTTGACTCATGCAGTAGTAGGATATAGTGGGTGATGATTGTAGGTAATTTTTTTAATGGTGAACCCAATACCTCAAAATTTAAACTTTGTTGATTTAACTCTTAGTGAATTGGTAACTAAAAATGGTTTTGAAAACTTATGATACGAAGATGAGTGCATGCTTCTTCGTACATATTTTGATTGTCACATCAAAATAAATACCCTAAAATTTAAGTCCATGCTATCTAATTATAAGAAACACTTGGAATTAATATCTAGCGTAAGTGAGACCTTGACATAGATATTAATGACAAGGTAAATTACATACTTTTGTTGCTAGCAGATCAACTGATGTAATAAAACTGTGTGAATTTACAAGTTTCTAAATTAGACGACTTAATTAAGTTATAAGTGAGACCTTGAGACTTAAAGCATGAGATGGGAAGAAACATGCTTACATTGCAAATTGTTTGGCAAATGTAATTCCCATAAATTTCTAGGAGTCAGAAATTGTTTTGCCGATTATTGTACGACAAGTTTCCATCTTTTGTACTTCCACTACTAGCAGATCAACTGATGTAGTGGAACTATGGAAAGTTGGATCCTAGTTTTCAAGAAAATTAAATGGTTATTTTATATTTCCTGGGTAATTTTCTTTTCTTGAAAAATTGTATTATTGGAATACTAATATTTGAACTTTTTCTGTAGAAATGGCTCAACCCGACAACACTAGTGCAAGTTCCGCTTTCAAAGCTCACTTTGAGGGGAAAAACTGACTGGCCCTAATTTCAATGATTGGCATCGGTCCTTGAGGATTATCCTACGAGTGACCAAGAAGCTAGATTATTTGACTAAGCCTTGCCCCAACCAGCCAGCTGATGACGAATCTGATGAGGTCAAAGTAGACTGGCAAAAGGAGTTCGATCTGTGTTGGGAATTAAACCTAACAGTTGGTACAGTTAGCACATAGGTTAGTATTGCTAGAGATACTGAAGACAAAACTGACAGTACTAAGTCAGTTAGTACTGCTCACATTAGATAGTTAGTACTGCTTATGTTTTTGTAATCGTATAGTAGATAAATATAGAAAGGATTTTATGTATATCCTATCAATATAGATTATAGTTATCTTGTAAAGGAATCCTTTGTGTATTAAAGGATTGCCTATGGTTAGGTTTTTTAGATATATCGTTTTGTTAAGATTCAAGGTTGTAAACCCTAGTGATAAGCAAAGATCACTCCTATTATTAATCAATAATTTTGAATCGTTGAAGTAAATTGTCTCTTGTTCATTCATATTGGTTACTGTTTCATTGATCATACATACAAAATCTTCTAAGTGTTTGCTAGTAAATTCCGCATGCTAGTTAACATTATTCAAAGTATCTATCTAACACAAGGTGTGTGTTTAGATCCAGTCAAGTGGTATCAGAGCCAGGTTTCTGATACTTTGATTTAGAAGATCCAGAAGAACACTTTCAAGAAGGAAGATGGACATGGAGACAACCCAGACAAATGTTGCTGCTAAGTTGCCAATCCTTAAGCCTAATGAATTCGATATGTGGAGGCTAAGGATAGAGCAATACTTCCAAGTGCAGGACTATGCACTCTGGGAGATCATAGAAGAAGGAAATTCTTTTAAACCTACAACCACTACAACTGTTGTTGAAGGTAAGACTGAGAAAAAGGTGCAGACCAAGCCATTGACTACTGAAGAGAAGGCCCAGTACAAGAATGATCTAAAGGCAAGAAGCATGCTGCTGATGACAATCCCCAATGATCAACTCTTGAACTTCAGCAAGTTCAAGTGTGCCAAGACTCTTTTTGAGGCCATTGTTGCAAGATATGGTGGGAATGATGCCACCAAAAAGACTCAGAAGACATTACTCAAGCAACAATTCGAGAACTTCACAGCAACAAGAAATGATTCACTAGATCATATGTTCAATAGGCTTCAGAAGCTAGTGAGTCAACTTGCTATTATTGGAATTGAGATACCTCAGGATGATCTCAACTCCAAATTCTTAAGAAGTCTACCATCAGAATGGGCCATGCATGTAGTAGTCTGGAAGAACAAGCCAGACATTGATTCTATGAGTCTGATGGATCTTTATAGCAACTTTAAGATAGTAGAACATGATGTGAAGAAGTCTGCTGGATCAAGCTCAAGCTCAAGCTCTGGGAATTTGGCCTTTGTGTCAACTCCAGTACCTCAAGCCCAGTAGAAGAAGTTCAAGTTGCTGGAGCAGTTGGTACTGCTAGTTCTAACATTGGTACCGCTAGTACCTCAAGCAGTACTAATGGACTTTTGAATGATGATACCTATTGTGCCTTCCTGACTACTCAGCACAATGTGTGAAAACGTCGAGGGGGGGGGGTGAATACGTTTACCGTTTTAAAACTTAAAACTTGTTGTATCAAATTTCCAATTTAGCTAGTTCTAATATGAAAACTGTCTGTTGTAGTTTATGTCTACCAAGTTGTGACATAAGTATTATCAACTAATCACAACACAAGCAATCACATAATGCAAACATAAAAGTAAAGAGATAAGTAAAAGAAAGCGCAAACCGAACACGATGATTTATAGTGGTTCGGCCACGGAGCTCCTCTCCGCCCTACTCTACTCCCCGAGTACCCAACTCGAGAGTTACTTCACTAGATCAACAACCTCCCTTTCTTAGGCGGAGAAAACCTTTACACATTGCTTACTTCCTTTTCCGGTACTAAGCTAAACACCGAGTTCTACTTCAGGGCAGAACCAACCCAACGTCGCCTATACAATTACCGACACTAAGCTAGATGTCGAGTTCTTTACAAGGGTACAACCACTCCCTACATTGCTTAACCTTTTTCCGGTACTAAGCTAGATACCGAGTTCTTTACACGGGTACAACCACTCCCGACACTCTTTGTGTTTTGAGGACTAAAACACTAACCACACTCATTGATACAAATGATGTTTACAATGATCCATGACATAAATGTTCAATGGATATAAATGACTAATCTATATGAACTTCTTGAATAAGAAGTCTTCAATCATTGAGGATGTCAAGTACTCTTGAATCTTCATATGTTGGAATGCTATGGATGATGTCTCATGATCTTGAGCTTGCTTCACAGGATCATTAACAATGTATGCTTACAACATAATGAAAGTTAGTAACATTATGATCATTATGTAAAGGGTGATTGATGTATGAATCTACATGTTTTGCTACTGATCTAAGTGTGTGAAATGAGTGAGGGAATGTGTGTTCTAATGTCATAAAAGTGTAAAACCATGGACTACTATTTATAGGAAAACATGTGTAAAACCATGTGTGTAAACCATGTGTGTAAAACCATGTGTGTAAACCATGTGTGTAAACCAATGTGTGTAAACCATGTGTAAAACTATTTATAGGAAAACAATTTCTACAAGCCACGGATCTGGCGGATCCCATAAATTGGATCCGTCAGTTATACCAATTGGATCCGCGGGTGTCAGACAAAAAATATTTTCACAAATCTTTCCATATCTTTCTATATCTACTATATCTTTCCAAATCTTTCCATATCTACCAAATCTAATATTTTGCTTAAGAATCTTTCCAAGATATTTCTTAAATCTACAAGATATTATAAAGATATCCTAATGATGTATGCAATGATGTCATGAACATATTTCCATTTTAAGTATTAAAATGTAAATAATGTAAATGTATATATGTATGTCCTAGCTTAACTAATATATGTTTACCAATATGTATCATGTTAGTTTGACACCTAAAGTGTAAAATGAGGTTCTAAGTAGAATGGTTAACCTTTTAAAATACTTAATGACCTAACCGTATTTTAAACATTCTAAATGGTTTGTTAAGGGTTTGATCATAATGCCACAAAACAAACATGTACGAACCTGTGTTGTATCATACGAGGACTTGAGAAGTCGAGAGGTGTTGAATGTATGTTGAGATAAGATAAGATTACAAGTAACTTGTACATTTTACGTTATGTATCAAGTTACATGTTTGTCATCAATCAAAACAAACGAGATTGCTTGCACTAGCAATCTCCTCAACGAGACTGCTTGCACTAACAATCTCCCCCTTTTTGATGATGACAAAATATGTAAACGTGATAGAAAGTAAAATGCAAAAAGTTACTTGTGTCCGTAATTACTTACATTCTCCTTGTGTCCGTTTACACCTTTCTCCCTTTTCTCCTTGTGTCCATAATTACTTACTTTCTCCGTTTACACCTTTCTCCCCCTTTTGTCGAAGCAAAAAGGGTGTGTCCTTGGAGTTAACTTCATTTCTCCCCGAAATGGCGAGCTTGCATCATCCCTAGTGAAGTTAAATATACTACTCCAATCTCCTATGGTTGTTGCGTCTCCTAGGTTGTTAGCGAATCCATGGATCAAATTAAGACTCTTAACCTACATCAAGGTTAGTGGTGTGCAATAAAAAGAATATATATGAAAAATGCATGATGAATGAAAAGCAAACACCCAATGATACACGAGGGTAAGCTATGTTGGACTGTGTTGACCTATCTCCTCCTTTTTGTCGAAACAAAAAGAAGATATGCGTAGCGGAATGCGATTTTGAGAACTTTAAAGCTCCCCCTTGATTTATACTCCCTCTAAGTGGAGTGACAAGGATATGATGTATGATGATGCATGATCCTACAAAACAAATATTTAGACTATTATATGCTCCTTCTTGATGTATACTCCTCATTGCTAGAGTACCAACGTTTACGGTTCAAGGATGAGAAATGCTAAAAATGATGAGTTAGGATATGATATACTCCCCCTCGATCTATACTCCCCGTTGCTAGGGTACCAACGTATATGATCCAAGGATGAAGAATCCTACAAAATAAAGATTAGTATAAGACAATATTTGTCCTTGGACAAGTATGTGATATACACCAATGTGTGTATATGATGCATCCTAAAAATGCTTGACGAAAACTCCCCCTTGCTCCAGGGCGTCAAGATGAACCTACAAAACAAAAGATTAGTGCACTAGAAGCTATGTCTTAAGTCATATACGACCAAAGTGTATAGACGATGCAATATGAGTGCTAGACTGATAATCCTCCTGGTTTGAGAGCGTCAAGAAGCACCTATAAAAGAAGAAAAATAATCGATGCAAACTACATCCTATGATGAGTATGCTATATACGATCAAGCGTATATGATGATGAACCTACAATGAAATGGTTAGTGCAATATATTTTATCTCAAGGGAAAATATATGCAACATATCTAATTACAAACAACTTACCAATTGTGATTGTCTAATCAAAAAAAATAAAAAAAATAAAAATGATGCAGCATACTAATTGTGATATCAATCGTGATTATCTAGTAAACCATGTAATCTTCTAATAAGAATTACATTTACAAGAATATAATACGATAAAATCCTACAAAGCAGTGCCTATGAGGAGGATATGAGAGATCCTAGTGTTGATGTTAGTTTACTAGTAATAACTGGATAACTAAAGATAGATGCAAGTAAGTTTTTAGCTAATCCATGTGGATGATGATTAGTGAAAGAGGTGATGGAAGGTTGTGGTTATAGTGAATGGAATGAATTTAGACACTCTAATGTATAGCAAATGCTATAAGAGTATTTGAAGACGGTTACGGTTATGATATTATCATCTACCAAAGATGATGAATCGTGCCATAGTAAATGCTCGAATGAAAATAAGAGGAAGTGAAGACAATGATCACTTAGGAATAGAGATTCCATATGTAACAATTGGAAATACTAGATACCTATATGCGGATGAAAATGACATCATATGATGAGAGTGTTGAGAATGATGGTTCTGTTTGCACTGACAATGACGTGCTTGATATATATCAAGAATGAAAAGGATGAGATCCTATGATGGTATTCTTAGACAATGAGGGTATTCTAGACAATTAAGATGAAAATCCTAGATTCGTTGATTACGTGAAGTTGTTTGGTTTCTGAATGGTTAAAAGCTGACCAGGTACCCGCGGATTAGGCGAAACCAAAATTTTGGTTCCGTCCTTCTTATCGAAGGGTTCCGTGAGACTAAAATCGATTTGGTCATGTTTTGTCGTTTTTGATCAATCGAAGGTTCATGCTAAGGTCTATTCACTTATAACTACTAATTTGGTTTCACTAATCCTAGTCAAATTCTAAGGAAACTTAATGTATCTTATTTAAGAGGTTTGTCAAACACATGATGTGTTTTTCATTTAATAAGCTATTGGTGCAGAACAGTGATGTTGAGCTAATAAGGTTTGAAACACTTTGTAATTTTGTGAACCGATTTAACTAAGTGATTTGAACCAACATGTTGGTATAAGAAACATGAGTACATTTTCTTTAATGCGAAAAGACAATTATGTGATTGAATTTCTCTCCTCCTTAATTGGTGGACATTCAACATAATCTATGAAGAATGAAGGTAAAGTGTTTAGGATGTTGCAGATTAATGAAAGCGATGAGCTTAGCAATGTTTTTGTGGATATTGGTTAGCATACAAAGAACTTCATCCTCGAAGTCACGTAGCTCTTCTCTATCAATGCGAGATGATCGCATGATGAGGCATGTGGTTTTCCTTATGTGAGATGTATTGTTTTAACTAAAAGATGATGGAGATATTGTTAGGAAAGCGAAAGCAACAATACGATTTGGAGAGAGGTATATTGAAAGATATCCAAACACAAATTTCAAACCTCTAAAACTTAATCCTATTAGCTTTTAAAGCTATATGCAAGAAAATGGATCCCATAAACATATTACTAATCTAAGTAGCAATAATGAGATAACAATTATGCAAAATAAGCATAACAAGGAGAAATAGCAAATAATTTGTTATCAATCTACAAGACAAAAGTCCTAATGACAAAAGATGTGAATATCATAGAAATCATAACATCTTATGTAAACAAAAACAAATATTCATCTATCAGACAAAAAGCTACCACATGGCATCAAGACAAATAATCATATTGTAAGATGACATGACATTGTTTTTGATATTACATTGTGAAATTGTTTTGAAGTTAGGCTTAGTTACTTAAGCATACTTACACATTAATTAACACAATGATCTATGTGATTGATAAAACAACTTCTAAATGTTTATCATACCAAAAAGCACTTAGACATTTAGGTGCACACATGGCAAACAAATAGTGTGACAGGTTCATGCAAACAATTCTAACATTTTAGAAGCATGCATTATTTAGACTATCCTACGAAAAAAGACTCAACGAATGTCAACAAAAGACACGAGCTTTTAAATATAGAAACATCATATAAGAATGACATATCATGAGTTAACAAGTAATACATTAATCTTGCGAAATATCATATAACGAAAGAATGAACATATTATTCAAATCATGTTAACATGAAGCATATAATCATGCAGACAAAAACCTTTTCAAGGTTTACACATTTGACAATCAATCAAATAATTATTATAACATCAAGATATCAAAAAACTATCATGTAATCAATACATGTATATGTAATGCAAGTGATTTTATTAATTATTCCTAAGACAAGATAATTTACCAATACATGACTTAATGAGACTCAACTATTTCTATTAAAACTAGTGTGATGAAGATGTCATGTTATACACGTAAATTTGACAAATATGTGTCAACAGATTTTAATCGTTGTGTTTGGAATCTAAGGTTGAATGATCTAAAGGGTGACATCCTTTGAGTTGAGTTTAAGTATGAGTTATGCAAGTGATCTAAGATCAAGACATGTGTTTGTGTGTGGTAATGGGATATGTCATGAACATTCTGAAGAAAGTTCTTTGGAACAAGAATCTAAATAAAGTTACCAACTTTAATAGGTCTTGTGTATGTGATGAACTCAAATAAGTACATATTATTACTATCATTTATCCTATTAATTTGACTTGTTTTATTATATTATGTATGAGGATTGATACTTAATCGTTTACTTTTGTAATTCTCAGTTGAAAACAAGCATTTGGTGAAACTTGGCGATTTTGGACTAATTATGGAGCAAAACATGCAAGTAGTCAAGAGTCTAACGAAATGCACAAGAACAAGACTATTCTGCTCCAGATGCGCCGCATCTCACTTATGACATGGGCCGCATCACTATCAATATTTCACCAGATACGATCCAAGATACAAGAGGACATGCGCCGCATCTATAAATGGAGTTACGCCGCATCTTCTGGCGGTGTACGAATATTCCTGAATATTATAATCTTGGACCCCACGCGAAGTTAAGTCAATGCGCCGCATCTACTTACTAGATGCGCCGCATCTTACCCTCAGACAGAAACTATAAATACCCCAAGACCAGACGAATTTCGTGTGACACATAATATATACGAAGACCAAAGACCAGAAACCTAGGACGAATTCAGTCAAGGCAGCAGCACAAGACACACCCAAATCAAAGATACAAGAGCTGTAAGAAGGTGCTGCATGTGTTTAATTCATTAAGTAGTTTTGTTTTATTGTGTTAGTAAACTTTAATTCATCAAGATTGGTGGCTTGTGTAATGTGACAACGGAAAGATTGCACTCCCTTAAAACTGCTTTCTCATTAATTAAAGTTTATATGTTGATGTCATTGGTGACTTTTATTAGTGCATTGATAACCTCTGTGTCTAGCTGAGCGTTGATCGGGTCGCCATGCCTCTGCCCTCGCCTGTTTATTAGATCGCCTATGCATTCTATGGTCTGTAGAAAAGTAGGAGAAAGATAAACGGGATAGTCATAAGTAATCATTAAGGGTTTACTCGCCGATAAGATTAGAACCAACGAGAAAGGACTTAATCTCGGTGCGTTGCATCGAACTATACACTTCATATAACACTAGCAATAAAACAAGTGACAAACTACTTATCATAAGGACAGCCCTCTTAGTGTCTCGAGTATTTATCTGTGTACGTGTGTGCTACTTGCTGATTCGTGCCTATTGGTTTAGTTTATTATTTAATTGCAACCAAATCGTGCCAGTCTCTCAGGCTGAACCCCCCTTGCGTTAGAATAGGTTGTATAGCTAACTTAATATATTAAAATACTGATTAGAATAACTAGATAATACGTTCCACTCTTAGTGATCGACACTCTACTTACCATTATATTCATACTGACCGGGTACACTGCTCGTTAAGTGTGTGTGTTATTGATAAGTCGGCTAAATATAAATTTAAAACTTGAGTAGGCATTAAAACTGCTAAACCGCAATGACACATCGCACCGCATCAGTATGCTCCAGAGATGTGGATATGCACAAGGTTTGACCAAGGTTTAATGTACGCTTGAAAGGAAATAGATACGTATGGTATCTTTCAACATGTAAGATTTAACCAATGCTCAATGAGGAAGATAGTTCATAGAACTAGTAGATGTTTGTTTTAAGATCATTTGCCCGATGAGGTGTAATGAAATCTCTTGTAACATAACCGTTCATGTTGCAAGAAAATAATGATGCATAGGATATATGTTATCCTTTTATGAAAACCAAATACATAATGTTTTTTCCGAAACATCATAAATGAAGATATGAAGCTTAATTGTTTGGATAGACCTATCCTAAGTTTACTGGATGAATTCACTTTGAGTTTCTTATATATACTTCTCAAGTGTCATTGTTGCTTGGGGTGTATGAGGTTGTCATTGCATTTCAACATATGTTGTTAAAATACTGATTTAAGGGTTAACGAGACTTATTCAGAAGCTTGGTGACAAAGTATTACTAATACTTTGATTACTTGTGAAAGTGGTACTACTAGTGGAAATTGATAAACACTGAATGTGAATATCATGCTCATTTGATGATTGAAGTTCTAATTCTATATGTGGCAAGGTATTGTTGAGTTGATTCAACGTGTATTTGATTTGGTATGAGTGTTGGACTAAGGGATTTTTGAGCAATGCACTCAATGGCGTGAATTATGGTGATGTAGGAGTTTGTTGTACTATGGATGAACTTTTGGGTTTCATGAATGTTGAAGATTACAAGAATGGATACTAATTCTTGTGGTTCACTAGCGGATGAAGTGTTTGGTTATGTTTGTGAAACCTAGGGGCTGAATGTGACGGGTTGATAAAAGAACACATGTTCTAGTTATGATGGGATGTGAGTTTTAACATATATTGTTAAAATACTTGGGAGTTGATTGTTTCGGATATGACTTTCAATGACTACAATCGTAAGTCAGATATACTTGAATATTTCGGACGAAATACTTAAGTTGTCAATCCTACTTGGAGAAAAGAGTAACAAGACATGATAATTAGATCTATAACCTAAGTGTGAGTTATGACTCGATGTAAATCTTAATTGTCTTGAAAGATGACATGTTAACCAAGCCAGGCAACATATGTGAGTATTAGACAATATCCACAGTCATGAGTTGGGTTTGTAATCTATGATATATTTGCAAACAGTGAGTCTGGATTAGTTTGGAAGTTGTCAATTTACAAATCAAGCTAGTGAATGAGTAAAGGACGGGAGGATGCAGTGAATGTGTGTAATGATCACAAATACTTAGTGGTTTACCGAAAAGGTACCTTGGAGTATTTTCATGAAATTTGAAACTGTGATTAGATATGATTATCCTATTTGGTGTTTGGTGAGATGTCCTAATCCTAATTTGAGTGAACATTAGTGATAAGAATCCTAAGAACTAGACTCAATAATCTAAGGATCAGGATTAGTCGGGAATTTTGAAAAAGTTACTATTGAGACTGACGGATCCAATCGACAACAAAGGCGGAGCCAAAGTTTGGGAGCCGTGAAATCTGTGGGTTCTGGACTGGCGGATCCAACGATAACTCTTGGCGGATCCAAAATGAGGGATCCGTCGGATCCGTTGAACAAAAGTACTAAAAACAAACAGAGAGATATGCAAAATTCGCGTTTTTCGACCAAGACCCGAAAATTCTCTTGGAACATATCTATTAGCTAATATGTAATGCAAAACTACTAAAAATGTATATTCTAACACATGTACACACATAGTTTAATCCGTTCATAATAACTTACCATAAATGAAGTTAAGCCAAACAGTGGCTTATTCTCGGAAAATTGATAACACTAAGTGTTATCGTCCTGCATGACATGGTTAGTTCATATGATCATTCAAAGATAAGTTTCTATCCTATGACAAGATAAATACATCAAACATCTTTGTTGAAAACAACTATACCAAACACCTTTTCACAAATACTACATGTTTACATGTTTTAACACTTGAAATTAAGTGAAGGTTTGGGCAAGGCAATACATTTTAAGATACTAAACTTAGTTTCACTCAGTTCACATATCTAAGTAAGTTATGCAAAGTTTTCTCATAACATATGCAATTAAAGTATCTAAGTCTATAAGTGAAACAAACACAGTATATCAACTTAGTGCACAAGATCTAGCAAAAGTCCTATTGTACATCAAACAAGAAATTGATAAACAAGCAAATAATTTGTCATGGCAAAACACTTATGTATAACCTATCAACAAATGCAATCAACAGACAAATAACATCTATGCAAATAACAAATCAAGTAGTCATAGAGCATAGCATAAAAGAAAGATACTTTTCGTCACTTTGCGTTTAAATATGACGATGTATGCCAAGCTTGATTTGTTTCCTTTATATTACCAAATTCTTTAGTTTCAATAGAAATCATATCAATATTTAAAGGATACCAACATACATTGCTTGACTCAAAAATTTACGTTACTGTGTCAAAATAAAACCAAATATTTTGGACAGGTTGTACCTTTTGATTTGTTTTACCTATTTCAATTTAGATTCAGGCCATGATATTATTTTTAAATGAAAGTAGACTTAATTCCCTTCAAAATGATAGGTGGCGCGACTCCTACGGACTTACGGTTAATTAGTTATGAATTTTTGAAGTTTGACAAAAAAACTGCATACTGCATGGACGGATCCGACGGATCCTTTTTGAGGGATCCGCCCTTTGTAACATTTGGATCCGCCGAGACCTGTGACAGATTCTCCTAAACTCGTATTTTGACATAGCGAAAGTGTGTGGGACTTGCTAGACTTAATCTTAAGCATATATTACAAATATTTAACAACATTTCTATCTATGTGACTTATCTAAATATTACGGAGGTGATTTTTCAACTAACTTAATGGTTATTCCAAACACTCCCTTAAAACCCGAGTTTTTCATAAATTAGCTTTACGCACACAATTTGACACTTAAACCTTTTTAAGAAATCTTCTCTTTTGATTTTCCAAAGACATCTTCAAGCTTGTATACAAAGTAATTTTTAACAACAAAATTTCAAAGTATACTTAGCGAAACATTTTTCATATTATGTTCTGCTTCAGAGGTAATTTGATACATGGACCTTACTCTATTTTAAAAACCATTTGTTTTGAAAATGAGAGCCAACCCGCTCTGATACCAATTGTGAAAACGTAGAGGGGGGGGGGTGAATACGTTTACCGTTTTAAAACTTAAAACTTGTTGTATCAAATTTCCAATTTGGCTAGTTCTAATATGAAAACTGTCTGTTGTAGTTTATGTCTACCAAGTTGTCACATAAGTATTATCAACTAATCACAACACAAGCAATCACATAATGCAAACATAAAAGTAAAGAGATAAGTAAAAGAAAGCGCAAACCGAACACGATGATTTATAGTGGTTCGGCTACGGAGCTCCTCTCCGCCCTACTCCACTCCCCGAGTACCCAACTCGAGAGTTACTTCACTAGATCAACAACCTCCCTTTCTTAGGCAGAGAAAACCTTTACACGTTGCTTACTTCCTTTTCCGGTACTAAGCTAAACACCGAGTTCTACTTCAGGGCAGAACCAACCCAACGTCGCCTATACAATTACCAACACTAAGCTAGATGTCGAGTTCTTTACAAGGGTACAACCACTCCCTACATTGCTTAACCTTTTTCCGGTACTAAGCTAGATACCGAGTTCTTTACACGGGTACAACCACTCCCGACACTCTTTGTGTTTTGAGGACTAAAACACTAACCACACTCACTGATACAAATGATGTTTACAATGATCCATGACATAAATGTTCAATGGATATAAATGACTAATCTATATGAACTTCTTGAATAAGAAGTCTTCAATCATTGAGGATGTCAAGTACTCTTGAATCTTCATATGTTGGAATGCTATGGATGATGTCTCATGATCTTGAGCTTGCTTCACAGGATCATTAACAATGTATGCTTACAACATAATGAAAGTTAGTAACATTATGATCATTATGTAAAGGGTGATTGAAGTATGAATCTACATGTTTTGCTACTGATCTAAGTGTGTGAAATGAGTGAGGGAATGTGTGTTCTAATATCATAAAAGTGTAAAACCATGGACTACTATTTATAGGAAAACATGTGTAAAACCATGTGTGTAAAACCATGTGTGTAAACCATGTGTGTAAAACCATGTGTGTAAAACCATGTGTGTAAACCATGTGTGTAAAACCATGTGTGTAAACCATGTGTAAAACTATTTATAGGAAAACAATTTCTACAAGCCACGGATCTGGCGGATCCCATAAATTGGATCCGTCAGTTATACCAATTGGATCCGCGGGTGTCAGACAAAAAATATTTTCACAAATCTTTCCATATCTTTCTATATCTACTATATCTTTCCAAATCTTTCCATATCTACCAAATCTAATATTTTGCTTAAGAATATTTCCAAGATATTTCTTAAATCTACAAGATATTATAAAGATATCCTAATGATGTATGCAATGATGTCATGAACATATTTCCATTTTAAGTATTAAAATGTAAATAATGTAAATGTATATATGTATGTCCTAGCTTAACTAATATATGTTTACCAATGTGTATCATGTTAGTTTGACACCTAAAGTGTAAAATGAGGTTCTAAGTAGAATGGTTAACCTTTTAAAATACTTAATGACCTAACCGTATTTTAAACATTCTAAATAGTTTGTTAAGGGTTTGATCATAATGCCACATAACAAACATGTGCGAACCTGTGTTGTATCATACGAGGACTCGAGAAGTCGAGAGGTGTTGAATGTATGTTGAGATAAGATAAGATTACAAGTAACTTGTACATTTTACGTTATGCATCAAGTTACATGTTTGTCATCAATCAAAATAAACGAGATTGCTTGCACTAGCAATCTCCTCAACGAGACTGCTTGCACTAACACAATGGAAGTATGTTAACTCATGGAGACCTTCAAGAGATTGATGAAGATGACATTGAAGATATGGACATCAAGTGGCAACTCCCTCTTCTTAGCATGAGGGCTAAGAGATTCTTGAAGAAGACTGGAAAGAAGATAATCATAAACAGCAATGATGTTGCTAGGTATGACAAATCAAAGATTGAGTGCTATAATTGCCACAAGATGGGTCATTTTTCAAGAGAGTGTAGGAAGCCCAGACAGCAGGACTCAAGGAATAAGGGCTATGAAGGCAAGTCAACAGGATCAAGGGTTGTGGAGGTTACTGACTCAAGCTCAAAAGCCATGGTTGCCATTGATGGCTTAGGGTTTGACTGGAGCTACATTGCAGAGGAGGAAGCAGCTTCAACAGAAATTGCACTTATGGCTTTCTCAGACTCTGAGGTACAAGTTTCTAAATGTTCTAAGTCTTGTGATGCTTTAAAAGAATTAGAAACACTTAGAAAACAATATGATAATCAGAGAATAGAGCTAAACCAGACCAGTTTTAATTTAGCAAATCATAAAAGGGGTTTGGCTGTATTAGAAGAACAGATAGTTCACTATAAGGAAAATGAGTCTACTTTTAGTGATACTGTAGCTGTGCTTAAGAGAGATATAATGTTTAGAGATGCAGAAATTAGTGTGTTGAAAAATGAATTGGATAAGATAAAACAGGCAAAGGAAAACATTCAGATGAGTGTAGACACATTAGAGTTTGCATCTAAGGGTGTTAGTAAGATAGTTGAGTGTCAAATCCTCAATAAAGCTAAGTCAGGCCTAGGGTATAAGTCTGTTCCACCTCCTTATAGAGGAATTCCAACACCCCCAGGCATTGACCTAGAACACACAGGACTCCCTGAATTTCAACTACCTGAGCTTAAATATGGTCCTCAACCTAAGGAGAATGTAGTTGACAAACCTGTGTATGAGAGTGCAAGTGATGCTTCTCTGTCTGAGGATAAGGTGTCCTCAGCTAGGGACTCAGATGCTCCAACCATAGAGGATTGGACCTCTGATGATGAGGATGATCAGGCTGTGGTTAAGCCTGTTAGTGTTAAGGTAGAGGAACCAAAAGTTCCAAAGGTGGTTAAAACTGAGACTGTTAGGCCTAAGTCCAATGCTAAACCTTTTAGACCAACAGTTAGGTATGCAGAAATGTATAGAACCACAAGCAAGCCCAGAAGTAACCAAAGGAATTGGAATAACCTCAAGTCTAACCAACTAGGTGATGACTTTTTCTGTTATAGGAAAGCTTGTTATTCTTGTGGGAGCTTTGACCATCTTGCAGCCTTTTGTAATAAATGGGTAATTGGGTATACAAACCAAAGGATGAGCTTAGAAAAACCTCAAACTTACCCTAGGAATGATAGAATGATACCCAGATCAGTTCTTTTAAGGTGTGGCCAAAGACGAGTTCAAACTGCTAGACTAGCAGTTCATACTGTCAGACCAATTACACCTGTTCACCCAAGACCAACAGTTCAAGGTGCAAAAACAGCTTTTAAACCAACACCAATAACTGTTAAGAGACCCTTTAATAACAAAGCAGTGGTAACTAAACAAGTTTGGAAACCCAAGGTACCAACTGCAAAGCCAACAGTTCCTACTGCTAGCAGAACAGTTAGTACTGGCAATGCAAATCACACTGCTAAGGGTAATATGGGTAATGGAGTAAGTGCATCAGCATGTTGGATTTGGAGACCTATCAATTCCAATGGTGCTCAAATTGTTTTAAAAAGGATGAATTATGTTGATGCAAGAGGCAAGCCTAAGTCTGTAATGGCTTGGGTACCTAAAGGAAATTAATTCCTTTTGGTCAGCAATGTTAGTCATGTACTTAAATGCTGTAAGACAAGTGTTTTGCACTTTGTTTTTGTGTTTTTGGACTAACAATTGCAGGAATGGAGAATAAGCAAAACAGAATAATTAAATGCTTTATGTTTTGGACTGAATGGTGCTTTGGAGCTTATGGTGTGTGAACTGTGCACACAACAAATGGTTATTGGTTCACCATGTCTAACCCACATAAGAACCAACTAGTCCAAAGCAAACAGTTTCTGGTAAAGACTTCTCAAATCCGTTAATGGTTGACAATTTACCAAAAATTGTATGGTTATCAACTCACCATATCTAACATTGAAGAGTTGGCTAGTCCAAAGCAAACGGCTCTTGGTAAAGACTCATCAAATCCGTTGATAGCTGGTAGTTTGCTAAAAACTATGCATGAGCAGTGTTATTTTAATTCTTAAACCAGTTCATACTGGTCAGTAAAATTTTTCTCAAAAAGTTAGTACTGGTAGTGCAAAGTTTGTGCTGCTAGTGTAACTTAGTACTGCTCAACTAGCCGTTGTAAATTCTGTGTCAGTAACAGATTTTTATAGCCGTTGGTAAAAACCGTTATCTCACCATACTTATAGGGATTTTTCTAGAGGATAATTATGTTTTTACCATAAAATTATTTATTTTCTTTCCCAAGATAATTTATCCCTTACGCATAATTCGCAAACCCTAACAATATAAACATAAAAACCCAATTGGCTGTAAAACTCATCAATTAACCTCTCCACGAACATCCTACTGATACAAACTTTTACTATCATCACTGAGAATGGCTGAACTAGATTTTGTGAAAACACATAACCAGGTGGCTTTTCTTGAGAAAACAGAGGAAGGAGATGGACCAAAATTCTTTGAGATTGTGGATTTTCTCAACCACTCTTACATAAGGTATGCTTTAACTATCTCTCCTACTCTATATGTCTCTCACATCACACAGTTTTGGCAGACTGCTACTGTCAAGACTAGTGAGGATGGAGACATAGAAATCCATTCCAAAGTGGATGGCATATCTTTTGTTGTTACCGAATCTACACTTAGGAGACATCTTAAGTTGGAAGATTCAGATGGTATCAACAATATGCTAAACACTGATATTTGGCAAGAACTTGCCAGAATGGGGTATGATACATCCAACCAAAAACTTACTTTTCAAAAAGGATGTTTCTCCCCACAATGGAGATTTCTTATACATACTCTCTTACATTCTTTAAGCCCTAAAAGGACATCATGGGAGCAATTCAGTAGCAATATTGCTATTGCTCTCATATGTCTATCAACAAACAAGGTTTTCAATTTTTCAAAGTTTATATTTGAGAGTATGGCTGCAAATGTTAATAGCAAAACAAAGTTTCTTATGTATCCTAGATTTGTTCAAACTTTTCTAAATAAGAAAAAGAATTTGCTTAAGAAACCCAAAGAAACTTTTCCTACTCCTAGCCTGCAACAAAAAGTTTTTCAAAATATGGTTATGGCTAGTAGACTTTTTAATGAGGTAGTAATACCTTTGTTTCCTGAGATGCTTCAACTTAATCAGGGTGAAGGGTCAGTCAACCCAACTGATCCCCATCACAAACCCATTCGAGTTCCTGAAATCACCCATACACCCCCAATTATCACCACATACAGGAGAAGGACCACACCTAGTCTAACTAGAGTGGCATCTGGATCCTTGCCCCATGACTCACCTCTCCTAGCAGGTAACACAGCTAGAAGTGATGAGGGCAGCTCTAGACTTGATGAATTGACGGCTTTATGTACCAAGTTGTATGCCAAGGTAGAATCTCTGGAGGAGGAAATCAAAAGCCACAAAATAACTTTTCCTAAAGTTTATACAAAGCTAACTCTCAGGGTGAAGCAATTGGAAAATCAACTCAAGAGGAAAAGAGCTAAAGTGGTAGTGGATGCAGATTCTACAGATGATGATTCAGATGATTCAGATGGTTCAGATGCTGATGGTGGTGATTCTCCCAAACAGGGGAGGAAATCAGGAAAAGATAAGGGGGAGAGATCGGAAACTCAGGGGAGGTATGAAGAAGATACTGGTTTGAATGAAGAAGATACTGGTAATGTTGCTGATATGGGTACGAAAGATCAGGATCAAGGTACTGCTCAGATGATTGAAGAGTCAGTACAAACTGCTCAAGTTATTGAAGAAGCAGTACAAACTGCTAGTTCACAAGAAGGTACTGCTGAGGCAGAGTATGAAAGAAAAAGAGCAGCAAAGGGAAAGAAACCAATGACAATTGAAGAAGGTGAGTAAGAAGCTGAGAAAAAGAAGAAAGTAAAGCCAAGAACTCAGATGCAGATTGATTATGATGCTGAAGTGGCAAAGAAACTTCAAGAGGATGAAGCTGCAAAAGAACAAGCTCAGATTGATCAAGATGCAGAGTTAGCAAGGAAAATGTCTAAAGCAGATGTGGTTGATTTTATGGAAGGAAGAAGATTAGAAAAGATAGCTTCAGATGAGCAGATTTCTCAAGAGACTTTTGATGAGCAACTACAATACTTGCTAGACTCAGATCCAATTGTGAGAGCACAAGCAGTTCAAATCCTTGAAGATGGGAGTTTAAGCCAAGAAGAGAAATCAGCAAAAGCTTACCAAGTTCATTTTGTTGAAGAATAAGGAAGTAGCTTGGAGTAACCTTATGCAGAAGATCAGAGAAAGAGCCAAGAAAGGTTACAAGAAGAAGATGCCTACAAAGAAAGAGCATATTAGATTTATGAAAAATTATTTGAAGAACGAGGCATTCTGAAAGCCAAGTTATTTCAAGAACAGATCAGATGAAGAAATTGAGAGAGATTATTATGAGGCATATGCAAGAATCAATAAACTAGTCTCAAAGGTGTTTACAATTGACACTGGAAATGGTAAAGGGAAGAAGAGGGATCCAGAGGTGCTTGAATCTGAGACTTCAAAGAAACAAAAGACAGATGATGAAGGATTATCAGATGATCAGCTCAAGAGCATGTTAGTAGTAGTCCCAGAATCCTCAAACATCAAGCCTCTACAAGCAATACACCCAATTATTGACTGGGAAGTATTCACAGAAGGTAGGATGAAAGGATGGAAGATTATCAGGATTGGAGGGATAACTGAAAGATACAAGCTTTTTGAAGATCTGCTTAAAGGTTTTGATAGAGAAGATCTCAATCAGTTGTGGAATTTAGTACAAGAAAGGTTCAGAGTTGCAGATCCACTGGAAGACAAAGATAAAGAACTATGTGTGCAACTGAAGAGAATTTATGAACCAGATGGTGAAGAAGCTATGTGGAGATTTAAGGCTTCAATTAATGATGTCACTTGGAAGTTGTTTGATACTTGTGGAGTGCACAAAGTTTCTACCAAGGAAGGGATAGAGATTTATATGCTGGTGGAGAAAGACTATCCTCTCAAGACAGCAACCTTGTTTACATTGGTGGTTTCAAAGTTGCAGATAGAGACTGAATCAGAGATGGCAAATAGGCTTGTCAGAAGAATTTTTGATATAGCAGAACAGAGGAAAACCCGAACCAAGAGACTGACATGGTAGGTGTTTGGAAGAATCCCCCCATCATAGGAGATGAAGTTTAATTCGAAGAAACTTAGTGATTTGGAGAAATCATAAGTTTAGGGGAGGATTGTTGGGAATTAAACCTAACAGTTAGTACTGTTAGCACATAGGTTAGTACTGCTGGAGATACTGAAGACAAGACTGACAATACTAAGTCAGTTAGTACTGCTCACATTAGATAGTTAGTACTGCTTATATTTTTGTAATCGTGTAATAGATAAATATAGAAAGGATTTTGTGTATATCCTATCAATATAGATTATAGTTACCTTGTAAAGTAATCCTTGGTGTATAAAAGGATTGCCTATGGTTAGGTTTTTTAGATATATCGTTTTGTTAAGATTCAAGGTTGTAAACCCTAGTGATAAGCAAAGATCACTTGTATTATTAATCAATAATATTGAATCGTTGAAGTAAATTGTCTCTTGTTCATTCATATTGGTTACTGTTTCATTGATCACACATACAAAATCTTCTAAGTGTTTGCTAGTAAATTCCGCGTGCTAGTTAACATTATTCAAAGTATCTATCTAACACAAGGTGTGTGTTTATATCCGGTCAATCTGCATAATGAGGTACTAAATAGCATGGTGCCCAAGTTGCAAAAACAATTTGAGAATTACTTTCCTAAAGATATGCTTGAGGAACTCCAGAAAACCTATGAAACACCTCCAGCTGTCGAACTTTATGATTTGATCGATGAATTCCATAGCTGTAGGCAAGGGGAAGGTAAACCCGTGCGAGATCATGTGTTAGAGATGAAAGATTTCATCGATCGTCTCCAAGCAATGAACTATATCTTAGCCGAGAATGTTTATGTAAACTTAATCAATAGGTCCCTTAACAAGGACTTTAAGGGTTTTGTTCAAAATTACAACATGCATTGCTCGGGGAAGAAAATAACTGAATTACTCGCAATGCTCGTTGATTATGAGAAGGGTTTACCGGGCAAGGACAAGGCTCCTACTCTACAAGTACTAGCAATATAAAGGGTAGGGTTCAGAAACCAAAACCGCAAGGGAATAAGGGGAAAGGTAAAGCTGCTGATAAGGGTAAACAAGTTATGACCTATCAGCCTGAACCTAAGAAGGCCCCTCAGAAGAACAAGCCTAATCCCAATAAGAAGGATCAAGGTTGTCATCACTGCCACGAGACTGGACACTGGAAGAGGAACTGTCCTCTCTATCTCGAGGAGTTGCGATTGAAAAAGCTGAAGGGTGAGACTGGGAAAGCCAGTACTTCAGGTAATTTCTTTATGATTGAATTATTTCACTAACTCGTAAATTAAATTCCTGGGTATATGATACTGGATGCGGTATTCACATTTGTAATACGCTACAGGGATTTAGAGTGCAAAGGAGACTCGCCTATGGGGAGCAATTTCTGCAAGTGGGCAATGGAGCACAAGCAGCAGTTGAAGCCATAGGAATTTTTGAATTAGTTTTGCCTTCGGGCTTGATACTGAATTTGAATAATTTTCATTATACACCATCTATTGTTAGAGGTGTTATTTCTTTTGCTTGTTTATTGAATTTGGGATTTCATCATACTATTTCTGGCAATAAAATTTTTGTTTCATTAAATAATGTTCTTTATTTTGATGATGTTGCTGTGAATGGTGTTTTTGAGATTAATATGAATGAACATAGTGATTATAATTCAATGTATAGCATCAACAATAAGAGAGTCAAGAATGTCTTGGATTCGTCTTATCTTTGGCACTGTCGACTTGCCCACATAGGCAAGACTCGCATGTAAAAGCTGCAACGTGATGGGCTTTTGAAAGATATCAATGATGAATCATTTGATAAGTGCGAATCTTGTATATCTGGGAAGATGACCAAGAAACCTTTTAATAACTGTATTGAAAAGGCTGATGATCTACTTGGTTTAATAAATACTGATGTGTGCGGACCACTTAGACATACGTCAAAGAGAGGTGCTAGCTACTTCCTAACCTTCACGGATGATTTCAGCCGTTATGGTTATGTTTATTTACTTAAACATAAACATGAGGTTTTTGAAACATTTAAGATTTTTAAAGCTGAAGTAGAACTGCAACTCGGAAAGAAGATTAAAGCTCTTCGATCTGACAGAGGTGGTGAATACCTTAGTCAGGAGTTTAAAGATTATCTAAGTGAGAATGGAATTGTTCAGCATCTCACATCTCCATATACTCCACAGCAAAATGGTGTATTTGAGAGAAGGAATCGTACATTATTAGATATGGTACGATCTATGTTTAATCTTACTACTCTGCCGTTATCCTTTTGGGATTATGCCTTGGAATCTGCGATTCGCATATTAAATATGGTTCCGACCAAGAAGGTTGATAAGACACCCTATGAATTATGGTTTGGGAAAACGCCTAACTTGTCTTATTTAAAGGTCTAGGGTTGCGAGGCGTTTGTTAAACATGACTCAGCTGATAAACTCCAACAAAGAATTGTAAAGTGTATCTTTGTAGGATACCCAAAGAAAACGATGGGTTACTAATTTTACTTCCCACCTGAAATAAAGTAATTGTTGCTAGATACGCAGACTTTCATGAAAAAAGATCTAATATCTCAAGAATTCAGTGGGAGGCTCTACGATCTGGAAGATGATCAAGAGGATACATTACCTTCTGAAAACACTAGCGAACTTCCTGTGGAACCGGATAGTCTGGGTCCTCCACCTGAAGTTGAAGTGATTCCCATTCGCAAATCCGTAAGGATTGTGAAAGCACCTGAACGTCTATGTCTTAACGTAGAGGTTGAGGAAACTATATTAGGGGACCTTGGAGAGCCTGCTAATTATAGAGCTGCCATGAATGATCCTGAAAAGGATAAATGGCAGATTGCTATGAATGGGGAAATGCAATCCATGAAAGACAATGAAGTCTGGATTGAAGTAGACCTTCCTCCCAATGCCAAGGTAGTTGGGAGTAAGTGGCTCTTCAAGAAGAAGACTGACATGGATGGCAATGTACACACCTATAAGGCCCGTTTGGTAGCTAAAGGCTTTACCCAAACATATGGCGTTGACTACGAGGAGACCTTTTCTCCTGTAGCAGACATTAGGGCTATTAGGATTCTCATAGCCATAGCAGCATACTATGATTATGAGATTTGGCAAATGGATGTAAAAACCGCCTTCTTGAATGGTCGTTTAGATGAAGACATCTATATGGCGCAGCCTGAGGGGTTTGTGAATCCAAAATTTCCAAACCGTGTATGCAAACTTCAAAGATCCATTTATGGATTGAAGCAAGCATCACGTCAATGGAATAAGAGATTTGACGAAGAAATCAAAAGGTTTGGATTTACTCAGAATCTTGATGAGCCATGTGTATATCACAAAGCTAGTGGGAGTGATGTTATTTTCCTAGTTCTATATGTTGATGACATATTGATCATGGGTAAAGACATTCCAAGTTTGAATAAGGTGAAAGCCTATCTTGGGAAATGTTTTTCCATGAAAGATCTAGGCGGTTAATTGGTTTAAGTCAAAGTGCTTACATTGACAAGATATTGAAGAGATTCAATATGCAAAATTCCAAAAAGGGATTTTTGCCAATGCAAGTAGAACATGGCTTAAGTAGCAAAGCTTGTGCTTCAACACCTGAAGAGGAGGCACGCATGAAGAGAGTCCCTTATGCTTCGGCTGTGGGATCTATTATGTATGCGGTGCGATGTACAAGGCCCGATGTGGCGTTTGCTCAGAACATTACCAGTCGATATCAGCAGAATCCAGGTGAACTCCACTGGACTGCTGTGAAACATATTCTCAAGTATTTGAGATCTACGAAGGATATGTTTTTAGTGTATGGGGGAATCCCAGAAGCAGAGCTGTGTGTTACAGGTTACTGCGATGCATCCTGGAAGTGTGATAAAGATGATACAAAGTCTCAGACGAATTATGTCTTTGTCATCAATGGAGGAGCTGTGGATTGGAAGAGCAAGAAGCAGAGCACTATTGCGATGTTTGCTACAGAAAGTGAGTATATTGCTGCCTCAGAAGCTGCAATGGAAGCAGTCTGGATTAGGAAATTCGTTTCAGGGCTTGGAGTTATGCCCTCAATCGAAAGACCTATAAAAATGTATTGTGACAATTCAGCCGCAATTACATTTGCCAATGAGCCTGGAATCATGAAGGGCACCAGACATTTTCCGATTCGATATCACTATGTTAGAGAACAAGTGGAGATAGGCGAAATCGAACTCCTCAAAGTTCACACAGATAAAAACTTAGCGGATCCATTAACGAAGGCTCTACCCGGTGAAAAGCTTAAAGAACTTTCTGAAGGCATAGGACTTCGTTTAGCTAGTAGTTTCATGCATATCTGTGATTAGTGTTTGGATAATGGGATGTTGTAAAACAGTTATAATTTTAATGCAATAAAAATATTGGTTATGTTTGTTTATCATTTTCTTAATAATATATCCTATATTTGCATGTTTATATCCTTGAATGATTATATTATTCTAAACTGTCCGTTGTCGGTTAATGATATGGGAATATCATTAAACTAAGATAAATCTGAGTATTGGTATAGTATACTTGAAAGTATATTGATGCGTTGTTGATGCGTGGTTTTGCGACCTTACAATAGGTTTTACCTCTCGAGGGATCTCAAGAGGCTTACAACCCCACCAGGCAGTGTACCTGACCGATGTAGTATAGTGTAGTGGTAAGTACGGGGGATTGATCGTTCTCCACAGGGAATAGTGTCGTTAGGATTGAAAAAACTATTCTAATAGGTCTAAGGGTGAGGGAAGATTCTTTTTTGTATTTTTATATTTTTATGAAAGCAAGTAAAATCTCGGGTTTGAAGGAGTGGGCGGAATTAGTTGCTAGTCAACTAACCCAAATAACTACGAATGCAAATAAAATAAAATAATGAAAATGAAAAGGTTGTGAAACTTATGTGGAGAGAAATGTGTTTACTTAGATTTCCTTACTCCCTAACTATCTTTTACCGGTTGATTAGTGTGTATTAATTGCGTGGATGACGGGTGTATTCCTTAATACCAATCGTGGGGTGGCGTACGTACTTCCCCAACTCTACAAGCTCCTACTTCACTCCTATGTCGAGCCGGCTAGGAAGCTCCTAACATGGGATCACTAGAATTTGCTCGTGCATTAAATACAACCATAAAAACCTTAGTACGCATTGGTTCATGTTTCTTAAGACGTTCAAGCAAGTTACCGAATAGGAGGTTAGCCAGTTTTCTTAAGCCTAACATAGATAAACAATCATCCAAAAACAACTAATAACACACTAATAACCAATAATCAATAGCTAGGTTTCATTAGATCTAAGCAAACACAAGATAAATCTAGCCTAGCATGTTAATCAAAAGACAAGAACAAGACATAATCAAACAACACATAGACATATTGATTGATTAAATGATTACTTATCTTCAATTAAACATGGGAGATCCAAGGGTATGAAAACCCTTAAAAATGGCAGAAATTCGTCTTTAGGGTTTCTCCTCACAAAGTTGCACACCAAAGACAAAAAATTGCAAAACTATATATAGAGTTTAAGGGCTGACGGCGTCACGTTATAGACCTTGACGCCGTCACCTCGCCGTGTCTAGGGTTCCCGGATGGCCTTCCTGACGCCGTCCCTCTTTAGTGCTCCAAAATCCGCTCTGGCCTATCAAGGGGTGACGCCGTCAGAAATGGGCTTGACGCCGTCCCTCTTTAGCTTAAGCCGTGATGGCCTTGATCATCTTAAAGGGTGACGCCGTCAGACTTTCCTGTGTAAATTTCTCTGGCTTATCATGTGTAATTTTCATATCCACCTTTTTTGCCAAGCCGTGACGCCGTCTGGAACAATCTCTGACGCCGTCAAAGGTACTTTTCCAGCCGATTTTGAGACTTTGTCGTTTTCTTCACTTTTATGCTCCAAAAACGTCCAAAATGCTTCCTTTTCCAGATTTCTTCACAAAAGTACCTAAAATGACAAAAGGAACGATTTAGGGCAATATTTGATCAAATAAATACGATTTAGGGCTTAAATGACCCCCTAAAAGCGGTACACTTTTCGCTTCATCAAATACCCTTACACTTGAGATTTGCTTGTCCTCAAGCAAATGCGCTTTTATTCTAATCAAAATACAAGTTAGGGGTCATTTAATACTAATATAAAAGTAATTACAACAATTAGTCGTTCCACTTTAATCATAATAAGCACGGAGATTACAAACTAGCACCTCACAAGTAGTGTTTAGATACTCACATCTCTCAGGTGTCATCAAAATAAATCTCATAAATGAAAACGGATAATATCTCTCACTACCTGTCATAGCAAATAGATTACCATAGGCTTGGGAAAGGATCGAAAACCTCCTCCACTAGGCGTAAGCACCTAAGATAAACTATCAAAGAGGGCTTTTAAATGGGTTATAACGTTAGGTGTAGGGATATGATAAACACGGTTTTGTTGGATAAGGGATATTTTACTGGTGGCGAGTTAAAGATCTTGATTAATTACATGTACTATACAATGTTGCTAAGCCAAGACTCGACTCAATCTTAAGCTAAAAACAAAATAACAAAAACATAAAATAAACATAAAATGAAACGGGATGGTAGTCCGTATGTTTTTTTCTACTTTTCTTTTTCTCATTTTTTTTTGCATTCCCCTTACACTTGAACTTTTACATAACTTTACAAATAACTATTCTAATGACTCGAATTAAGATAATTGAAAAACTTGGAGTACTTTTAAAATATTTAGCACATATGGGGGTAATAAATGATGTTCTTCCCCATTACTCCATTACACTAGTACTTTACCCATGAGTCCCAATCGTCCCAAAACAATATGTACAAGGATATGACTCGACTTAGCAACCATGTAATCAATTAGATAATTAACTTGGGTTTAAACAAATGTTGTCACAATAATGCACTAAAAATGAGTGCATACAAGGTAGGCTAAGGCGATTTGGGTGTACATTTAAGTGGGGTGTAACAAATTCTTCCTTTAAGTAAAATTCTTAAAGGTCGAAACGAAAAGATAGGCTCTGAGGGGTGTACTAGGGGTATCGTGTACCAAAAATGGGTACAACACAAAGGGTGTGGGAGAATTACTTGACCAATGTAGCCAACGTAATTATAACAAAAACACAGGTGTAAAACAATGGGTTAATCCTAATGCCTCTTATCATGTAGTAAATCTAACTACACGAATGTAGTCTCACTTGTGGCCTCGGAATGGTCCTAACGCAAGTTCTAGAATCTAAGTGCTACCGGTACACACATCATAGCATAAATGCTTTTCCTACCAATTCTAGGGGCGAACCTCACATATTTGGGGTGGAAAATTTTTTAGTGGTACGGTTTTTGTGCTAGTCATATAACTCCTATCCGTGAGACGCTTATTAAGACCAAAATTTCACTCCTAAATGTTGTAAAAAAATTTAAATTTGGCACTAAAATTGCCCTAACAAGTATTTCTCTCAGTTTTATTACACATCTACCATCAAACAAACAAAAATCAAGTGCAATTGTATTCTCTAAAGTATCGTATTTTTACCCCCCCCCCCCTTACACTTAAGATGAACATTGTCCCCAATGTTCAAATAACAAGATGTAAAAGTACTAAGGTAAAAGAATGAAATCAAATACTCCCTTGATTCGTTTGGTGGATATACGGGTAACATGGTTAGATCTTCTTCCAAGAGAATGTTGAAGCTTCACGACTAATGCATCGCCATAAGCTTGATTCCACATACATTTCCTTGTCCAAAATAACCTGTTAAACCTGAGAAAACAAACACGAAAACCTGCATAACATCGGCGGGATAAATTCTATATATAAGGATATAATGCTTGTGGAATGATTATTTTGCAGATTCCTGGAGATTATAAGTTAGAGATTTAATAAAAACTTTTTATGAAAACAAAACTTTCAAAAATTTCAGAAAATTAAAACCTGACGCCGTTAGGTTGTAAAGCCTGACGCCGTCAGAAATGATCTGACAGAATTCTCATGCTAAGTTTCCGGAAAAATTTTGGAAAAACCTATACCTTACTTCCTGGAAATCCTGCAAAACATCATTATGACTCGATACAAGCATTTGACTCAAACAAATACTAATATGTATGTTAATTTAATATTATTACGATTCATGTTCATTTGTTCTAATAAACCGATTTGGATTTCCCTTACACTTAACTTTTGCAAAATACCTTTATATGTAGTTAAGACGAAGTTAAAAACAAAATAAAGCATTTTCACAATTTAGTTTTGAACATGAATCAATAAAAATAAAAATTAAACATACATACGGAAACAAATAAAATCAAACAAACAATTAAATAAACACACAAAGCAAATAAAGCTTGGGTTGCCTCCCAAGAAGCGCTTTTCTTTATTAACGAGTCTTGTAGCTAGACTCAAAGTCACGGGTTCTACGTTTTTCCGTTTTGCTTCTCAATTTCCCCTCTAATCATCCTAACAACCTCCATATCAATTTTGTATTTAGGTCCTAGGTTCAAGCAATCTTTATAATAAAGGCTTCTCTTATTCCAAACATAGTCCATGCCTTCTTCTTTATCCTCATCATTGATGTCCTCAATCGCACCAATGTTGTCCTTGTCAAATCGAGGCACAAAACGAAATTCATTTACCCGATAAGGCATCCTATATGTGATCCTATCTATGTGATTAGAAAACTGAACTGTGCCTCTCAAACGATCATACTTTAAATTGGATGCTTCAATAAATGGCTTACCTAACACCACGCGAGATAGGCGGCAGTCAACAACACTTGCCAAATCTTCTAAGATCATGAAGTCGGTGACAAAGGTAAAATTCCCAACAAGGATATGCATATCCTTAACCCTTCCAACGAAGTTGCAAACTCCGCCGGGGCACTTGGGGTCTTTCCTAGGCTCAAGTGGTGTGTTTATGATCTAGCTATAAAGGCCTGAGGACATCACGTTGGTTGGGGATGCACAGTCAATGTAAGCATGCTCAATGTATTGGTACCCAATCATACATGGTATCTTCACATTCCCGGGATCACCCCTCTTAATCTTTGGGTCAATTCTAACAAAAGGTGGTCGAGGGTTATCAACTAGGTTGTTATAGTAAGCAATCTCCTCCTTAGTGGGGTATTCATTGAAATAATCATCCAACCTAGGATCTACCTTCACTTCATCAATTTTCTCAATCAACTTCTCAACCGTAAGATTATTACGCTCTAAGTAATTATCTGAGTATATGGCGGTCTCTAAGTTGTTCAAGGCATAATCAAGCTCTATATCAATCATTCTATTGAGCTCTCTGAGCTCACTAATCTCATTCTCAAGTTGGCTACGCAACAAAGCTACTTCGCCAGGTGTAAGGGGCGGATTCGCGTTTTCCATAATGGCAAACTGAATAGTCAATGAAAATCTTATACGAACAAAAACACGAAGAAAATAGATAGACTAAAGAAAACCTAGAAAAATAAAATAAAAATCTCACTAGAAAGGAATCTAGTGAGTAGACCTATAAAATAAAAAATTCAACCTAAACAATAACTATTCCCCGGCAGCGGCGCCAAAAACTTGATGCGTGGTTTTGCGACCTTACAACAGGTTTTACCTCTCGAGGGATCTCAAGAGGCTTACAACCCCACCAGGCAGTGTACCTGACCGATGTAGTATAGTGTAGTGGTAAGTACGGGGATTGATCGTTCTCCACAGGGAATAGTGTCGTTAGGATTGAAAAAACTATTCTAATAGGTCTAAGGTGAGGGAAGATTCTTTTTTGTATTTTTATATTTTTATGAAAGCAAGTAAAATCTCGGGTTTGAAGGAGTGGGCGGAATTAGTTGCTAGTCAACTAACCCAAATAACTACGAATGCAAATAAAATAAAATAATGAAAATGAAAAGGTTGTGAAACTTATGTGGAGAGAAATGTGTTTACTTAGATTTCCTTACTCCCTAACTATCTTTTACCGGTTGATTAGTGTGTATTAATTGCGTGGATGATGGGTGTATTCCTTAATACCAATCGTGGGGTGGCGTACGTACTTCCCCAACTCTACAAGCTCCTACTTCACTCCTATGTCGAGCCGGCTAGGAAGCTCCTAACATGGGATCACTAGAATTTTCTCGTGCATTAAATACAACCATAAAAACCTTAGTACGCATTGGTTCATGTTTCTTAAGACGTTCAAGCAAGTTACCGAATAGGAGGTTAGCCAGTTTTCTTAAGCCTAACATAGATAAACAATCATCCAAAAACAACTAATAACACACTAATAACCAATAATCAATAGCTAGGTTTCATTAGATCTAAGCAAACACAAGATAAATCTAGCCTAGCATGTTAATCAAAAGACAAGAACAAGACATAATCAAACAACACATAGACATATTGATTGATTAAACGATTACTTATCTTCAATTAAACATGGGAGATCCAAGGGTATGAAAACCCTTAAAAATGGCAGAAATTCGTCTTTAGGGTTTCTCCTCACAAAGTTGCACACCAATGACAAAAAATTGCAAAACTATATATAGAGTTTAAGGGCTGACGGCGTCACGTTATAGACCTTGACACCGTCACCTCGCCGTGTCTAGGGTTCCCGGATGGCCTTCCTGACGCCGTCCCTCTTTAGTGCTCCAAAATCCGCTCTGGCCTATCAAGGGGTGACGCCGTCAGAATTGGGCTTGACGCCGTCCCTCTTTAGCTTAAGCCGTGATGGCCTTGATCATCTTAAAGGGTGACGCCGTCAGACTTTCCTGTGTAAATTTCTCTGGCTTATCATGTGTAATTTTCATATCCACCTTTTTTGCCAAGCCGTGACGTCGTCTGGAACAATCTCTGACGCCGTCAAAGGTACTTTTCCAGCCGATTTTGTGACTTTGTCGTTTTCTTCACTTTTATGCTCCAAAAATGTCCAAAATGCTTCCTTTTCCAGATTTCTTCACAAAAGTACCTAAAATGACAAAAGGAACGATTTTGGGCAATATTTGATCAAATAAATACGATTTAGGGCTTAAATGACCCTCTAAAAGCGGTACACTTTTCGCTTCATCAGTTGTCATACCAATTTCGCATGATATTCAAAATGTTTGAATATAGGACTTATCCCGACTTCATGAGTTTACTTTATGGATCTTGTCATCAAGTAAATCATGTGTATATAGTTGTCCTCAGACTTGAGATGCCAGATAACTGTCATGCATGTAGTGCATTTCTGTAATTCAATTTACCGCTATATGTAACTGGTAGCTATAAGGATTGTTTTCAGAAGCGTTGCGAAGTGCATGAGTTATGCTCGTAGTCAAGATAGAATTTGTTCCTTCAAATTGTTTGGAGTTTAATACTGTTGGGCCCCTCGTAGGATTGGTAAGATGTTTGTGTGGCCACACCCAAGATCTCCCCTGAATAGTTCAGAAGATTTGGTAATCTTATTTAATCATAAACAACGAGAAACAGAATTATTAATAAAGAATGACTTAGATCCATATATTTATTAATGTGGTATTAGAAACAAAAGGATGAGTATGATGATGAATCATCGAATGGTTTTTCCAGGAGACCACCACCCGAGTTGTTCTAGGGGCATTGGCGTGTTTCTAGACGCTAACCAATGTCATTACACTTTTAATAGATTTCCAAGTGGGAGCTGTTAGAGTTTGATGGAAAAATATTATCGTGTATGACTAGATTCGAACACGGGACCGAGGGATTGCACACTTTACGTATGAATGATCAAGTGAATAATAATTATATATATATATATATATATATATATATATATATATATATATATATATATATATATATATATATATATATATATATATATATATATATATATATATATATAGTTATGTATTTTAATTATTTGGACACGAAATGAGGACTAACGGACGTTAAGTAATTAACCGAATTGACTAACGACCGTTAGGGAATAAAGGGAGGACCGTTAGTGAAATTTGGAGCAAAAGAAGGATCTAGAAACCCCATTCAAAGGGGTGGCCGGTTGGGCTATGGGTTTCACAACCCATTGTCGACCCATGATGCTACTTAGGCTCCAAGTTAGGTATTCACTATATATACAAATCAAAGGGTTATTGTTTTCTTCACCTTGTGCAATACTATACCCTAAATTTGTGTTTCTTCCTCTCTTGCTCCCATAACAGATCGTACACCTCTTTGGTGTGTCGATCCAAAGCTTTTTCAAGTTAAACAAAATTGTTTTGGTTTACGTGTTCATTCACTAGCATCAATACTTGATTGGTTATAGTACGTGTGTACAAGAGTTCGGTAATTACTTACTTTAGTAATTAATCTTGGATTGTGAAACAAAACGGTAAGGGGTTTCACGGTAATCCTATTTGTTTGATCAAGAGAAGAATTCAAGTTCGATCATTGTGCTTGCTTGGATCAAGGTACGTAACTATTTATTATTCGGTAATATTTGTATGTGTTAAATTAAAGATTCTTGCTTCCGCTATACGTGCTTTGATGCGTTTATTTATTTAATTGATTGTTGTTTAAATTCCAACATATACACACAGGTGGATTAAAATACAAACGCTTAATAACTTTGGTTTTAAAGACACATAAAACGTTGACTATTTGATTAGTTAAACTCAAATTTTCAATGAAGAAATTGCCTGGAAATGAGAGGTTCAAAACTAGGAAATATACTATTTAACCGTCACTAGAAGATGTTTTTATTTTTTGGTCAAAATTAATTTGCTTAGTCACTATATACTATATGATTTTCTTATGCAATGAAAATTTTATTTTTGAAACTCTTCATCTTGAGAATGTTTCAATGATGGCATATAATGCGCACGCGATTTATTTGATTTTTCGAAGGTGTTTTGTGTTTTGAAAGTGCTTATGCAATATTATAGCTTTTACCCTTAAAGTAATCATAACTAGATTGTTTACTATAAAAATATATTGCAAGTTAAAGTGTTTGAATTTGTTAATGTTTGCTCGAAGTTGCAATATTAATTAATGAGTTGTTTGAGTAGTATGTTTTGTTGATAGTGAAAAGTTATTTTGATACTATCGTATACAACTAAATTTTTGTTATGTTTGTCACTAAAGTTTATTTTTGTCACTAAAGTTTATTTTTGTGTTCTAGAGCGGATCTGAGATTTATTTATTTATTTATTTATTTATATTTTTTTGAAGGGCTTATTGTCTGAAAATATATTTTATTTTTATTTTTTTGAGTTTTATGTACGATTGACAAGATCGGATTATCTAATAACTAACTTTTTGAATTATGATTATTCCGTGTATCAATTCCCAGAAATATGTTATTCAATTTTCCAAAAGTACTTGATTCGATATCTAAAATTAAGTCAATCGGTAAAAAAATAATCGAAATTTAAAAAGTTAGTTATTAAATAATATGATTCAAACGATATTACAATACAACTAAAAAAAGTGACAGATTATAATTAGCCCTTGTTTGAATCATATAGATTTTTCCCACTCAATATGATATATTTTCTTGAGTAAATATCATAAATCATCCTTGTGGTTTACCGGGTCACTCGAAAATGGTCCATGTACTTTAAAATACCCGGATCCAGTCCCTGTGGTTTACAACCCATACGGATTTGGTCCCTTGACCGGGTCAACCGTTTAGTTGACCATTAGTGGAGGACTCAAAAGACGAATATACCCTCATCTTCATCCTCTCCATCTCCACCACCTCCCTCTCCATCTCCACTACCACCTCTCACCACCACCACCTCAAATTTTCGACTACCTAATATCCTGGAAAACTTTAATTGAGAATCATAAATTCCAAGTCCAAACTCCATACATCTATTATCGAATTAATCCACATATATATTTCAAAGTGTAAAGAACTCAATAGGGAGATAAAATTATTCAGATGGATATACTCAGGCATACAGAATAACAATTGTAGGCAATAAAAATTTGGAGACATTGGACTGTCATTGGTTAGGAGACAAGAGCTAACTCCACAATCGATATACTTTACAGAGAAGTAATATAAGTTCCACGCCACCAAAAAGTAAGCCTCCATAGTCGACTGTACAACCAAAGCAAACAAAATCCCAAAATTTCGTGTAAGTATAATCTTTGCAAAATACCCACAAAAGTTCACTTCAAACAACTTGAGATGAACAGCAATCATATCCATCAACTTCAACAAACGCCACCCTTCTTTAAAAACTTCCTCAAGAGGCTTTTTTGAATCCGCCATAACCACCCAAACACCAACCGTCAAAATAACCGACATTAACATATCCAACAAGAACCACACGGCCGAAAAACAATAGAACTCCATCTCAAACTCTTCAACCCCAGGAAACACAAGTGAAAATACCATAAACTTCGACCAGATGAAAATCTTCATTGACAAACTTTTATCCCCAACTACTCCAAAAAACAATAAACGCAACAACTGAGCCAATACATCGCCAAACGCCCATTTCACAAAAATCAACAAAGCCATGTTTCAAGAAAACAATTTACTACAATTATCCTTGACATTTCAATCTTACACTAAAACCATCTTTCCAAAATCAAATTTTGATGCAATATCTCGCTAATCAAAGTTCACATAGCAACCAAATGTCAATAACACGAAAATGCTCAAAACACCGCTAACCATGAACCTCTGCTGATACGACGAATCACCATGACTCCCACTTCCACTCCCACCATTCCCACCATCCACATCACTCGTATCCGCCACCTCTCTCTACCCTCCACCACCACCAACATTATCCGTATCGAAACCTCCCCGTTCTCACCATTACTACTAGGAGCTTCAGCCGTACTCGAATCATTCAAATTACGAGCATCAGAATTCGTTGAATCATCAATACTTGCATCTGTTGTTTCCATTAATCAATTCAAAACAACCTTTTAAAACTCTGATTGGTGCTTTGTGATCTGGGTATATATGCAATCTTGAAACTGTGTTGTTTCTTGATGGTTTTGAAGATGATGATGATTTGGGTTTTTTTGCAATGTTGATAATGTGCCCAACGGAAATGGGGCTTAGAATTTGGTGTAAACACTAGAATAAGGAGATGATATAATGTTTGTAAAGGAAAAGACGAATATGCCCTTGAACTTAATGGTCAACTAACGGTTGACCCTGTCAAGGGACCAAACCCGTATGAGTTGTAAACTACAGGGACTGGATACGGGTATTTTAAAGTACAGGGACCATTTTTGAGTGACCCGGTAAACCACAGGGACGATTTATGATATTTACTCTATTTTCTTTTTATAAGATGCACCATGTAAAAAAAAAAATTGTGTTATAAAATGCTTGTGATAACTTTTATTCTTAGACAACTTTAGTCATGAGTTGAGATCAATATAAATATCATAAATAAAAAGAATCAATCTTAGTCATCCATTTTTCATCTAAATTAATAAAAAACCATTTTCACTTTTTTTTTTTAAACAATACATCTTGCAAATGATAAATCTTCAAGCTACAAAAAATAAACCATCACGACAAGAATTAAATTATCTATCTATAGATATGCATTTCTCTATACTTTTGACAAACATTTTTTTTTTCAAATTTCCGCACAGAAAAATCACGTGTGATTTTTTTGGGCGGAAATTTTGGAAAAAAAAAAATTCGTCGAAAGTGTATAATAATACATATCTATAAAAAGATAATTTAATTCTCGTCGCGATGGTATGATTTTTTTCGCGTAACGATTAATGGTTTACGAGATATTTAATTTAAAAAAAATATTGATAGTTTATATTTATTGTTTTGATAAAAAAAATGAATGGTTAGTTATTGGTTTATTGGATCTATGACAAATATGAGGTCTATAGAGCTTTTGCCATTTAGTCACAAGTCCGTTAGTGCTCAAGTTGACTTTCAACATGTTATCCAAAATAACCAATTTATAAAGAGAGTCGAATTACATGACGCTATATGTCGCAGTTGGATCCTTATAATACCAAAATTACACCATATGACTTCACAATATTGTAATAGATACATTGCAATATATTTGCAACCATTCAATCTGAATTCTGAAGTATGGTTTATCAGACTATATATAGCTAGAGCAACAAGCACAACATTTTTTTTCGGTTTCAACTTCTTAATACAACACTAATTTGTTCTCAATTAGATTCCGGCATGTTGGACACAACATAAGATCAACTCCACACTCGCAACATGTCTGCAAATCACCAACAAACACGGGTATAATTAGAAACTTACTCTAGGGTGGCAAAATGAAGGTTGAGCTAGTTGTGTTAAAGCTCACCTGATGCCCACAATTAAAAGCCATGTCCTTCGGGTTCCTACGACACACCGGACAAACCTAAAACACACCAATGTTTGATGCATTATGTACATGTAAAGATCTATGTATTAGTTAATTATTACCCACATATAGTGACCACTTACCTTATGGTCATAAGTCGAATTGGAAGATGGAGATGGCATCTCATTTACACCATAGCGACGAACACTTGGATTCCTTAACATGGAATTTACACCACAAGGTGGAGGGCGAGGAACCGTGTTAGGTGCATAACCCGTCCTGACCCTGTCGAGAAAATAAAGATAAGTACACCACAAGTTGGAGGGAGAGGAACCGTGTTAGTAGATCACAACCCATATCGCTGCGAGTGGATACTATATTTGATTTATGTAATTTGGAACTTAACAAATGAAAGTATATATGATGATTTTTACATTACTTAGAGGCTGTTTGAGATTGCTTATTTTTAAGTGGGATAAGCAGATATGTACTTAAATAAAAACCCAAACATCCTTGTATACCTTTTATTTTTATTATATATATATATATATATTTTTTAAATTTGGTAATAATTGTTTGTGACCTTTTGATCAATTAATCACGCTGTTTAAGCCCATCACAGACTCAGACCGTGTAAAACTGCGATTTGTTAAACATCATACCATGGATGTATTTATTAATTTTTTTTTTTTTTTTTTTTTTTGAAGAGCATTTATTTAATTTATTAGTTGTATGTGTATATATATCAATGCTAACAAAATCTAATTTTACCCGAGTAAGCCGAGCTCCAGGGTTGCTTTGTACTGAGAAGGTATTTCCATTAACGCGGTTAAAGCAAATTCTGTTTTTTTCTTCAAAGGATCCATATTTTTCGACATAATTTCTGTAAAATTCACAAACTAGCAACAAACAAGAACAAACTGATTACAAGAACACAAGAAAGATAAATATAGAATGTTTTTTGTTGACCGTTTTTGTTGCGAACCTGAATATTGTCGAAGATACGAGAAGGTATATTGTCATCGAATTCCTTCATCATGTCCCATGGACCGTCGCCAACCCCGACCACTATTATCGACAACGGGTAATTACTGCAATGATAAAAACAAATAAAATGAGAATCTTTTATGGCAAAATGGTCACTATAATGACGCTGATGAATGTTACCTTGCTTTCACAATGGCGTCGATTGTGCTTCGTTCTTGCGAACTGAAGTGACCGTTCTCGGTATCCACACTTCTAGTTACCTATAAAACAAAGCAAAAGATATTAGCTAGTTTTTCTTTACGATGGCTGACGTAGGGTTCTACCGACTGTTTTGGGTCGTTGGTAAGAAGCATTTTTAATTGATCACCTGACCGTCGGCAATAATCAGCAATACATGGTACTGGCCACCACTTTCTTCAACAATTGTCGTTGCCATTTCTATTATAGGCCCAAAAGATGTAGGTCCTGTAAAAGGTATATACGGTTGATAATTTGATATGCTATATGTAAGTGTTGCGAAAAATCTACATATTAGGGATATTAGTGACATATCACTTACCAGAAAGACGAAGTTCGGGGACTATCTCTCTATATCGTCTCAATACATCCTCAAATCCTTGACAAAAACTCGAATCCGAATAAAAACTGAATACACTTTGATCATGTGTCGAGGCTACAAAACACGTTCATGAATCCAATAACACAATAATTAAATTAGTTATGACTAGGAAATGGTTATCAATTGAAAAAGGAAAATGATTAGGAGACCGAAAAATATGACTAATAATGTGTCTAAATAGATGTGTCAATAAGTTATTGGTTTGTGAAAAAGTAGCCCCGTCCCCTTGCTGTTAACAACATGATGCTAACACATAGGTTTAGCCATATAATTAGGCATATAAGTTAAACATGTCAATCAATGCATAGGCCTCAATTTAAGCTTAATTATGTGCCAAAAGGAGTGTATAAGTCTTTTACTAGTGTGTCAATCTTTGATCTTTTACTTTTTGTAACAAAAGAGTGCCACTTCTATTAAAATTTTTTTTTTTTTAAAAAAAAAAAAAAAAAACCCCAATGAGTTGATGTCACCCAGGTTTAAGCGCAATGAAATAGCTAGCTTGCTTAAATAAGATACAAAGTATGTACCATCTCCAAACCCGAAGCATGGGATTAAGTTGTCCTCATCAAAAGCCGATAGTGTTTGCCCAATGATGGATATTGCTTGCTCATACGGATTTTGAAACGTTCCAATGCTATGTAAGCTTCGGTTGTTGAATGAATGTTTCCCTGATTTGGTTAAGAAACGTAAACTTATATGAACATTTACCTTTAGTGACCAAAATGGCGGTCGACCAAAATAACTAGCGACCGTTTTGCGCCAATATTAAATACTAACCTGTCCATTCATTGCTCTTGGTGAAATCAATACCAACAATAAGATTCGATGATTCAAGTCCAGCTTGAGCTAGATCCTGAGTAACCTAGACAATATCAAACAAATTAATCAATAAAGATGTAAAAAAAAAAAAAAAAAAAAAAAAAAAAATTTAGCAACAACCGTAACTTAAGACACAAGTAACCTGTTCAAGTGAATTGTAGTGATCGGGTATTATTGAATACTTTCTATCCAACCGTCTTTGAGACAACTGAGGTTGATGTTGAGGCTGAGGCTGAGGCTGAGGCACGTAATTATAAGGAACCGGGGCACCATGAGGACTTGAGGTGTTAGCAACGCTATTTGATCGTTGGTAATCAGAGTCGGGATTGGTTCTTATGCTCGGTGTTGTGACTGTTGAACACTTGCCTCCCATTGTTTAACCGAAAGCCAAAGTTTTTTGAAATAAAAGATATGATATGTATGAGAAACTCTGCAATTGGATTATTAGAAACGCAAATGCTTAATACATATGGTTTGGAAATGTGAAGTCAAACTTTAGAATTTCAATTAAAGAAATTGCCGGGAGATATTAAATGGATAAATTCTAGGAATCACACAATGTAACTATCGCCTTGATCAAGTCATGATAACGATTTTTGTACAAATAACAAGTTTTCTAGAATAAATTAAGTTGAATTTGCTTAAATGATTTAGTTTCTAGGTTTTTAGATATAAATGTATATTAGTGATTATTGATGGATACCAAGGGTAGAATCTAGTGAGAATAGAACTTAAATGAGAAGAATGAGAAATAAATATAATCACACATTTGAGATGCATCGACTTGAATCATTTAGATGCATTTCAATTAATTTTGAAATTGATTTGAAGTGAACATGATATAAAATAGTATTAGCTAGCAACAATTTTGTTCCACAGAGGATGAAAAATACATATGATTCACTTAACTTGATGACATGCATCTAATATATGTATATGCATATAAGTTTTAGCTATAAAATATATTATGATGCATATAAAAAATTAAAGATGCATCTAACTTCAATATGTTTCTTCTCATTTGATCATAAGTGTCAAAAGCTTTTGTGTTTATATAGCAAAATTGATTATCAAGAAGTAAAATAAATCATCTAAGTTTCTTTCTTTTAAACTTTTTCGAAAGAGTTTTTACTCGACGCTATCCTTTTGATTAATTTATCAGCTAGTTATTTAAATAAGGGGGAATAGCCAATGATGATCAGCCCAGCTGGTTAGAGGCACTCTCGGTTTTACCCAAGGTCTTGAGTTCGATCCTTAAAGATGGCAAGCCTTGGTGTTTTTCCCTCCGAATACTTGTAACGGCCCATGGTAAACATCTCGTTGTCTAGGGTACATGCAATGCTTCACTATTATTCAGTGAGGTTTCTCAGATGTCGTATCCCGACTGAATGCTCGAAAATAAATAAATAAATAAGGGGGAATAACTTGCATGATGTACGATGTCTCAACGGCGACAAGATATTATATTGGAGGCCAAAGTAGAGGTCAACTATTATAACATATCATTTTTTTTTTTTTTTTTTTTTTTTTTTTTTTTTTTTTTTTTTAATTATTTTTTTATTTATTTTTTTTAATGAATAATAACGAAAAGATACTCGAGGGACAAATCATATACCACAAATATTATTAATATTTTGTTAAGATATATATAAATATATTTGAAGCATTTAAATTAAATATTGGTAATATTCGTAAATGATGTCGGATAAATATATTATAATTTACCTTATATTTTCAAGTAATCGTTTGTTTATTCCTTGTGTCAATTGATGGGGACATGCAAACATTCTTTTTGGTTTACTTAATATTGAAGAAAGTATGAATTTGGATTACTCTATTGTTTGTATATGCCCTATAGATATTTTAGTAAAGCCACATTTTGAGAAAAAATGTCTTATTTCAACCCAGAATGGTGACATTCATGCTTGTATATTTAAAAGATATTGTAGTTTTCTTAAAAAAAAAAAAAAAGATATTGTAGTTATCTAATAATGTACGGAGTATATAATTTGTCATTTTTTACCCGTTTTAAGTAGCCTTTTACTTTTTTTCTTACAAAACACAAAACTTTCGAATTTCGACTTTTTAATGTATTGAATGACTTGATTGTTAGAACCTGCTGAAGCTTATGTGGAGCAAGTAATTTCCACGTAGATTAATTTTTCTTTTTAAATCAGCCAAACACTCTTTGTTTCACCCCACCAAAATAATAAACCATAACTTAATAGGATTTTTGGATTTTTGGTTTAGGTTAGTGATATGTCATAATAGAATGACATAGCATTTTATTTGTTGATACTTTAGATCAAATTTAAAAAACTAATGTAATAATAAAAATTGGCATCCTACTAAGCAAGTCACCCGATAAACTAAAAAGTCGAAATTTAAAGGTTTTTGTTATATAAGAAAAAAAGAAGAAGAAGAAAGCTACATACAACTAAAAAATACCACCTCCATCTCAAAATTATTGTCCACAGACAAAAAACGAAAAACATCATCATTAGACAATCTCCAATGGTTGGTTTTTGTTGGTTCAAACCAACCCAAAAACTAAGTAAACCATTGGAGCATTGGTTTGTACCAAGCTTGGTTTGAAAAATCAAACCACCAAAAACACCCCAATTGGGCCCCACCATCACATTTACACATGTAAGAGTGTAATTCTTATTTAAAATAAATGTAAAAGTAAGTGATGATGTGGAAATGTAAAGATGGTTTGAGAAGATGTATTGTTGGAGTAAAAAATGTGGTTTTTAAGAAAGCTGATGTGGCAGTGATGTGGCTTGTTTGAACCAGAAACTGTTGGAGATGGTCTTATAACTTTCTCTTTCTTACTTTTTACACAAAGACAATTTTACCCTTAACCAATTAATTTCTAACTTTTTTAAAGTTTGTAATAATAATCTCAAATAAGGGTAATATGGTAAACTTGATCTATATTTCCTGTCTATTTATGGAAGTGGACAATTATTTTGGGACAGCCGAAAAAGGAAAGATAGACTATAAATATGGGACGGAGGTAGTAACAAGTTAGTTACATTTTTAGGTAATTATCGGGTGTGCTTGGTTCAAACTAGGGAAAAAGAAAGGGAAAGACAATGATAATGGTGGGAAAAAGAAAAGGGAAATAAAAACATTACACCCAATTTATTGGGTAATGGCCCATTACCCACTATTGGTTAATGGGTCGTTGTATTATACTCTACCAAGCAATTTTTTTCATTATCTTTCTTATTCCTCACCCCCATAACCCCCTACCAAGCATGCCCTAAATTTTATCCTGCTGATAAATATTGTACACTACAACTAGAAGTATTGATCTTTTTATCGTATAAATTTGTGTCAACTATGAAGTCAAGTAGTAACTACGATCTAAATAATGACTTTTTCATCTTATCACGACTCCAAAATTATGTCTAAAAAGAAATGATAGGGTATATGTTTATCACATATCTCGCTCAGACGGAATTGAACATTATTTTTGTTGATACTTTATAGTTGATAGTGTATCTTTTATCACAACTTCAAAATTAAAGTACACAATTGATTTGGGAATGGTACCCAAAATGGATTCCAATAGCCTCCAAAAAGGGTAAAAGATGGGCCAGCTAGATTATGCATGACAACAACCCATTGATATAGCCCATTAAAGTACTTAACACATTTTTTTTTTGAAAATTAGCCCATTAAAGTACTTAACACATTTGTGAATTGATATGGGATCTTAGAAAAACATAAACATATGTCGAAATGTTACTTTTTACCTGAAAAGAAATGTAAAAAACCATAACACTACCAAAAAAAAAAAAAAAAAAAAAAACCCAGAATATTTACCTTAAAAAAGAAAAAGTCAATCAAATTATAAGAAAAAAATTAGTAGATCACACAAAAATTCAGAAAAATTAAATAAAAAAAAAGTGTAAAATATTTCTACTCTTCCCATCTCCTTTTCCTGTCAACTTTATAGCGACCAAAATCTTCTTGTTTTCGGTTGTCACCTTTTAGTGACGCATTTTTTAGCGACCAAAATCATCTTGTTTTCGGTTGTCACCTTCTAGTGACGCATTTTTTAGCGACCAAGATGCCACTCGGAGGAGCACTTACTACAAATTTACAATGCCCATACAACCAATACGAGTACCGAAAAAATCCACCAAGATTTGATGTTGTACGAAGAGAACTCCTTGCTTCAAACATGATTCGATCGGTTCGTATTTGCTCATTCAAAGCTGCAACGTGTTTTCTCGAAAACGGGACTTGACTACTAACCATATGAACATCGCGAAGCTTGTACCCTCTTGGTGATACAGATAAAGGGTCGACGTATTTAGCAGCAATAAGAGTACCTTCGAAGTAAAGATTTACGACCATATAACGAAATTCCACATTTACTTTTTTATTCGGGTTTGTGAAATTCGCTAGTAAAGTCATGTCCCCGTTAAGAAGGTACCCGAGATCAAGATATGCTGCATTAAGGCTTGCACTAGATATATCGAATTTAGGGTAATGTGGGCGGTAAGCAAGGTATATTATTAAAAGAATTAAGGCCCCAAGTATTATAATGATCCAAAATAAAGCACAACATATAGCGAGTAGCCATGCTAGGCCTTTAGTTTTCCGCTGGGGTGGGACCCGCAAAGACGGGGACTGGTGATGATGGGTAGTGGGTGTTGGCCGCGAGTGTGGTAGACCCCCTGGATAGGGAGATACGCCCGGACCATGGTGGCTAGTGGTTGGTGGCCTTGAATGTGATGGGCCCTTTGGAGGTACTGATACGGGTGTTGGTGTTGGTAATGGTGAAGGGATGGGAGGTGACGATTGATATGGAGGAGATGATCTAAACCGTCGTGGTAATTGTGCTAGTGGAACGGTTGGATCGTCGGGGTCATGGGGTTGGGCGTATTGTTGGGTTCGGGGCTGAAAATGAGGGTTGGTCTCGCGTGATTGATACATTGGTGAGTAATGGTTAGACTAGCAAATGTGAATGATGTGTAAGTTATGAATAATAATGAGAGGTAACCTTGAAATAAAAAAGAAGTAAAGAATAAAACAATTGTTAAGCATGCAAGGCAAGTATTATACCCCGCCTAGCCCATTAACAAAGTAACATGATAAAGAAGTCAATTAGCATAAATCTCAACTTACTTATTTTTTAAGATAAGCACTTTAAATAAGCAATATTAATCACCCTTTAACACTGATATTTCAATTCCATATAAGCTTACAATCATGCAATAGCATAAAAAAGTTACTGTTTACTATTGACTTTTTTTAGTCAATCTATAATATAAACTTACATGTGATACCCAGACACTTAAATAGTTACATTCACTCAAATAAAATTCCCAAAGTGATATATTTCTTGAGTTTTTAGCCATTGATCTTCGGCGTAACCATGGTTCGAGACATTTTTTAACTTTTCGACTGTCGTTTCTCAATCAAGAAAAACCCAAATAGCGAAACCAAAGCAAAAACTGAGAAGCAAATGGATGCAATATCCATTGAAGCATGGCGACCACTTATTCCTTGAATCTTAAACAAGTTTTCGGTCTTCTTATCATTTGTGGTTTGCCCATAAGCTACCTCTTCGCCGTTAGAACTATAAGCATAAGCTCTCACGAAATATGTAGCCGTAGGTGTGTCTTTCTCGATCTTCCACCTAAACCCTTCAACGTTCGTTTCATAAGGCTTGTCGTAAATAGTGAATTGACACGTTTTGTCTTTCTTTATGTTGTCGACAGTTTTTCTCCATTTTCGGTCCACTTGGCTTATGGGTGCGTAACATAGCTTCACCTCCATTTTCTTGTAAAGTCCATTGGTTTGGTTTGTGACGGTTTCGTTTAATCCAAATGTAACAACTATATCGTTTTCACCGGCTTTTAAAACTGCAAGTTACAGTAAAAATTTGTTTCGTCACGTACTTAATATACTTAAGTTACAAAATATTTCAAATATTTTAGGTAAGCAATCATGTTTGTTTCACTTTTAATATTCATTTCATAGATCAAAAATATAACATTAAGCTTCTTACTAGTACTTTTTTACTAATTCGTGTTGATTATATTTACAAACAAATTGAAATATAGACAACAAACCCATCAAATACGCGTTAAAACACATAAAAAGTACAAACAAAACACGTCTAGGTTCGCTAATATATACCTTGACCTTCCATAGGAGAGGCGACAACGAAAAGAGACCGTGGCAATGACGAAAAAAGCACATCTCCGTTAGTAACACTTGACAAGAAGCAGAGAATAAGAGAAGCTTTGATAAAAAAGGATTTCATTTTTTTGTGTATACTAAAAATCCATCGAGTTAGGAGAGCTTATGAATGGTGTAGATTTTGTGAAGTCAAACTTTGCAATGTGGTGTAAATTAAAGTCAAAATTGTCACCTTCAAGACTTTAGTGACCATAGTTGAAAGTTGTGGTGTCCAAAGTCTCACTTAAAATGTCTTTTTTCTTTTATGACACCAAAATTCAATGTTTTTGTGCTTTATTGAGCTTAATGGTTTTCACTTTTATGATGCTAGATTTTGGATCCGGGTGCTATGGTTACCATCAAATCAAAAATATAAAAAATACCTCACATTGTATAATTGGTAATGTTTCGCGTGAAGGATGAAGACCGCATGTGGTGGTGATCGTTCACCCACGATAGTGACCAGTCTTGAATAAATTATCTAGTTGTTATTTTTTTTTTCAAAGTATGACACTTTGTTTTAGTTTTTCTTAAATGTAGCATCCTTTATGCTTTGCCTTCTTATGAAATAGTTATCACTAGTTGAGACTTGAGACTAATGACTTTACTTTTATCCCTTAAGTTTTCTTAATTAGTGACTTTTGTAATAAGGCAAATTTAAGAAACTTGTACACCTCAATGGCTCAAATCAATTACTAATACATTGAAACTACTTTAATAAAATAATAAGCATGAAACAGAATAGTTACATTGTTACATAAAGGGATTGAATAACCTCACGTGTAATTGGTCTCAAAAGAAAAAAAAAATACTAAAAAATCAAAACAAAAACAAAAAAATGTCACAAGAGTATTGTTTTTATGTCAGCCATGAAAAACATGTCTGCCCCTTATCTTGGTGTCGCTGCGATTTTGTTGTGTGTTTTCTAAATGTGCATTACTGATAACTATGCTAAAACCTTATGTGATATTCTTACTCATGTTACTATCAAATCAACCTATGAATGCCAATATAAGCACCTACCCATGTGATTTTCCAGCCATTTTCAACTTTGGTGATTCGAATTCTGATACTGGTGGCTTGGCGGCCGCGTTTGGGCAGGCTCCTCCACCCAATGGGGAGACGTTTTTCCATCGTCCGGTTGGAAGGTACTCTGATGGCCGTCTAGTCATCGACTTTATAGGTATGCAACTCCTTGACATGCAACATATGCATGTTACAACATCATTTTTATAAGTGACTCAAATATTGATATAAACGCGGAGTAACTAATAAAATCATGATGTTAACAGCACAAGGTCTCGGGTTACGCTACCTTAGTGCATACCTTGATGCTTTGGGTTCAAATTTCACTCAAGGAGCCAACTTCGCAACGGGTGGTTCAACCATTAGACCCCAAAATACGACTCGCCATCAAAGTGGTTTGAGCCCCATTTCCTTAAATGTTCAGTCATATCAGTTCAATGATTTTTATGTCAGGTCTCAAATTATTCGTAAAGGTAACACATCATTCATATTTATAAAAATTATTCGCAAAGGAAACCGTATAATCATATAATCTTGTGTCTTGAGACAGTTGATGGGGTCTTTAAGGAATTAGTTCCCAAACCAGAAGCTTTTTCACATGGTTTGTACACATTCGATATCGGGCAAAATGATTTGACGGGTGGGCTGCTGTTAAACTTGTCAATCAATCAAGTCAAAGCGTCCATTCCTGACATCCTGGGTCAATTCAAAACAGTAGTTAAGGTGCGAATTGCGTATCAGTTTCTGCATATAGTTGTAGTTCTTACATTTTCGGGTTTTTTCCAATAGGATGTACATGATATAGGAGGGAGATACTTTTGGGTACACAATACTGGCCCGATTGGTTGTCTACCATACATATTAGAATATTTACCAACCAAGCCTGAACAGATGGACGAAACCGGATGTGCTAACCCGTTTAACGAGCTAGCCAGGTTCTTTAACCGCAAGTTAAAAGATCTAGTGGACCAACTACGTACGGAGCTTCATGAGGCTGCCATCACGTATGTTGATATCTGTAGAGCGAGATATGCACTCATTAGTGAAGCAAGCAAGCATGGTAAATATACAAAGTTGATGATGATGATATACAGTGTTTTATACTTTTATTTCGTGGTTTGATACTTATATGGATTGTTGAAAATGTAGGATTTGAGCATCCTCTTAGAGCTTGTTGTGGCTATGGCGGAAAGTACAACTACAACATACATGTTGGATGTGGAGGAAAAGTAAGCGACAACGGGAAAGAGATCCTGGTGGGATCGTGTAAAGATCCTTCGGTTAAGATCATATGGGATGGAATACATTATACTGAAGCAGCAAATAAATGGGTTTTCGATCAGGTTGTAAATGGGTCATATTCTGACCCGTCGGTCCCATTAAAGATGGCTTGTTATAGGAAATGAGACCAAGGTCATTGTATACAATCCTACTTCTAATGTTTTAGTGTGATAGTTTTAATACAACTCATCCATGATTAGCAGTACACCATGAACAAGAAGAGTAACCCTCCGTTCTTCGTCATCGTCACATTCTATCTGCGCCTCTGTACCTCTGGCCGCTCTGGATCTCTGAAGTTGTTGATCCTCCCACTGAGCATTATCTGAACTCCGCTGACATAGCTTTTTGCTCTGTATATTCATACACAAATGGTAACATTTAGATAGACGAATAGTTACGTTCGAATCAAAATAAATAATTTCAGAATTAGCACATGGTGACTGTTTGGCACATCAATCAAATTACAAGTACCGTTCTTTTTTGCACTTGTGTTTTATTCTTCTGGATAGAAGCCTCCTCGTCCCCTAGATCAAATGATGAGCTGCAAGCATCAAATCCATAAAAAAAAATAATAATAATAATAATACTCCGTAATAATAATAATAATAATAATAATAATAATAATAAAAGTAGCTTATACGGAAACAAGAAGAAGTTAATATTACAAAAACAGTTAGTACAAATATTTGGCAATAACAGATGCAATCTAGTGATGTAGGAGCATCATGGATCTGAATATCTGATGCGCTTCCACATCTGCCAAACAATTTATCGTACTTTTATGGTTAATTTTTTTACGGAGTAGGAGATTTGGATACCTTAGATTATATATACACAGCGATGGAGGTGATTTTTCCAACTTAATTCGTCAATGTCTCTTAAGCCCACGACATATAAGTTTGAACTTACGAATTAAATGGAATAGTTACCTCTGCCGCTATATATATATAATCTATGGTATCCAAATCTCTGATTTGACTTTAAATGCTGTAAGAAGTTATCAATTAAAGTAGGATAATTAGCTTTGCCGATGTGGAAATGCATCAGATCCACATGATAATCATCATGTTCGATATCAATGAGATGTGCCACCAAGATAGGGGACGTTGGGACATTAAACCCAGCCGTTACTGAAATCCATGGGATCCCCATGATCTCCGGTTTAAGTGCAGAAGCTTATCACAGCCTAGTTTCTTCAACTATAAATAGCATGGCACTGATTCATGTTTAAAAAAGTCCTTTTCACCACACTTTAGCACTCATACAACCATAATCCAATACTTACTCTCACGCATTTGGGATATGAATATCATAATTTATACTCCCTCCGTCCCAGTCAAAGTGTCCTGTTTTACTTTTTTTGGTCTTTCTTGTTCAATTTTGACCTTAAATATTTTTATTTGTGTTATATAATACTTGATGACAATTATACCAATGAAAATACATTTAAAATCCAATCCATTCATATATTTTTCATCAATGATTATATAACACACATAAAAGTATTTAAGGTCAAAGTTGAATAAGAAAGACTAAAAAAAGTAAAACAAGACACTTTGACTGGGACGGAGGGAGTATATCACATAACATGTACATCAAAGCATATGCAACGGAAAAAGGATCTAAATACTAGTAATTAATTAACTAAATAAAAGAATATGCGTACCTTTGATTTCTAGCTAAACAAGAAATAGAGCATCCAAGAACAAGTGAAACCCTAACTTAGGGTTTATGGAATTCGACTAAACATAGTCAAATAGGGCAAGATCACACAAGCAAAAGTATGATTGATCTCCGTTCTTGTACACACGTATTAATAGCGTTTCAATGTGAAAAGCTAGGTTCTTGATCACGAAACAAACCAAACACTTTGTTTGTGTATCTTGGATCGAAAATCCCAAGGGTTTTGGGATGTAGGATCGGCAATACACAAGAGAGAGGAAGAAGAGAGAAGCTTGGCTTGTTAGGGAATCAAGAGATGATATTATGAATACAAGAGGCCTTGTATTTATAGGGAACCCAAATCTTTCTCTCCAAGTTAGGGTTTGGAACCCCCAATCCCTTGGATCGGCCGGCGATACAAAGCCCAAGGGGTCTTGGCTTGTATTTTCATCTCTAGTCCTTCAAGTTAATATTTAACGACCGTTAACAAAACCCCGTTAAATACTAACGACCGTTAAGTGTTTATTTCGTGAAATTTAATAATTAAATCATATCTTAATATATTAATTATTCAAATATTGAAACTCATACGTAATGTGTGCAATCCCGAAGTCTCGTGTTCGAAACTGGTCATACGTATATTAATTTATATTCACAAACTTAACAGCTCCCACTTGGATATGCATTAATATAGTAATGACATTGGTTAGTCTATCTTAACACCCCAAATGCCCCAAGATCGACCCTGAGTATGGTTTCCTGGAATAAACCTTGTGATGATTGATCATCATACTTATCCTTTTGTTTCTATTACCACATTAATATGGATATGGATCTAAGTCATTCCATATTTAACTATTATGTTTCTCGTTATTTATAATTGATCAAGATTACCAAATCATCTGAACGTATTCCAGATAGACCTTGGGTGCGGCCGCACAAACATCTTGTCAACCCTACGAAGGGCCCAGCAGTATTATACTTCAAAACAAATTTGAAGGAACAAATCTTTTCTTGACTACGAGCATAACCCTTGAACTTCGCATTATCTCCGAAAATAGCCCTTATAACTACCAGTTACGGATAGCGTTAGACTATCTTACAGAAAATGAGCTACATCCACGGCTGTTATCTGGTATCTCAAGTCTGAGGATAAATATTCATGATTTACTTAATGACAAAGATCCATAAAGTACAATCATGTGGTTGAGATCTGTCCTATATTGAATTTATCCATTATTGAATATCATCTGAATTTTGCATGTACAACGCATCAATATACTTAAGTATATTCTACCAAAACTCAGATTTGCCTTAATTCAATAATATTCCCATATTATTGATTGACAACGGACTATTTAGAATAACATAAGTTATTCACGGATTTAAACATGCAAATATAGGATACAATTAATTATTAATGAAAACAAACGTACCACGTACTTTAATTCATTGTGAATAATAATTGTTTAACATCCCTTATCCAAATACTGAATAGATCAATGCATGATAATTTCCATTAATGAATTATGCCTCAAGTCATGTTCAAACATACTTGTTGACAAGGCATAAACCAACTAATTTGATCTATCAGAATTTTGAGAATACTTATTTCAAGAATTCAATTAATGAAGTTCTTGTATGTGTGCATTCAACTATCTTGATAATGCCACATAATATTTCATAAAATGCGTGACATCCTCAACCACGAATTTATGACAATTAAACTACCAAACCTTTTATAGTTTAAAGTATTCTAATTCTTTAATGTATAATGCAACTACGCTCATAGTGAGCATAACTAGTACACATGGCCTTTAATAAGGATAAACTCCAACCATGACTAGCATTGAGTGTCATCTCAATCTTATTAGCATCATTGTATGCAAACAACAATATGCTCTTTTAAAATTCCGTAAACTTTTAATATTCATCGTGTAATGTTTGATATCTTCAAATCTCTCATGATTTGTCAACTATATCAATTACGCAACATTTTGCCATATGGTTCATACTTAAAATTTAGGAGCAATTCCAGAATGAGGATATTAATTCTATATCCAACCATATCCATTACACTTTAGTTATCTAATAACTTTCAATAAGATATTAATGTTGTCAAATCATCTTGTATCCAAACATGATACAACAAATAACATGATGTACATGAATAATCCTTATGTCAAACTTAGATTTTATTCATGTCATATCTTTTCAAATATATGTATCTATCTAGACTTTCTAATAGTATATCATGTTCTTTTAGAATCAATTATTTTACCGCTTATGTTTATAACAATAAACATATATTCCAAGGTTGTATGTTTATTTTCTAAATCTTCACGTGAAGATACATTCCCAAACTAAGACTTAACATTTAATGTTAATGGAATGTTACTTCCTATATGTTATACAACATATATGAAATAAGAAAATAAATATAATACTCCCACTAGCTTTCAGGAATGTTAAGAAATATCTTATTTTAAGTATAAATCAACACTAGGATTTAATAACTAAATATAAGTATATTTCCTAAATGCATGCATCAATCCATTCCTAAGTGATTGCACTTTGTACACTTCCAAAGATTATTTGAATTCAAATACTCCTTTCAATTACTTATCGTCCTCGCACAAGTAATTACCCAAGAAAGAGTTTTGATATTCCATTGCTAATTTCATATAAATGAAACTAAGAATGACAATCATAATCTTTATACAGTTAATGTAGTTAGAAAGAATTTTAATCACAGTTAATTGCTTAAATATGATTAATAATCTTTCCATACATTAAATATGTATACAGAATTTGTCCATATGATTTCTACACAAGAATTTAAATCTCTAGGATTTACATTCCTTCTGAAGAAACCCATCTTCATTCTATAGTGTAACTATAGAGTTTAAGATTAACTACGTTTTCAAAACTAGTTATCTTCCTGGACTGCATCTAAGCATTCATAGTAAGAGTAATTTGCCAAATTCAATGTTTGCAATTCATCAACAGGTTCACCACGATCCTGATACTCATAATCCTCAATATATTATACAAATATTTGAGATATCCTTGCGGATCTATGAATAAGAATTCCATCATCTTGAGATTTAACATAAACATGTTTAATCATCATTATGACTTTGCTAGTGTATTTTAGAAGATTATGTATCTTGTAATTTTATCTTTTCAAGATAAAACTCCCACTTGCCTTTTACAATTTATAGATTATCTATAAATACTTATCAAGTATAGCAACACAAAATTGTTCTCTTTTGAGACATTACAAATACATATTGACAGTTCCTTACATTAGTTTGTTAGTAACCTACTCATAAGCAGTTTAACAAATTCAGAACTTCAATTTTTAAGACTTAATGTGATTCATCACATTCCATAATAAATGGTGTCTTATTAATCTTCTAGGTTGGAGTCTCATTGAGTATATACTACCCATACTCAATTTTCTAACCTTGATAACTTTTGGAAGAATAGAAGATATAGTTATCTTTAATCAAACAATATTACAAGAGTTTGATTTTCCTAACTGAACATACCATACACATTATGTATTTCATTAGGATTAATATTGTAAGTCAATCTTACAATATGTAAGATAAATATATTTCGTTTTGGCTTACCTATTTACCAACTAAGTCAAGTTAATGGTATAATAGAATTTCCAAGGCAATTGCATGATATATAACATAAGTACCTTTTGATCAAGTCACTTCATATCCATGTCTTATCAATAAGACATAAACTGTTATAATCGCAATATACGTTATAAATCATTGATCAACTCAATGACTTCTTGTATATGTCTTAATTAAAAAAACATAACAAGTTAACGTCTTACTTTATTATAAGTCTTGTAACAAAAAGACTTCATATTTATATCTTTCCAATGAAAAATAAATATACATAACTAAAGTAATCATGAACACCACAATTTGGTTTCAATAGTAATTTCAAGTTAATTTATTACTTCATTTATTTATGACATTCCTAGAATACATAAGCACTCAAATTTGAAGTAGTATTAGATTACTTCATTTATTTATGCCATTCCTAGAATACATAAACACTCACATTTGAAGCAGTCTTATTATCATATTGACACTTGTTCTAATAGTTATCTAATTTAGAAACTTGCAAATTCACATAGTTTCATTACATAATTTACCTTGTCATTAATATTCATGTCAAGGTCTCACTGACGCTAGATATTAACTCCAAGTGTTCTATTAACTAGGATGTGAATAAGACTGTTGGGAACACGTTTTGTACTAATTCAAGTATTGATCATAATGTAATAGGTTGCTTAGGCCTTTAAGTTTGTTTAAGGCTCAGCCCATGTAGAAGGCCCATGGGCTGTGTCATTTAGTTAATTAATTATGTTGTTTAGGGCTAGTAGCCCATTCTATTGTAAAACTATAAATACCCCTCCCATCCAAGGGAGAGGTGTTGGTTGATGAATTCTAATCATTTGATATTATTGTGTTAATCATCTCCCTTCCATCTCTTTCTCTCTCTAGCTTTCTCTCTCTAGATCTAGTAGGTAATTAGTAGGTAATTAGTGGTAATTAGTGGTAGCTTAATTCATAAAAGATTAAAACATCAAGTGGTATCATTCGCCTAGGGGTAATTTAGGTTGTTAGAAGGTTAGATCTAAGTAAAATTAAGAAATCCGAATTGTTAGTGTTCATCCGAGTTGTTACTGTTCGTCAGAGATATATTCATCGAATTTTTGTTCATCGAAGTTTACTTGATCGAACTTGTACGTTCATCGAACTATTGATTATTCACCGAGTTAGGTGATATAATCGAACTTCTGGGTTAATCGAACTTCTTGATCGAACTTTCGTAACCGAAATTTCACTAGTCGAACTTTGTTATAGTCGAACTTCAGCAATCGAATTTTCACTAGTCGAACTTTCGTAGTCGAACTTTGGTTAGTCGAATTTCAGCAATCGAATTTCACTAGTCGAACTTTCGTAGTCGAACTTTGGTTAGTCGAATTTCAGCAATCGAATTTCACTAGTCGAACTTTCGTAGTCGAACTTTCGTAGTCGAACTTTGGTAGTCGAACTTCTGTAATCGAATTTCAGTAGTCGAATTTTTAGGAACCGAACAACTTTGATAGAACAAGTGTTTAACCGAACAAGTAATTGATTCTTATCTAATCTTCACACAACAACCGTCTTTATCCTTTAAAGATCCTTCACCGTCACAAGCTACACGATGTCTCAACCACCTCACTTCAATTACTACTACCAGCTACAGCAACATCCACAACAACAGCAATTTCATCCTCAGTATCAACAACAACAAGCATTCGTGCAACAGCATCAATTTCTTTCTCCACCACAAGTATCCCCACAACAGATCATGCAACAGAATCAACAACTGCAGAATTATTCTTCCTATTCCAGAGAACCTCATTGGTTTAAAAAGATGTGTGAGGCAATTAGTAGTCAGCAATCACGTCATAAAGCTGGAAGTCAAGAAACTCCACCAATGCTAACTCCGGGTAACTACGTGCAATGGGCTAGTAGATTCCTCAGATTCGTTGAACTGAAAAAACCTCATGGTCAATACCTCAAGAAAGTCATTGAAGAAGGACCCTATCCTATTCCAGCCACTGTCGTTCCAGCAACTTCAGAGAGAGAAGAAACAACCACTCCCACTCCTGTGGCCAACTACACAACTGAGCAAACATTACAACAAGAAGCAAACCAATTGGCAATGTCTTTCATACTTCAAGGAATTCCCAATCCTATCTATCGAAGTATTGATGCTCAAAAGACAGCCAAAGATATGTGGGAACATGTTCATCTTCTCATGGAAGGAACAGAGTTAAACCAGGAAGATCTTGAGTCTAAGTTGTATATGGAGTACACTCACTTCATCATGGAACTAGGGGAAACCATTGAGTCTTACTATCACCGTTTCACCAACATTATCAATGACCTTGATCGTCATGATATAAAGTTACCAAAGATTGCTGTTAACTCCAAATTCCTTGGATGTCTTGGTCCTGAATGGCAGAAGTATGCAACTTTTGTAAGGCAGACAAAGAAAATTGGTGATGTCAAATATGGACTCATGTATGATTACCTCAGACAACATCAATCAGAAGTGGATAAAGAAATTGCAGCACGAGGAGGTTTCACATCCGCACCAACATCAAACTCACTTGCTCTCGTTGCTCAATCTAACTTTCTTTACCACATCAGGAATTTGGCCACTCATCTTTTCAACCAAGTCTTCCACCCCAACCTCATAACCAAATCATTTCCTATGAAGCACCACAACAATACTCTGATAACCAGATGGTTCCATACAACAACACCGATTCAGTAATGTACTCAAATGCAGATTATGATGAAGAAGAGGATGCTTTCAACTCTCTTAATGAAGCATTTGGATTGATTGCTAAAGCTTTTGGCAGATTCACCAAATCCAACAACCGTCTTCGTTCATCTTCAAATACCAGGAATCAGGCAGTTGTTAATGATGGCAGAGTAGAAATTCAAAACCGGTCTTCAGGCAGATATGGTTTGGGAAATCGTGGATATGGTACTCAAAGGGTTCAGTCAGGAGGAAATAGGTTCAATACTGCAGGGGCAAACAGAAACAATATGGGGAATGATCAGAGAGGAAATTCGACTGTTGGGAATGGTCAGAGAGGCATTGTAAATACGTCTATCACATGTTATAACTGTGGGGGGAACGGTCACATGGCTAATGCTTGTCCGAAGCCACGAACAATGGGCAGTGCTTATCACAAAGAGGCTCTTCTGATGGCACTCAAAGATGAAAAGGCTGCTGGAAGGTTGACTCAGAATGATCAAAGTTTTATGGCTAATGTGGAATCAGATGATGAAATGGAAGATCTAGAGGCAAATGCTGCAGTCATGCTTATGGCTAATATGCAAGAAATGAATATGTCCGAGTCAGGCCCGGTCTATGATACCGATGGTCTTTCTCAGGTACCTGATTCTACATGTCTCATACATGAAATTGCGTCACCATCTGTATCTTCATCTACAAATGAAACTTTTGATCAACATGATTCATTTTCATCACCATCTGATGATCAAATTAACACGGTTGTATCATTTGATGATGATAAAACCGTTGTTTCTTTTGATGATCTCATTGATGATGACCATTGTGATCATATTGAACAAAAAGATCATTTGAATGATCAAGATTCGGAGTTACAGGCCTTGTTATTGACCACCCAGTCACAAATAGAAAAATGCAATGACATCAATCAAAAGCTCAAAGAAAAGATTGCATTATTAACAAAGGATAATGAGTGCTACCAACAACAACTTTCAGGATATTTTAAACAAGATAAACGTGAAAAAGGTTTTGAAATGGCTTTCCAACAAGAATATGTAAAGGTTCAAAATTTAGAAAGTCAAGTTCGTGAGTTAACCGTTGCCAAAGCTGAGCTTTTCTCTCAAAAAGAAAAGGATCAATTTGAATTCAAAAAACAAATTGATGCTTTAAATTCTGAGTTGTTAAAAACTCAATCTGAGCTTTCTACATCTCAGAAGGATCTTCTTGCAGAAAAGCAAGCCACTAGGAAACGTGTTGACTCATATCTTGATCAAATTCTGGATTTGGAAACAAAACTCAAAGAATTTCAAAATGTTGTGTATAAAACGGGTAATTCTGTAACACAAATTCAAAAACTGACTGTGAAACCAAGTCCTAAGGGAGTAAGTTTTGCACTTGGAAGTGACACACCCCGTAATTCACACAAAGCACTCAAAGACAATCCTAAGTTATACGATGCAACATTTTTGTTAGATGACACCTTTCAACGTGTTGTTATGTATTATGTTGATGAAGAAACTGATTTTCTGGCACAAAAGATTGAGGGTCGATCAAATTCACAAAAAGAGTTTTCAAAAGTACATTATGATTATAATGCACTACCTCATTTGAGCAAATCATTTGTCCCTCCTAAGGACCATCCAGAACAAACGTTAACATACACAAACATAAGTGCTCCTTCGTCTATAACTCCTGTCCCCACGACTGCTGTACATTTCAAAGAGTGTCTGACAGAGGATCTTGCTGATCCACAAATGCCTCCAAAATGTCGGGTTCTTCGATATTTTCAGACATTTATGGACGACATTTCTCGTTTGGAGAATGAAATTGAGTTTAGTTCTCAAATTCCTGTCTCTTCTTTTCTTTCTCCTGTTCAAAAAGAAAAGAAAGAGATTCTTCAAAAGAAAATTCTTCCTCATGTCAGAAATCTGAAGAAATGCGCAACAAAATGGGAAGAGGAGTTACAAACGGAAGTAGCATCTATGCAAACCATTTTCAAAGCTAAAGATGACAAGGTTCAACGTCAAAAACTTCAAAGGAAATTTTTAGCAAAAGAAAATGATCGACTCTTGGAAAAGGTTTTGTGTTATGACGTAGTGTCTGTAATTATGAATTCGCTCTATGAATCTGGTAATGCTTTACTTGTGAATGATCATGCTGTGGATAGTAAGATGTTGCGTATGGAGATTGATAATCTGGTACATGAGAATGAGAATCTTCGACAGATCAACAATGATGTGGAAAACAAAGTTTTTAATCTTCAAAACAGGCTTGACTGGTGTCAAAAACAGAGTGTTGAATTTGAACTTAAATTTCAACATCTTATATCATCTTTATCATTTCAAAACAGTCATGTTCCTGAAAAGTTTAAGGAAACAAAAGCTTTCTTAAGAATTAAACTGTTTGAAAATGAAAGGGAACTGAATGAAATTCTTCAAAACCGAAATGACACAGTCCGCCTCAATCGAAAATTAGATTCACAAAATCAAGAGTTCCAACACATCATTATTGATTTGAAGAAGAAGATCAGAGTTTTAGACACAGGCAAAACAAATACTCATAAGATTGCCCCAGGGATGTATGTAGTGGACAAAGAACATACCCAAGCATCTGATGTAACCACTAATTCAGCTACTTGTACTTCCACAGGACTAGAAACCACATCTAATGTCAGCCATTCCAAGACTCACAAGAAAAAGAGGAAGAATAGAGTCAAGAAATCTAGGATGACGTTTTCTAAGTCTGAAGAAGTTCCAGTTAGTAGTTTGAATAAGACGAATGTAACATCAGGAATAGACTTGCACTTATCTGAGTCTAGTTCTAGGATTGATGTAACAGATCATGAATCTTTAAATATTAATGAAGATGTTTTGGTTGATGCTACTTGTGTTTTTTGTCGTAAAAGCATATTATCTGGTGATCATACAAAATGTGTTGCTAAAACTTTGCTGACTAAGAGAAAGAAACGAACTAGTGGCGCTTCCTCTAGGCTTAAAACCAATGCAAAGTCCATTTTAGGAATGCCTCCACTAGATGTTTCTGAGAAGACAATGGACAAGCCCAAATCCAAAACAACTACTTCACCTAGTGCATACATTAGAAAAAAGGCAGAGACTAGTTGGACCTGGCAACGTTGGTTACAGCACACTTTTGGTTTTAAATGGTTACCTAAAGTACTAATCTCTTGTGTTACTAACCCAGCGGATCCAACCGTTATCAATTCTCCACCTGTTTCCAATGTTTGTGATGCAGGTGATTCAAATCGTCCTTTGGATTGTTGATAGCAGGTGCTCCCGACACATGACCGGAAATCTCAAACTTCTTCAAAACTTTATTGCTAAGTTTATCGGAACGGTCAGATTCGAGAATGATCACTTCGCTGCAATTATGGGCTATGGGGATTACATTAATGGGAACATCGAAATCAGCCGTGTGTATTATGTTGAAGGCCTTGGTCATAATTTATTCTCCGTGGGACAATTCTGCGATGGAGACTTGGAAGTAGCATTCAGGGAGAAAACTTGCTTTATTCGTGATCTTCAAGGCAACGACCTCATGAAAGGGAAGCGCGGAACCAGTCTGTATACTATCTCCCTTGAAGGCATGACAGCTTCTACTCCTATTTGTTTACTCTCCAAGGCTCATCCCACAAAGGCTTGGTTATGGCACAAAAGATTGTCTCATCTCAACTTTAAAACCATCACTGACCTTGCCAAGAAGAAATTAGTTGACGGTTTACCAAAATTCAGATATGCCAAGGATCACTTGTGTTCTGCGTGTGAACAAGGGAAAAGTCACCGTGCTCATTTTCCTCCCAAAACAGAACACAGCACAGACCATGTCCTACAACTGCTTCATATGGATTTGTGTGGTCCGATGCGATCTCAGAGTATTAACGGGAAGAAGTATATTCTGGTAATAGTGGATGACTACTCAAGATGGACTTGGGTCTATTTTCTTCGGACTAAAGATCAAGTTCCTTCTATCCTCATCACGTTTCTCACAAAGATTCAAGTTCAAGTCCGCAACACCGTCCGCATTATCAGAACAGATAACGGGACTGAATTTAAGAATCAAATCATTCGGGAATTCACTGAGAAACAGGGTATTGTTCATCAGACATCAATAGCCCGCACTCCAGAACAAAATGGTGTAGTTGAAAGACGAAACCGTACGCTCGTGGAAGCAGCTCGAACTATGTTGATCAATGCTCAATTACCGGATTATCTTTGGGCTGAAGCTGTCAATACTGCTTGTTATACTCAGAATCGTGCCATGATCAACAAACGACACAGCAAAACACCATATGAGCTTATACAAGGAAGAAAACCAAACATCAACTATTTTCACGTCTTTGGAGCATTGTGTTATCCGAAGAATGATAAGGATGATCTTGGTAAACTTAAGGCTAAAGCAGATATTGGGATATTTGTTGGATACTGTGAAAACTCCAAGGGATATCGAATTTGGAATCGTCGGACTGGGGATATTCAAGAAACCATACACGCTAATTTTGATGAACTCACTGAAATGGCTTCTGAGCAAGACCACTTAGAACCCGCACATAACCGTCTAAACTTCCCTGAATCTTCAACTGCACCCCTACCTTTCAACAGGAAGGACCTGGAAGATTTGTTTGCACCAATGTTTGATGACGTTCGTGTTACTAGTGCATCAGATGCTTCCACCAGTTCCGCTGCTCAACATGTCATACAACAAGCACCTGATCCATCAGCATCTACCTCTACCGTAGTTGCTGCCGATGCACCACAACCTGAACCATCATCATCAATGGATACAACACCTCCACCAGCAGTTGCAGATTCTTCCCCCATTTCTAACAATGTTCCAACACCATCAGGATATGACGGGAACGCCTTCTTTAATCCATTTGCTCCACCACCAATCATTCCAGATACCGGAGAATCATCCTCGAGCAATATGGACCCGTCATATCATCACAACAACATTCAACACTACCCATCTACTCATAAATGGACAAGGGATCATCTGTTAGTTAATGTGATTGGCAATCCAGATAAACCAGTTATGACACGACAGAAACTCCACACAGATGGTGAAACCTGCATTTATGCTCTCACCGTTTGTCAAGCTGAACCGAAAAATATCAAAGAGGCCATGACTTACGACAATTGGATTGAATCAATGCAAGAGGAGTTGGATCAGTTCAAAAGATTGGAAGTCTGGGAACTCGTTGAAAAACCAGATGGAGTTTATGTTGTGGGTTTAAAATGGATTTGGAAAAATAAGCTGGATGCAGAAGGAACGGTTATTCGTAACAAGTCTCGGTTGGTTGCTAAAGGGTATAGCCAAGAAGAAGGAATCGACTTCGAGGAATCTTTTGCTCCAGTAGCTAGGCTTGAGGCAGTGCGAATGTTTCTGGCGTACGCGGCTCATAAGAACATCACAGTTTACCAAATGGATGTGAAGATAGCATTCCTGAACGGACAACTTCGTGAAGAGGTGTATGTTTCACAACCAGAGGGCTTCGTCGATCCAGCACATCCACAACACGTATACAGGCTTAAGAAAGCTCTCTACGGCCTTAAACAAGCCCCGAGGGCATGGTACGATAAACTCGCTGCATTCTTGATTGCTAATCATTTCACTAAAGGATCTGTGGACCCGACTTTGTTTATACAAAAACACGAGGAGGACATTCTCATCGTACAAATTTATGTGGATGACATCATTTTTGGGTCTACCCATAAAAAGTACTCAAATGCTTTTGCAAAACTTATGAAACAAAACTTTGAGATGTCCATGATCGGTGAATTAAATTTTTTCCTAGGATTACAAGTTCACCAATCACCTCGTGGTATATTCTTGAGTCAGTCCAAATATGCACAAGAGATATTAAAAAAGCATGACATGACAACTAGTGACACCTATAACACCCCTATGTCCTCCTCATCCCCGAAGCTAGATGCTGACATACATGGGAAACCCACTGATCCTACAAATTATCGTAGCATAATTGGGTCTCTCATGTATCTCACCGCTAGCAGACCGGATGTTGTATTTGCCACATACCTGTGTTCACGCTATCAGTCTAACCCAACAGAAAGACATTTATCTGCTGTTAAAAGAATCCTTAGATACATCAAGGGAACCATTCATTTGGGGATCTGGTATCCAAAGGATTTTGGTTTTGCACTAACTGCTTTTTCAGATGCGGATCATGCGGGATGTATTGATACAAGAAAGAGTACATCCGGTGGTGTTCAATTCCTCGGTGATAAGCTGGTGTCCTGGCAGTCAAAGAAGCAAGATTGTACGTCTCTCTCATCAACGGAATCAGAATATGTAGCCATGTCTGCCTGTTGTGCTCAAATCATTTGGATGCGATCACAATTGATGGATTATGGTTACATATTCAACAAAATCCCGATGTACTGTGACTCCAAAAGTGCTATCGCTATCTCGTGCAACACAGTGCAACATTCCAAGTCCAAACACATCGCTCTCAGATATCACTTCATCAAGGAGCATGTGGAGCAGGGTACCGTTGAGTTGTATTTTGTGGGAACGGAACACCAATTGGCGGATCTTTTCACGAAGGCTCTACCTCATGATCGTTTTGTGAAACTGGTTCACCAAATTGGAATGAGATGCCTGACTCCTCAAGAATTAGCGAACTTTCTGAAGAACAACTAATCGAGTCTTGCTCTCTCACTATCTTGTATATATATTTTAAAAAAAAAATGTGTGCAAACGATTGATCTCAATCAAAATATGTTTTTGCCCATTGTTTCAAAGTTTAAAATTTTTCCACAATATCACATATTTTGAGGGGGAGAAACTTTTGCACATTTATTCATAAAAATTCTTCGTCATCTTTCTAAATCATCATATATTGTTTGTCATCAGCGTACGTTAACCATTAAACTATACATATCTTAACCGTGGACTTAATATAAACATAAATGTATTGTTAAAAGGTTAAATATGTAAAATGGAAAAGAATAAGGACCATAACAGTCAAATCAGTTAACTCAACTCTATATATACACAACTCATTGACTTAGGTCAAATTTTTATCACACTTTCAATACACACAATTTCATTTCACAAAAATTAAAAACGCGCGCTTCATCCGGATCTTTCAATACCTCTAAAATTCGATTAATTTGTTCTAATTGTAAGTCTTTCATTTGATTTCTGTGGTACTCATTTAACTGAGAACGTTGCTCCAGAGATTATTCATTGTTAGATTTACATTAGGTTGTTAATCTGATTTAGGGTTATGCTTGTGCCTATCTTTGTGAATGAGATTATCTACTTGTGTGCTTATTTTTTGTGATTAAGTTGATTTGTGTTAAGTATGAAGATGAATAATCGAAATTCATATCTGTTAATCGAATGTTTTCTTGAGATAATCGAACTTTCAAAATGAGAAAATGATCGAACATTAATCGAACTTTTGGGGTAATCGAAGTATTGGACTAATCTCCGAGTTAGGAGTATTATGTCTGGTTTTGATCGAACTTTGTTTGATCGAATTTTCTTTGATCTAATTTTCTTTGATCGAACTTATGTTTGATCGAATTTAGTTTGATTGAAGTTAATTTGATCGAATTTAGTTTCATCAAATTTAAGTTTGGTCGAACTTATGTTTAATCGAACTTTGATTTAATCGAACTTTGATTTAATCGAAATTTGGTTTAATCGAACTTTGGTTTAATCGAAATTTGGTTTAATCGAACTTAAGTTTAATCGAACTTTGGTTTGGTCGAATTTTTTGCTTGATCGAATTTTGGCTTACTGAACTTTGCTTAACTAACCGAACTTTTGATTGATCGAACTTTTGTTTTTTCTTTAAAGTTCAGGACTGAGTGTGTATAATAGAAATTTGTCTAAGTATCTTTGATTGTTGAGATGAAAAGTGTTCAAATGTTGAGCTGTGTTCACTGAATGAGATGGTTTCCATCTGTGCTGCATTTCTTCATTATTCATATTTCATCATATTCCTTATGCTCTGCTGGTCAGAAGTTATATGTGCATCAAGATGTTTTGTTTTTACTTAAGTAGTGATCCTAGAATATGTGATTAGTGATGAAAAGTGTTCTATTGCTTAATTGTCTGAACTTGTATCTATATGATGATAAGCAGTCTAACATACAAAGGGCATATCTGACTTACTCACTAACACTCATATTATATGCTCTTGCGTATTGTTGTATGTTTGTGTTCTGCAGTCAAACATGTCACGTGCATTATCTCAAGCATCACACACATCCAAGAAGGCCACTCAAGCTACAGAAAAACCCAAGATCGTTCGTTGCAACTCAAGAGTTGATTTCGATAATCTCAAGTGTCATCCATCATGTCAAATCATCGCAGAAATCCTTGCTAGACACTTCATTCGTCCCGCGTTAACCAAGACAGCAAGTGTTCCAATGGATTTTCTTAATCAGTTCTGGGAATCAATGACGGTCAACAAAGACCAAACATCTATCACTGTCACTCTGGATGCTCTTGAAATCTCATACACAGTTGACACTCTGAGGGCCGTTCTTGAGCTACCCAAGGAAAACTCAGGGAACTTTGAGAAGTTTCAAAATAACCCAACATTTCCAGAGATGGCAAGAACTCTAGAAATGCTGGGATATGATGAATCAACTGAAGTAATGTCTTCAATCTATAAAGTTGAAAGAAAGTTTTTTCCACAACCTTGGTTAACAATGTTCGGCATCATTAATCAATGCATCACTGGAAAAACCACCGGCTTAGATCACCCAAGACTTGAAAACCTGCAGTTTTTTTGTGGTATTGTCAACACGAAACATCTTAACTTTGCACAGTATATCTGGAGTGACATGATCTTTCAATGCAAGAAATTCCAAGAGAGCACTAAAGATTCATATATCCCTTTTCCTCGCTTCACCAAACTCCTCATCGCTCGTGTTATGAAAAAACACCCAGAGCTACAACGTCCAAATTCTGAGCAGATGCATACCGAACAACATGATCATGTCCTCACTCGCCTCAACATCCAGATGACCGATACAGACAAACAAGGTGCTCCAATCCCTGATTATTTCCTGAGTGATGACATTAGGAACACAGCAGCATTTCTTACATATGATAAAGCATTTAAAGCTCAGAAAGTGGGGTTTGTTCAGAAAAAGGAAGCATTACCCAAAGGATCAAAGTCTAAAGGGAAGAGTCATTCACTCCCAGATCGAGCCACTACTTGCCGATCAAAGAAATCTGAAACAGCTAAGAAAGGAAAGACAGTTACCAAAGCTTCATCAGCATGGCAACTTCGTGATGAATCAAGTGATGAAGAAGATGACGATAATGTTGGGATTAAGAAAGTCAAAGCACAGAAGGGGCTTGAAAAGCTGAAATCTATTATGGGTCCATCTGATGAGAAACTAAAGCAAGGCAAGGGCAAGTCTATCAAAGCAACAGATGTTAGTTTTTCACCGATTCGACCGAATGAAAGCTCAGAAGAAGAGGGTGACGAATCAGATCAACACACTCATACCCCATCGGGTTCTGAAGCTGAAGCATCAGATGATGACAGACAAAGTGAAGATGATGAAGACAAAGATGAAGAAAGTGACAAGGATAGCAAAGAAAAAAGTGTGAACAACGATGAAAGTGATGATAAAGATGAATCTGAAGATGAGCAAGATAATCCAGATGTTCAGCCCCATACAACCATTCTGCAATCACCACCTACATCTTCAGTGGCCCAATCATCAACTGTCATAAGTCAGCTTGAAAGCAAACTGAATCAAGTGTTGAGTAATCAAGACGCCCGTGAAAAGGAATATCAAGAAACTAAACAGAAACTGTCGAGTCTTCAGGAGCAGGTGGACAAACATATACTGAAATGTGATAACGTTGATTTGAAAAAGGAAGTTGCTGAACTGGTTCCAACTGAGGTCTTCAAGACTCTTCAAGATGCATTTCCTGACATGCTCAACAACTATGCCAAGAAGAATCTGGAAGAAGTTGTGGCAAAGTTGATGCAGACAATACCAATCACTATCAGGACATTACCTCCACAACCATCTGGATCAATTCTCAGAGAACAACTTCTTGAAGAAATTCGAGAAAATCCTGCAGAAGATGAGCTCAGGCAAGCATTACTTAACTCAATCAAACGAGCTGAAAAACAAGATGAACCATGCAAATCAACCAAGTCATTGAAGCGACGACAGGATGACCCAGAAGATCAAGGAAAGAAAAGACGGAGACCTTCATCTTCAAGCCATGGTCCCATAGCACAATCATCTGGAAAAGGAAAACAATCAAGTGGACCAGTCTTCAGTCCCATTGGAAGTGGTCAATTTGAGGACGTAGAATTTCACGAGAACATTAGTGCAGATGATGAAATACCTTATGTACCTACAAGTGTTCAAGAAGCTGTGGTTCCTTCTGGTCAAGTTAATGATGTACCATTACCAGAATGGGTCAATCCAGGAGCCTCAAAATACGACTGGTTTGAAGATATGGTTGATGCTTACCCTGATGAAGTTGACAGCACACCCGTAGAAGGATCAATTGTAGACTTTACCAAAAGACTGAAAAAGGCAATCAAGGTTCAGAAGTTGGGGTTGTCAGATATCATTCGAGTTCGCAGCTCAGGCTTCACTGAATTTAAAACGGTAACTACTACTGAGATAGAGTTTGAGTATAATCTTGAACAAGTTGCACGAGCTCTTGGAGATAATATAGCTGATGAACAAACCCATAAATCTAAAGAACCATTGCACTACAAGGACTACACCAAACCATTACCCCTCATCGGTCACCCGAAGAATCCTAAGTTACCAAAAGAATACTTCTTCAATCGAGACCTAGACTATCTCATGAGTGGAAGCACGGATCCTACACGATATGCAACATCACTATCCAAGTATCCAGCAGCTTCATACTCCATAGAAGATTTGGAAGAAAAGGTCGACGATTTATGGAACCATGACGTTTATGTCTACAATGACGATGCTGTTTTTGGGATTCATCATTGGCGACATATGAGGAGATTGTCCTACAAATACTTGGTCACCACGAGAGTTTCAAGAAACATAGATAAGAAACCCTACCAGAACTCAATCCGAACCAGTGCTGAAACCGAACCGCTGTACGGGTATAACTTTCTAACCAAGATCACCGTGAGAAGATCAGATGACAAAGAGTATTCGTTCTGTGAAGCTGACTACCCATACTTGTCCCGCAATGATATAGAAGACATGTACCTACTGAAGATTCAGGGGAAACTTGAACATCTTCCTGGCCGTCTTCAGTATGACATCATCAACTCCATTCTCATATTCATCCGCAGCATTGTCATAAGGCATCGAGTTGAGGACATCCAACTTGGGGTAGAAAGCTACCAAAAACGAGTTAATCTCATCAAGCCAGATCTTGACCGGCCGGGTATTCATGGTCAGCCTCCTTATACGTTCATGGATAGACCGTTTGGAGTGGTTTACAAACGGAGCAACTGCAGTCCACACTTCATGGGATTTGAAGAATTGATAAAGTTTGGGGATAAGACATTGGTAATGGTCAAGACAGAACTTGAGTCAATCTTGGATAGTTACTACAAGGGTTCAAAAACGGGAGTCATGAAAGTGGTCAAATGGAACAGAAATGATGCCAAGCAAGCAGTCAAGTTCATCAAAAGAATCAACGACAAGCTTCAGTTTCGGACTCAAATGCGAAGATTGGAAAGTTATGTGGGAGGAAGAGCAAGAATTCCAAACATTCTCACCTTCCGACGTCCTGCCTAATTTGTGGTACAATTTGTGTTATTTGATCATCATCATTTCATTTCATTTTTCGTCATTCACTTTCACATATCACAACGGCTTGTGCACACATCACAGTGTACAACCCGCTCTTGTAAAGAAAGGACCCTGAGGTACGCTTCAATGCCTCAATCCTGAAAAAGGAGCGAAAGCTTCTTACTTATGAGCAGAATTAAAACCAGAAATTTTTTCAAAGTTTTTTAAACAATTCTGCTCATAAGAACGAGTACTCCCTTGTTAAGGGGGAGTATTTGAAAAATCTTTGTTCTAAACTACCAACGTTCTTGACATTCTTCCACAAACACCTCAAAAAGAGCATATTTTAATCAACAGTTTTTTTCAAAAACAACATTATTATGCTATTTTTGAGGGGGAGAATGAAAAAGTGATTAAAATATGGTATCTCATTGCTGGAATCTCATGAGTGTAAGACTCAAGAATTGACCCTCGAATTGACGATAATAACAGTCAGTAGTCGAAAAGGTATATCCGGGACGGGTAATAATTTCAAGCCAGTTCATCTGGTGATGTAAGCGTGTCTCGCGAAGGATATATCTGAGTAGAATGTACCAATTTCGAGCGACGATCTTTGAATATGATCGGGACGGGTAATAATTTCAAGCCAGTCCAACTGGTGATGTAAGCGTGTCTCGCGAAGGTCATGTTCATTGAAAGTCATTCAATTCAAAAAGTGCCCACTCTTCCCGACATGTGCAAATTTCAAAGTGATTTACATATGAGCACATGTTAAGGGGGAGTTCTTCTGAAAATAACAAAACTCTCAAAGTGTTAACAAAATGTGTTTTACAATCATAAACACTTTGAGAGATTTTCAAAAGGTTTGGTTTTATGGCATCATTAGGATAGTCATGGAGTTATAAGGTGACTAAGGTTAGGGAAAACCGTCCTATGATCCGCCAGAGCCGGAGGGATCTACCCAAGGACAACACAAATAGTTTAGAACTAGAAAGTCCTAGGTATGATTAAAAAAGGAGAAAATGAATGAACGGAGAAAGAAGGGGTTGAAGAATTAAAAAGAAAAGCAAAGAAAAGGGTGAAAAGAAATAGCCCTCCATTTGTTCAACCTTAGGGCAGACACCGGGTTCAATTCATAATCTACTGGTTGATGAGCATCACCGGTATTGAAGAACAAAGACGTCATGGACCCAGTGACGCACTGCACTAAAACCTTCCAAGCCACTCAGGTGTCTCTCAAAAGACACCTGTTTCATTCTCACGGAGAACCCTTCATCATCTATCGACCTCTCATTCCGAGAAGTGTTGATATTGAAAAGGAGGCAATCTGCTCCACGCCTCCGACGACCAAACAAATGTGCACTAATTGAGTCTAGAGCCATGAGATTCATAAAAAGATCTCTTAGGTACACTTAGTATTACACTGCTGTTCTACATCATGGGCAGCAGATGTAAAATTAAGAAAGTGTCCTTCGCAGATCTTAGCAATCTGCCAAGAACATTCATGAGAAAAGTCACAATTGTGATTATCAATGATTGAATGGAAATCCTGCCAGAGCAACATCAAACAACTCTGACAGCAGGTCACTTCGGTAACTCCTTGTGGGTTACGCTTAGTGTTTTGTCCCAAACGGTCTACAGTCGTGGGGTGATCTCCAGCGACTCACTGAATCGTGGGTGCACTTCGGTGTGTCCGTGTAAGCCCTCTCGGGGGTATCCGGTTCAGAACGGCCTGGGCAAGGATTAGAGAAAGTCTTCACACTATGCTGTTGACGATCTCGAAGTCTGAGCCTGTAAGTGCCGGTTGGTTCGTGCTGCTGCTGCTGAGGAGCTTGGAGACCTGGAGTTCAACCATCACCAAGACTCCATCATGTTCATGTCCTGAAGATTTGTTCTCACCAAGACTCAAAATCATCAAAAGTTCAGAATATGTTTAAGAAAAGTCTAAGTTCGAGCACTACAACCTTTCATATGTTAAAGATTGAAGAAGTGAGAACAAGATTGAAGAACGTAAGTCACAAGTCATATGAACATGATGGAGAGGACACGAAGACACCAGTATCAAAAGATCGTTGGAATACGGCAGACCACCACCATATCACATCACATCACTTTCAAGAACAAAGAACAAAGATTATGAAGACGTCAAAGCCAAAGAAGCAAAGACGACGTCATGCAACCTTGATGACCAATACTTAGGGGGAGATTGTTGGGAACACATTTTGTACTAATTCAAGTATTGATCATAATGTAATAGGTTGCTTAGGCCTTTAAGTTTGTTTAAGGCTCAGCCCATGTAGAAGGCCCATGGGCTGTGTCATTTAGTTAATTAATTATGTTGTTTAGGGCTAGTAGCCCATTCTATTGTAAAACTATAAATACCCCTCCCATCCAAGGGAGAGGTGTTGGTTGATGAATTCTAATCATTTGATATTATTGTGTTAATCATCTCCCTTCCATCTCTTTCTCTCTCTAGCTTTCTCTCTCTAGATCTAGTAGGTAATTAGTAGGTAATTAGTGGTAATTAGTGGTAATTAGTGGTAGCTTAATTCATAAAAGATTAAAACATCAAAGACACATTAGAACATTAGTCTCTTATCTTACAGTCAAGATAATCCTTTAAATCATATCCCTATGTGTTGTTGCTTGCACACAATAAATATTTCTCCCACTTGTGCATGGAACAATATCATGTATTGTAACCACTGTGAAAATCTCACTTTATAATAAACTATCTTATAGAAAAACTATTCCTTTTCTACGTGTAATTTTTTTTTAACTGTTATCTTATGTAGATCACATCCTCGATAAACGTGCTCGCAACTCAACCTTAACTAATTTAAAATTTAACTATATAAAACATACTTGACCTAAAACTTTATGAGATCTCATTTATCACTTTACGTTATTTCGTTAACGTACGTTTAAAACTAAATGTTCTCTATCTGATAAGAGTTTTTATGAAACCCTAAACTAACATAACAACAAATGTAAGTAACAAAACCCTAAAAATATTAAAGTACAACTTATTTAACTAAGGTACAAGTGTCTAAAGCTCAGAAACCCTAATTCCATAATAACTCCCGGTAAAACCCTAATTATATTTAAACTTTGATTTTATGAACTAAATTTACAAACCTTAATTTATTTGCATGAGATTTTTACAAAATATTAATGTACAAGTTATTTAAGCCAATGTACAAGTCCTTTAAGCATAGAAACCATATATTTATAAAAACCCTATTTAAAACCCTAAATATAATTATTTTTAAGCACAATTTACAAGTTACTCATGCATAACTCTTAGAATTTAATTTTTCTAAACTCACTAAATATTTGTACAAGTCTTTAAACTCAATGTACAAGTGCCTAATGCACAAAAACCAAAAATCCCAATTATATACTTTTTAACTTGATAAAATAAATATATAAATTATATAACTTAAGAAATTATTAAAACTATATTTTTCCTATATTATAGGTCATAGTACAACCCTAGTAAGCCTATAGTACAACCCTATTAAGCACACCCCATTTCCCTTTTCATTTCCATAAAAATTCGACTCACACATTAAATAAGAAACCTTAGGATAAATTCTACACAACTAATTCTTAAACCAATCTTGTTATTTCCCCTAAACCCTAAGTACCACATGTTAAAGCCCAAGGTACAACACCCCTAAGCCAATTTGATCCCCCATTTCATTCCCTAATCGGCCCTTAGTACAAATCCAACTAAACTAACCTCTCAAATACAACCTAAACCACAAAGAACCTCCTCTAGTCTAAAACCCTTCCCTCCACATGTCCCTCTAAATGGCATACTTGATTATTATGAAAACACATCACTCCCTTCTCTTCCATAAACCCCACGCCTCACCTTCTCCTTCCAACTTTTCAAAGAAACCTTCCACATGTCCCCTCCTACCCCACCAAAACCCTACTTTCCTTTTTATAAATAGCAGCCTAAATCTCACTACTTACCTCACACCAAATTCGACCAAAACCTCTCAACAAGTTCCCACATCAGTCGAACCATATCAAAACTAGCCTGATCCCCTCTCCCTACTGATCAATAGCCCAGAATATAAACAAATACAAAAACCCTAGGAGGCTTAGAAGTGAGAAGTAATCGGTGATCAAGATGCAAACCCACTCGACATCCTAAAACCCTACTCGAACCATAAACCCTAAGTAAGTTAACCTATCCCTTTTCATTTCATTTATTTACTTTGAATATTATTTAAAAACATTATTAAGTAATCACTAATAACAAACAAGATCAAAAACTATAAGTTTTCTTTTTCCTTTTCTTGTCTGATCGAACCAGTAATCCAAACGCACCTTAAGTATTCGAATTTTAGTAACAACAAATCAAGAACCTATAAAAATATGTTAAAGATGGAACAAACTTTGTTAATACAAATATCGTCCTAAAAACGTTATTTATATTTTACGATCTTTACTTAGTTTTGTTAATGACAATTACAAAGTATATCTTTAAGCAAATTATAAATACTAGCTAAAGTCTCTTTAAAACACATTTTACATTTCACAAGTTTACTTGGAAATACATTTCATACATCTACATGTTTATTTCCTTAAAAGGAAACTTTATTTCTAAAATGATACAATGACATCATGGCATGCATCATACATGTAATCTTGGTAAGATCTTGTAATATCTTGGATAGATCTTCAAGTAAGATAGTTGACATTGGAAGATCTTGATATGACAACACAAAGATATGGAAAGATTGGAGAGATTTGGAAAATCTCTTAGCTGTCTTACCTCTGGCATGCCCACGGATCCCTTCGACATAAAGGACGGATCCCTTTTAAGGGATCCGCCGAGTGTTTATCAGCTTGCCTATAAATAGCAAGCTGATCACTTGGCCTTCTTATCACTTAGAAAGTAGAAAACATATATTCATTCATTTACTAACCCATATTAGTTATAACACTATCATTGATCTCTCTTTTGTAGCAAAGAAGATCAAGTAAAAGAACTTCAACAAAACATACTGTTGCAAGTTGTAGTAGTTAGGGTCTGTGTGATCTTTGTGTAATTCACACATCATTATTTGTATCATTTATCTCAGTGAGTGTGGTTAGTGTTTTAGTCCTCAAAACACAAAGAGTGTAGGGAGTGGTTGTACCCTTGTGAAAGAACTCGACATCTAGCTTAGTGTCGGTAATTGTTTAGCTTAGTACCGGAAAAGGAAGTAAGCAACGTGTAAAGGTTTTCTCCACCTAGAAGAGAGTTTGTTTCTTAGTGAAGGATAACTCTCGAGTTAAAGGCTCGGGGAAGTGGAGTAGGGCAAGGAAAAGAGTCCTTGTAGCCGAACCACTATAATCATCCGTGTTATGTGGTTTGATCATTCCTCTCTTTTCTTTTCAGATATATTGTTTGATTATCTTTATGTGCATAAGTTTAATTGAATTCACATAACTAACAAAACGGTTTAAATTAATTTTAAACGGTAAAACTATTCAACCCCCCCTTCTAGTTTTCCACAATTGGCATCAAGAGCCACGTTACTTAAGATTTTTAAAATATACTATATTTTAAAACTTAAAACGACCCATGGATTTTGAAAACTTTAAAGAAGAAAAATCTATGCAAGAACCGCCACTATTTAAACAATATAATTTTACATTTTGGGAAAACCGTTTTGGGATCTATGTGAAATCAAAGAATCGTAGGGAGTACTCTAAATGCAGGAATTCTAGTCAATTGGTAGAAGAATGTTCAAAGCCTTCAAAGAACAAATCCCAAAAAGCACTCATTAGTAGAACTTGGAATGAAAGTGAAAAAGATGACGACAAGCCAATAAACAACAAGGTTGCTCTTATGGCTAATGAGGTACAATCTAATTCATACTCTTTCATTAATGATAACATGTTAGATATAGAATATAATAAATTATATAAAATCATTCCTAAAATCATAAGCAATAATAAGATCTTAAAAACCAGAAAGGAACTTTTAGAAAATGAAATTCATCGGTTAAAAGAAAAAGTTATAGGATTAGAAAAAGACAATGGTATTACAACATGCTTATCATGTCAGAAACTAAAACACGAAATAAAACCAGTAAAATTCACACAGAAAGATTTTATCAAACACAACAAATGTAACACCCCGACCCGACAAGGGTAGAGATGTCACAACAATGGTGACATATCAGAATCATACACAAGCATACATCTTCAATAATACAAAGGAATAATAAGTAGGTAAAGGTAAAAGGAAATAGTGCAAGGTATAATAGTGGTCAAAGGTAAGTAATTTATATGGTAAAGGTAAACAGTAATCCACCACGAGCCCAGAAACAGAGATATAATATATATAATCATGCCATCATCATCAATCAGAGGGTGTCCTCTCAGTAACCAGATAATATGAGGGATGTCCTCATGTATCAAATGGAGTAGCTAGCTCCTAGAGGTTGTGAAAGATGTGTATCGCACACACCATCAGTCACCAGAGATATAACAGATAATATAAACAGATAACAGAAATCAGATCAGATCTAGGATGCATCCATACGCCCCAGGTGGCCAGAGTCTACCAATAAACACCAGATAAAATAAAGTCAGGGACGGGACAGGTCATCACTCTCCTGCCCTAGAGTCATGCCATCGGTGCATCAATGACATGGACATGAAACCCTCATGCCTAGTGAAGTGGCTCGGGTATCAAACCGTGGGTCAAAGGTCAAGTATCATGTCATAAACAGAGGGTCATGTAAAAAGGTTCAGATTATAAAGTCCATGTCAGATGTTATAGAAGTGTATATCAGAGGTTCAGAAATCAGATAGGTTTATATCAGAGTTTATAACAATGTTCAAGTCCAGGTTCAGAAATAGTGTACCAGATTAATGCTTATATCAAAGTTCAAATTAAGTTTCAAAACAAGAGTTTATAACCAGTTTTAGAATAAGGTTTAAATCAAGGTTCAATAGGTCATATCAAAAGTTCATAATCAAAAAGGTTTATAGGTTCATAGAAAAGATTTTAATTCAAAGGTTTCATATTTAACTTGTATTTAAATAATCTTTCAGTGACTTTCATAAAATGATGTTTGGTAAAACCTTCTTATACATATAGTCTTTAAAAGAAATTTTCATAAAACCTTTAGTGTTGTTTATAACATCGTACTCAAAAGCTTTTCAAAACATTTTCATATCATTAAGGAAAGTTTCCAATTTCAGTTAAAATGTCAAAATGAATCTTCAGGGTATTCAGAGGTTTGCATATTCAGGTCACAAGGTAATGAGTCAAGTATCAAGGGAAAATTCAGAGTCAGATATCATGTCAGAATCAGAGTGTTATAACAAGTTCATATTTCAAAAGGTTTATAACAGATGGCTCAGAATCAAGTTTCATAACAAAGTTCATATCAGGAATTATAACAAAGGGAATCATATGAAAGGTTCAAAGTAAAGGGGATCATAGCAATGGCATCAATACAGAAGCTGACAGATCAGAAAAATGAAAGAGATCATGAGAAACCTGTGAGAAGGTTCAGAATATCTGTACCTTATACCGCAAGGGAAAACACAACAGAACAATAAGGGTCGGAAGCAAACTCCATCTTCAGCGGATCTACACGAATTCATGATTGTCTTATTAATAGCTTGTTTATTCAGATTACTATTTTAGTCGGCTTTCCATTTTTAGTAACTTTCCAGAATTAGTAAGTTTCCATCTCTTAGGGTTTTAAATGTCAATATGCCAGAGTTCAAGGTCTAAAGTGTAAATATTACAAGTTACCATTTAACTTCACAAGTTATCCAGAATTACACTTTTAACCCTTCAGGTTTCATAATTTACAAATTACACCCCTTTAGTTAATTAATTTACCATTTAAACCTTATAATTATATGAATCACAATTTAACTCTTATCATAGTTACATTTACACATCAAGCCCTTCATTACACCAATTTTACAGAAAATACCCATTAAATATATATAGTGTTCGACAACCCCTTAAGTTTCGGTAATTACAAAATTAGTCCTTGTATTTCTCAAAAGTGCAATTCGAATTATAATTTATCCATAATTACATATTAAGCCCTTAAATATTCAAAGTTACACATTACACCTTTTATAAGACCCTCATGTTATAATTTTTATATATTCTCCCAGATCTATATAACATTACAAAAATATCCCACAAGTTTTAATAATTACAAAACACCCCCTTAACAATATATTTATCAATCGGTAACCATATTTCATCAACAAAACTAAACCCTAATAATCCCAATCATTAGGCAATAATTATATCATCATTATACAACATTAATATTCCAGATTTCATCACACAAAAACCCTAGACCAATCGGTTTAATATTTTTAACGATTTCCCTTTGTATTTTCAAAAATCTGATAAAACAAATAAATTCATAAGTCACGATTTAGGCTCTAACAATTCGAATGACCATTTTTCTTATGCTATATGAAGTATATAGAACTCATGAAAATTATATCCAAAGCTCAGAAAATCGCATGTATTTTTATATAGCCCGATTACGTTTTTAGGGTTTAATAGCTCGTTATTTTTTTCATACGATTTATATAGTGTGCATGATTCGATTCCACCATTTTTCACCTGTTATATATGATAAGTAAAGTGTTAGATCAATACTAAAAAATTTATAGAACGAAAGAATCACACGTTGTGATTTTATGCTTCTCGGCTCAAGGTTTTTCGACCCAAAAATTCGCCACGCCCAAACGAACGATCCCAAAGATTTGTAGCTATTTTTCCCACCTTCTTAGCACTTGGAAGAACACCATAAAAATACTTCTTTGCCTCAGAAAATTCGAATTTAGTGTGTGTGAATTTTAGTGTGTATCGGTTAGGCTTTTTAGGGTTTTAATGAGCAAAAGAAAATCATGGGTGGTTATATGAGGTTAATGACCGAGCAAGGGGGGAGGGAGGATGCTTAAGAACCGGTATTGATTGACCAAGAAATCAATTTACCATTTTTAGATTATTTCCTTAATTAATTTGTGGTTTAAATATTTTAAATAATAAAATTATATCTTATGTATTTTAATTTATAGAATTCGGCCCATGTGTGTTTTGGGTGTAATTATACATTTTTGTACATTGTAAAAATGTTAGAAGCTTGCCTCAAAATTATCTCACTTGATTTGTAGTTCGTTTCCAGAGATTCGGGATTACTTTGGTACTTTAAATAAGCTTTAATTAAATTTTAAATTTTCAGGGGCAATTTGGTAATTTTGCATGTTTTAGATTTTCGGGTTTTACAACTCTTCCCTTCTTAAAAAAAAAATTCGTCCTCGAAAATTGAAGTCGCAAAGTTAGACAGAGTCGTAGCAATTCGCAAAAGCTCGTCACGAACAACCTCACGCCCTGGGAGGTTCTTCCAAAAGGCTCTTCAGAATAAATGGTTTCTCATGACTCAGATCAAAACGAGATGGGTTCAGATTTCTCAGAAGGAGACAAAATAAGTTGATCTTGATCAAAAGGCCATGCAACATAATGAAGGATATGCGAATCTTCTAGAAAGCTCATATGGAATACGAACAAGATTTCAAATCGAATTGACTGTACCATCAGTAGAGAGTTTCTACAAGGAGTTCAAGGTTTATAACTGAGGTCAACAGAATGCAAAACGAGAGTCAAAACTCATCCAGATATCTAGTGAATGGGAACAGAGTATACGCATAGGTAGAATGAACCTAATGTCTCACTAATCACGGGTAAACCAACGGAGATCAGATTCTAAACTTCCTAGGTACTCCCCCAAGATATCCTATGGCCACAATGAGTGCACGTTATATGATGTAAGTATTATCACGTTGATCAGGAGTCATAATACTAGCACCACATAAATATGCCTTCATAATGATCATACTTTATCTCGAGTCGTGAGTATAACAACCTATCTTAATCCACCTAGTACTTCTACAGTCTCAGAGTCAACCAGATCAAAGTCATAGTCAAGAGAGAAATAAGACTATTCGCAAGAGTATCGGAATTTCCAGATTGCCTAGCAGAGTAAGGCACGCCGTCACAAGCATCAGATTTTCCACAGTTCGCCAAAATTCCTCAGAACAAAACCATCATCGAACGTACGAAAATAAGCACGGGGCTGAAATGCTTCTAGGAAACTTAAATCATTAGCGGATCTTATCATGATATAACGAAGCTTAAGGGAGTCAACGGAAATGAAAACTAATCGTCAATAACTTCGGTCTTCACAGAATCAATTCTTCCAAACATAAAAGGTCTGATCCAGAAATCCGTTCATTCAAAACATCAAATCTCTTCAAGTTCGGTTAATCTGTCTTCGTTTTTTTTTTCCATCAATCTGGAAGTGAAGCAAAATCGTCTGGTTCATCACGCCTCCTGCATTTCTTCTTGGAATGTGATGGAGTAATGTGAATTTCTGGCACGATCTTTAAGTTTCTTCATCATCCAGTCTGCTTCCGCCCTCAATTCATCTTGGTACAACCAAGATGAATAGGGAAGTGAGATTGTACGTCTTCATCAGCTCCAGGTTCACCGTCTTTCTTCTGCATCGCCAACACTTCTGTCTTGTAAGGAATGTCTTCACTCTTCAGGGTAGTCATCGCTGTTGTCAACTCTAGGTCAGGTAGTGAAGTAATTCTTCTGATGCGTTTCTAGTTGTCTTGATGCATACGCAAAACCTTCTGTGTTGCAAGGGAGCATAACCGAGTCTCTTTCTGAAATGTCTCAAAATTTGTTTCGTCTGAAGGTATGGAAACAAATTTCTATTTCAGCCTTCCAAAACTCCGTTCTCAATCAGACTAAGCTGTTTCTCTCTGGTCACGAAATTTATCAAGGGTAACGCAAGTTGTAAACGTCTTTAGAATTCTGATGCAAGGTTCAAAAGATTTCAGTTTACCATTTTGTTATCGGTCTTGACCATTCGGTGATAGTTTCAAAATTTGCGGGATTTAAAAGGGATATTCTCAATCAAGAAAAACCGTTTTCTCAACAGATATCAATCTCTCTGAATGCACAAGTGATCGTCAAATTTCTTACAAAGTGCAAAAATGATTTTCATGTTCTTCTTCGTCTCCGAATGTACTATTAAGTCATACAATGACCATTTGCCCAAATACTCACGAGAACACATTCATTTATCAAATTTACATAATAGTCAGAGCTTTAGCTAATACTATTAGCGTCACAAATCTTTATATCAGTCGTTACAAATGCAGACAGCGATCTCAAGAATAACCTCAATTCATAATTTCATCTGAAGGAAACTTCGCGTTCTGAAATTGAATAGATATAAAGTCGTTTCAGGGTGGAGAAATAAGGGTTCCAAATAGCAATACGGTTCAGCTTCCATAAATCAATACATATCTCCTGTCATCATTCTTCTTTATCGCGAACAAAACTGAAATACGCCAAGAAAATACACTTAAGCAAACTTACTTCACACTCCGGTGGAAAACTTGGTGGTTCAATCAGAAATCGTGTTTCAGAAAATTCAGGGTGCCAAGTAATTTCCAAGATAAGGTTCATTCATTGTTGTACGAAATGGGTTCAAAGAAGACTTCATAACCGCGAAAGTAACACACGAGTCTCCAGAGTAATAATGATAGTCAAGAGTTTAACAATCGGTAATTATGGTAGGGAGTTCAAAATTGTTTCAAACGTCAAAGGTGAGATATAGGAGGATAGTTGTCAAACAACCAATCCTTTATCAGAATAAAATCGGAGTTAATTACCCAAGGAAAGACAGATCAATATAGCAAATCTTATCGTTCAAAATGAGAGGGAAACATTCTTATACTCGTGGTTAAACACCACAAGGCTTTTCATAAGGACAGAGATGGGTAAGACGAAATCAAATAGTGTCAGAAATTTCATAGATGCTTATCAAAACAAGAGACAATTAACAGAAGGTATCAAATGCTTATCAAAAGCAAAAGACAAATAACAGAAGGTGTCAAGTACGTCATCGCCAAGGAGATTTTCAGAATGCCCGTAGAGGCATCAAAATGAGTAACAGAAGGATCAGAGGTCAGAGTCAGACTCTGCAGACAAGGATCAAATAGTGTCAGGCAATTACTATGCAGTTCTTAATGCCTTCGAGATTTATTTAATTCACAAATCTTGGGTAGTGTAAAGCATAAGCTTTCAATTTCTAAAAGTGATCTCAACAGACTTAAATCAAAAGCAGGGCATGAATCAGAGTGATGCGGAAGCAAAATACTTAAACAAATGCCTTATAGTCTACCCATTCCTCACTGGTCAAAACTTAAGTTCATATCAAGAAATCCTAAAGCAAGTCCTCAGGGTGTTCTCCTATGTTCTTACAGTGGAAGCCTAATGGTCCAGAACTCACAGGTCAAGGGTAAATGTATTACGAGTCGCAGCCTATCGCTCTGATACCATAAATTGTAACACCCCGACCCGACAAGGGTAGAGATGTCACAACAATGGTGACATATCAGAATCATACACAAGCATACATCTTCAATAATACAAAGGAATACAAAGGTTACAAGAAATTACAAGGAAAATACAAAGTTTATAGAGGAATAAATACTAAGTCTGAAAATATAATTCTTCTAGTCATCTATATCAAATGGCTATCACAGTGTAGTCTTCTAAGTCCAATGGTACTCATCACTCATATCCAGCTTCCTACTAAAACCCGCCGCAGGAAAAGAAATGCGGTTGAGCTACGAGAGCTCAGTGAACAGATATAACGGTAACAAAGCAGTAATAAAGAATAGTACAGTGTGTCAGAAATATATGTCATGCAGATATAATCAGAATCAAAGGATAAATAAAGGAGTAAGGATAAAGGATAGGGAATAATAAGTAGGTAAAGATAAAAGGAAATAGTGCAAGGTATAATAGTGGTCAAAGGTAAGTAATTTATATGGTAAAGGTAAACAGTAATCCACCACGAGCCCAGAAACAGAGATATAATATATATAATCATGCCATCATCATCAATCAGAGGGGTGTCCTCTCAGTAACCAGATAATATGAGGGGTGTCCTCATGTATCAAATGAAGTAGCTAGCTCCCAGAGGTTGTGAAAGACGTGTATCGCACACACCATAAGTCACCAGAGATATAACAGATAATATAAACAGATAACAGAAATATGATCAGATCTAGGATGCATCCATACGCCCCAGGTGGCCAGAGTCTACCAATAAACACCAGATAAAATAAAGTCAGGGACGGGACAGGTCATCACTCTCCTGCCCTAGAGTCATGCCATCGGTGCATCAATGACATGGACATGAAACCCTCATGCCTAGTGAGGTGGCTCGGGTATCAAACCGTGGGTCAAAGGTCAAGTATCATGTCATAAACAGAGTGTCATGTAAAAAGGTTCAGATTATAAAGTCCATGTCAGATGTTACAGAAGTGTATATCAGAGGTTCAGAAATCAAATAGGTTTATATCAGAGTTTATAACAATGTTCAAGTCCAGGTTCAGAAATAGTGTACCAGATTAATGCTTATATCAAAGTTCAAATTAAGTTTCAAAACAAGAGTTTATAACCAGTTTTAGAATAAGGTTTAAATCAAGGTTCAATAGGTCATATCAAAAGTTCATAATCAAAAAGGTTTATAGGTTCATAGAAAAGATTTTAATTCAAAGGTTTCATATTTAACTTGTATTTAAATAATCTTTCAGTGACTTTCATAAAATGATGTTTGGTAAAACCTTCTTATACATATAGTCTTTAAAAGAAATTTTCATAAAACCTTTAGTGCTGTTTATAACATCGTACTCAAAAGCTTTTCAAAACATTTTCATATCATTAAGGAAAGTTTCCAATTTCAGTTAAAATGTCAAAATGAATCTTCAGGGTATTCAGAGGTTTGCATATTCAGGTCACAAGGTAACGAGTCAAGTACCAAGGGAAAATTCAGAGTCAGATATCATGTCAGAATCAGAGTGTTATAACAAGTTCATATTTCAAAAGGTTTATAACAGATGGCTCAGAATCAAGTTTCATAACAAAGTTCATATATGGAATTATAACAAAGGGAATCATATGAAAGGTTCAAAGTAAAGGGGATCATAGCAATGGCATCAATACAGAAGCTGACAGATCAGAAAAATGAAAGAGATCATGAGAAACCTGTAAGAAGGTTCAGAATATCTGTACCTTATACCGCAAGGGAAAACACACAACAGAACAATAAGGGTCGGAAGCAAACTCCATCTTCAGCGGATCTACACGAATTCATGATTGTCTTATTAATAGCTTGTTTATTCAGATTACTATTTTAGTCGGCTTTCCATTTTTAGTAACTTTCCAGAATTAGTAAGTTTCCATCTCTTAGGGTTTTAAATGTCAATATGCCAGAGTTCAAGGTCTAAAGTGTAAATATTACAAGTTACCATTTAACTTCACAAGTTATCCAGAATTACACTTTTAACCCTTCAGGTTTCATAATTTACAAATTACACCCCTTTAGTTAATTAATTTACCATTTAAACCTTATAATTATATGAATCACAATTTAACTCTTATCATAGTTACATTTACACATCAAGCCCTTCATTACACCAATTTTACAGAAAATACCCATTAAATATATATAGTGTTCGACAACCCCTTAAGTTTCGGCAATTTCAAAATTAGTCCTTGTATTTCTCAAAAGTACAATTCGAATTATAATTTATCCATAATTACATATTAAGCCCTTAAATATTCAAAGTTACACATTACACCTTTTATAACATTATTTACACCGAGAACCTTAAATTTTCCAGAAATTTCACTTTTAGTCCCTCCTTTTTGATTTAATTTCAATTCGCCACCATATTTACAAAATAAATCCTTATCTCGCCCAATTTACATATAAGACCCTCATGTTATAATTTTTATATATTCTCCCAGATCTATATAACATTACAAAAATATCCCACAAGTTTTAATAATTACAAAACACCCCCTTAACAATATATTTATCAATCGATCGGTAACCATATTTCATCAACAAAACTAAACCCTAATTATCCCAATCATTAGGCAATAATTATATCATCCTTATACAACATTAATATTCCAAATTTCATCACACAAAAACCCTAGACCAATCGGTTTAATATTTTTAACGATTTCCCTTTGTATTTTCAAAAATCCGATAAAACAAATAAATTCATAAGTCACGATTTAGGCTCTAACAATTCGAATGACCATTTTTATTATGCTATATGAAGTATATAGAACTCATGAAAATTATATCCAAAGCTCAGAAAATCGCATGTATTTTTATATAGCCCGATTACGTTTTTAGGGTTTAATAGCTCGTTATTTTTTTCATACGATTTATATAGTGTGCATGATTCGATTCCATAATTTTTCACACGTTATATATGATAAGTAAAGTGTTAGAAAAATACCAGAAAATTTATAGAACGAAAGAATCACACGTTGTGATTTTATGCTTCTCGGTTCAAGGTTTTTTGACCCAAAAATTCGCCACGCCCAAACGAACGATCCCAGAGATTTGTAGCTATTTTTCCCACCTTCTTAGCACTTGGAAGAACACCAAAAAAATACTTCTTTGCCTCAGAAAATTCGGATTTAGTGTGTGTGAATTTTAGTGTGTATCGGTTAGGCTTTTTAGGGTTTTAATGAGCAAAAGAAAATCATGGGTGGTTATATGAGGTTAATGACCGAGCAAGGGGGGAGGGAGGATGCTTAAGAACCGGTATTGATTGACCAAGAAATCAATTTACCATTTTTAGATTATTTCCTTAATTAATTTGTGGTTTAAATGTTTTTAAATAATAAAATTATATCTTATGTATTTTAATTTATAGAATTCGGCCCATGTGTGTTTTGGGTGTAATTATACATTTTTGTACATTGTAACAATGTTAGAAGCTTGCCTCAAAATTATCTCACTTGATTTGTAGTTCGTTTCCAGAGATTCGGGATTACTTTGGTACTTTAAATAAGCTTTAATTAAATTTTAAATTTTCAGGGGCAATTTGGTAATTTTGCTTGTTTTAGATTTTCGGGTTTTACAACAAACTTAAGAGATTTGATAAACATCTAAACAATTTAGATGACATACTAAGGTTACTAAAAATACCTCATGGTAGTTTCAAACCAGATTATATGAAAAATGGTTGCTTAAGTGATTTTCAGAATCAAACTACACCAACTAAATCAGTGACCCACGGATCCAAACATTTGGATCCGCGTGAGATAACCAAAGGATCCGTAGGTAAAAGTCAAAACTTAAAAAGTACTAAACCTGTTAAGTTATCTAGAGAGCCTAACAATAATACAATTAGAAGAAAAGATAAGAATGAAGTTAAAACGACAGTAGACACTCCAGTAAGTAAAGAAACAGTGTTTAGTGAACAAATTCCATTTGATTACCTCCAAGATATTAGTGAACCTTGGTAATAGTGTGATTAAACCAAATGAACCCATGAGATGTTGGGGACCATATACTTGAGCTTTCATTTGGTACGCTTGAAAGAAAGGATTATGGATTAATGGATCTCCAAGATACATTGCTGAAAACAAATGTATCTTCTTAATCCACAAAGTGTTCAACAGAGGTTACATGGCATTCTTAGAAACAATCATTGTAAAAAGGTACGTTTCCTCTTGACTTCTCATGATGATTGCTCTCATAGATAATTCAGATTCATACTCAATAAGTATAAGTTATTAGGTACCGTGATTAGTATCACATCCTTTGTGATAATAGAAATAAAGTATTTAAGTTAGCATAATAAGTAGGAAAAGAATCTTAAACCTCTATGACATAAAACACCTAAAGACAAGTAGTGTCTCATCTTCTTGGATTATATCTCAACTATATAGCATCAACTCTTAGGTATTAGTTCAAGAAACCTATTAGGATTCTAACCAAGTTGAAATATAACCAACACCTTTGTGAGTAATTAGATATGTTGTCACTTCCATGAAAATTCTAAATTAAGTTCTGACTTAACTCTAGGATTCCTCAAAATACTTAGAAAGAAGTTAATCTATTTTAGGATAATCTCACCACTTCAACCCTAATCATAAAAAGGCACATTTCCCAGGAATTCATGAAAATGTAAGGTTTATACCATTCTCAAAAGTCAAGGAGTTGTTGAAGTCAACATTCAACAAAAGTCCTCCTCCTCCTAAAGACATCATCTTTGGTAGATAATGACTTTTGAAAATCACTCACCAAGGATAAAGTTAGTAAATTCATAAGATGACCATAAACACAGAGATACATAAGATAGAATACTCTATCCCATAGCTAGTACTCCAAATATGATATAGTCTACACTTTCAAAAAGATTCCTACTTGAAACCATCAAATAACTTAAGAGACATTTACGATATCCCAAAGAATCAGGTGTAAAAACCATATTTATCTCAGTAATTAGAGATATAGGAATAATTCAAACAAAGTGTGTACTAATGTGAGACATTGTATCACATCATGATTTACTAAGAAACAAACGGTCCTTGCTACCTTAAGGCAAAGTGTGGAGAAAACTCTCGTGGTTTATGATATTGACCTCTATAACCTTCTCCAGTGTTGCAATAACATTGTAACCATTCATCCCAGCAAAAGTTTTGCTTTCCATCATCATTTCCATGCTTAGATAAGTAAATATCCCGAATTGAGAAAGTTTCTCAAAAGATAACATTGATAATCCTCTCACAAATACATCAAGTAAGAACCTTACTTCTATGGTTTACTGAAACCTAGAAAATAGTTAAAACATTTGTTCGAATCCTAGTTCAACCAAAAACGGAGATAAGCAAACACACGTTCTGATCCTGCGGATCCCTTCGATAACAAAGGCGGAACCCTTGTTCGGGATCCGCTGGATCCGTGTATTGTTGAGAAAAATTCTCAAATAAACAAACACTCCTTATTTCTCAGTACACTAATTAAAACACACAAAACCTACTGATTATCGACCCTCATCACTCTAAACTCAAAAATTAGACTTCTCTCCACAATCAACTCGTGCTTAATTGATCAAACTGTAAGTATTCTAATTCATTCTAATTCCTTATCAATGTCTAGGATTCCTAATTAGTTACACCAAATCAAAAATTGGAATCATGCATTTTTCAAATCATGAAGCACTTCAAAAATACATTGAATCAGTTTTTGATTAAACATCATAATAATCATCAAATACTCCATTGAAATACTTAACACCTCTCAATCATTGTTCATACAAAATCAAAAACGTTATGTTTTAAAAAACATCATAATATTAAAATGTACTTTTTGGATACATTTAAAACAAAAGCATTTGAGTTATCTCGCAAAAACTTGCTTCAAAGAAGTCGAGATAATCGCACCTTCACATTGCACTCATTTAGAATACTTCTAATTATAACATTCATGTCTAGGTGAATCATGCCTCCCGCAACTAATTATGATCACAAAAAGACTACCAAGTATCTACCCAAACATCATCAAACCAAAGGTCTAACAGATGCTCAGGTCAAGATTTTTAAAACACTAGAAAACCGTTATGTTCATGAAGGTAGAACTATAGACTCATCATTCTTAGAAGAAACTAACATCCGTGAACAACTGGCCTTCATCCACTTTGATTCACTCCTAGACATAGATGAGCCTATCGTTCCTAGGTTCATTCTTGAGTTTTATGCTTCAGTAAAACTTAGTACTGATGACTTAGGATTGCTAAACATTCACTTCAAAATAAACCAAAGTCAATTCATTTTTCCTTTAGTTCACTTCGCAGAAGTTTTAGGTGTTCCTAGTCAAGGAACTTGTTTCTACTCAGACAAATGGCCCTTATCCATTCTTGAGTCTAACCTTGGTCGTGAATACCCATACGACACTCCACTCACTCCCAAAGAAATTATCCGTGATCACCTCTTCAAACCTAGAACCAACCCTACTAATAAATTCCGTGGCAAACAAGTAAGTCTAGATCCATTTGCTATGGAACTTAATGAACTCAAACCTGAATTTAAGAAACTAGAAGAAATTATTAGGGCAATGTTATTAGCACTGTTGGAAACAAAGATCATGTGAATGCAAGCTTATGTTACATGCTCTACTGTGTGTCGACCCATCAACAATTCAATTTGGCTTACTACATCGCCAAAAGAATGGTTGACATACCTGTCTTAGGAAAAACCGCAATGCCATATGGAATGCTCCTCACCCGTCTATTTAAAGCTTCGATTCCCATCCCTCCAAACTCAGTTGGTTTTCTTCCAGACTACATCGAAATCCAACATACTTTCGTTCCACTTAGTGAAAATAGAGTAACAGTTGGGAAAGGAAAACGTGCCTATATTTCATCTTCATCTTCATCATCATCGGCTAGCGATGAAGATGGTTTACCTAACTCCAAGATCCCTCCACTCGATTACTTACGTCAACTTCCTTCCATTGATAATGAGTCTGAGGAACATCGACAAAGAAAGGGAATTTTGAAGAATGTAGGACGATGGATGATGAAACTTCGAAAGGATCAAAAGAAAATACTCAAAATGTTGAAAGATAAGTGAGATAGTGGAGCTTTTGGGACTAATCTTTATTAGACAATGTTATGTTAGACATATGTGTTTCTTATTATGGTAGTACTTGATGTCAACTAACTCATATTTGCAGGTCGATAACATTTAGTGTTATCAATTTTCCGAGAATAAGCTACTGTTTGGCTTAACTCAATTTTAAGTAAGTTATGATGAACGGATTTATCCATATGCAAACGTATGTTAGAATATACATATTTAGCATATTTATAGTACATATTAGCCAATTGATATATTCTAGGAGAATCTTCAAGTCTTCATCGAAAAACGCGAAATTTGCATTGCTCTCTGTTTGTTTTAGGATTTTTTGTTCGGCGGATCTAGCGGATCCCTAAAATTGGATCCGCCTAGTGTTTATGTTGGATCCGCCAATCTTAAACCTGCGGATCAGACGGATCCAAAGGTTTTGGATCCGCATGCCTTGGCAATTGGATCCGCAGGAATACATAATAATCTTTTTCACAAAATCCAACTCATTCCAATACTTAGATTGTAGTTTAGTTTTTCTTAGGAAAATCCACCTCCCACCAAAATTTGAATATTTGTCCTGCTCATAACTCACAGACTCTTACCCTCTCGAAAACAGTGAATCAATCACATTTCTCCCTTTTGAGTCATCATTCTGCATACCTTCATGTCAACTCCATTCCTATGGATTGACTTTGTCATTAGGACAAATTACTTTATCGTATTCCAAGTCCTTGAAATTTACACATCATTAATCCAAACACCAACTTCCATAAAAATAGGAAGTATATATTAGAACCTTAAGATGATCATAACAAACACCAACTTCATCTTCTTTACACACCATTCCTTATGTCTAGACCATACAGACAAACCGCTAGAATTAGTGTTAGACCTTACTGGCTCATTAATCCAGTTCCAAACGTAAGCTCACCAATCATATCCACTACTACCACTACAACTTCTATCATAACTCCTATAGTCAACATGCCTTCATCTCCAAACTCACCATCACCAATCATAATTCCACTAGGTACAACATCATTACCCACGTATAGCACACCGTCACCTATAACTACACCAATAACTTCTTCATCATCACCTGTACAATCTGAAGAAAGAAAATCATCATCACCACCAAATTCACCCAATCTTCAACCACATGATTTACTTACCACACTTCAACGCATTAATGATTCAATGTGGCTAAATCAAACAAACACTCAAGAAAATGAAGAACATGACACTAACCTTTGTGACACCAAGGATTTAGAAACCATGTGGCTAGCATCTATCATATCTCCATCAACACCAACAAATTCCACTTCATAGAAGCTGTTAGCTTTTCTTAAATATCATCTCAATGTACTTCATAGAATTATTCTATGATTTCTTCAATCTTTAGGGATTTTCTAATGTAACTTCAAGTTTGAGACGCTTGTCACAAACAAATTTTCAATGAATAAAAGTTATATTTCAATGTTTGTAGGTAGTACGGATCTAGCGGATCCCTCATTTTGGATCCGCCATGAGTTATCGTTGGTTCCGCCAACCTTCATCTTGCGGATTCTGCGGATCCCATAAATTGGATCCGCACGAGTTATCGTTTGGATCCGCAGGAATAACAGTCAATCTCTTAAAACTTTTCGACTCATCTCGATTCTCACATTTTAGTTTCTAGTGTTCTTTAGAATAGGTTCACTGATCATTATATATCTTATAATAATTTAGAAACTCTTAGAAACTTAAGAACAAAATTTCCCACCAAAATTTGAAATTTTAGGAGTAAATTACCTTTCTGCTACAAGCAAGGAACCCTTTCTAGGGATCCTTCAAATCCGTGAGTACATCACATCACAGGATTTTCCAATATCCCTTTGCATTTACTGCATATCTTCATCATATCACTCAACATAAGTTCTATGGATTGACTTATGTGATGTGATATGCACAAATTTTTGTTCCAAATCATTAGAAACCAACATTCTCTATTGGATTCACATCAAATCCAAACACACAGACTCACAAACCTTTTGCCTATAAATTAGTGCTTTAGGATCATCACTAAACTCACACAACAACCATTTTCTCTCCTGTACATCTTAGCTATCATACTTCACCATGACCAAGTCAAATAACTCTTCCACCTATAGACCTCCAAGAAGAACAGCCCGCATTAGTGTTAAACCATGTTGCTTTGTTAACTTAGCAAACTCATCATCTGATGAAAATTCTCCTCTCAATATATCATCACCCATTACTAGTGAAAATTTTCTCACGCTATCAACACTAACACCATCCAATATGGTCATACAAACTCCTCCTCCAACAATCACATCCATAGCAACCACATCACCACCCGCTCCATCACAGACTATCAAATCTCCATCACCCCCAAAATCACCCAAGTTGCAATCTATAGAGCTATTTAGGACTCCACCTACATCACCACATCCATACCTTGATGACTTGGAGGATCTCCCACCAAGATCAACCAATCCTCCACCCATAACCTTTGAAAGTCACCAACCTACGCTTTTTCATCCGATTTTTTCGGATATCCATGGCCCTTTATATCATGATGCACCATCATCTCAACCTTAAATACCACCTTTGTCACCCACATCAACTCTCATTGCCATAAACGAGGCAATATGGATCAATTTGCCTCAAACCCACGAGGAGATTAGTGAAGAGCTTAACCGACTCTACACTCTCTCGGGTATAATAGATCACCGCCTCAATGAAGCCATGGACCTCCAAAACATCCTCATGAACTCCCTCCAAACACCACCACCACCTCAACAAAATGAGTCTACTTTTCTGCCCGGTTTTTCTCGCCATAATTGCAACATGTGTGAAAGAACCACTCACATAGCTCAAAGGAAAAACATTTTGGTGCACGAGCTCCAAAATGAAATGAGGTTCATATTGAACCACATTCTTGAGCGTCTAAACGCCATCTATCATTCTCCTCAATAGGGGTGTTCTAATCTCATTATATAGGACCTTTTATATATCGTTTTCTTTTTAGGATGTATGCTTCATTTTCATGTAGCATAATATTATGTTTGTGACTTTTGTCACATAATTTTCAATGAATGAATGTGATGTCTTTATGCCTATGAGTGATCAACATATAACATATTATCATTATTTAGGTGACTAACATCATTATATAGTTATTTAGAATCAACATTATACTTTGATCATTTGGTACTTTAGGTACAAAATATTGATCAGACAATTCATTTTGACTAGATTGAACATCCTTTTGGATGACCATTTCATATGCATTATGCTTCTCCATTGAAGCTATTCACAACTAACATTTTCTTGTAGCATCTCAAACTCTTCAAATGTATACGTTGGGACTCTTGTAATGGGGAGTATACATCGAGGGGGAGCATATCATATTCTAACCATTTGTTTTGTAGGATCATGCATCATCACCTTGTTGCTCCATTTAGGGGGAGTATCAAACAAGGGGGAGCTCTTAAAGTTCTCAAAATCGCATTCCGCTACGCAACTCATCTTTTTGTTTCGACAAAAAGGGAGAGAAAGGATTAAGTCTGCATAACTGTGAGTCATCACAGTACATACACTTTTTGCATAAAAATAGTTTTTAAACTCAAATAAAACAAACTTAATCTATATTTTAAAGAACTCATGCTATACTTATTCTTTTGCTCAAAAATATACTTTATGTTTTGTCATCAACAAAAAGGGGGAGATTGTTAATACAAATATCGTCCTAAAAACGTTATTTATATTTTACGATCTTTACTTAGTTTTTTTAATGACAATTACAAAGTATATCTTTAAGCAAATTATAAATACTAGCTAAAGTCTCTTTAGAACACATTTTACATTTCACAAGTTTACTTGGAAATACATTTCATACATCTACATGTTTATTTCCTTAAAAGGAAACTTTATTTCTAAAATGATACAATGACATCATGGTATGCATCATACATGTAATCTTGGTAAGATCTTGTAATATCTTGGATAGATCTTCAAGTAAGATAGTTGACATTGGAAGATCTTGATATGACAACACAAAGATATGGAAAGATTGGAGAGATTTGGAAAATCTCTTAGCTGTCTTACCTCTGGCATGCCCACGGATCTCTTTGACATAAAGGACGGATCCCTTTTAAGGGATCCGCCGGATCCGCCGAGTGTTTATCAGCTTGCCTATAAATAGCAAGCTGATCACTTGGCCTTCTTATCACTTAGAAAGTAGAAAACATATATTCATTCATTTACTAACCCATATTAGTTATAACACTATCATTGATCTCTCTTTTGTAGCAAAGAAGATCAAGTAAAAGAACTTCAACAAAACATACTGTTGCAAGTTGTAGTAGTTAGGGTCTGTGTGATCTTTGTGTAATTCACACATCATTATTTGTATCATTAATCTCAGTGAGTGTGGTTAGTGTTTTAGTCCTCAAAACACAAAGAGTGTAGGGAGTGGTTGTACCCTTGTGAAAGAACTCGACATCTAGCTTAGTGTCGGTAATTGTATAGGCGACGTTGGGTTGGTTCTGCCCTGAAGTAGAACTCGGTGTTTAGCTTAGTACCGGAAAAGGAAGTAAGCAACGTGTAAAGGTTTTCTCCACCTAAAAGAGAGTTTGTTTCTTAGTGAAGGATAACTCTCGAGTTAAAGGCTCGGGGAAGTGGAGTAGGGCAGGGAAAAGAGTCCTTGTAGCCGAACCACTATAATCATCCGTGTTATGTGGTTTGATCATTCCTCTCTTTTCTTTTCAGATATATTGTTTGATTATCTCTATGTGCATAAGTTTAATTGAATTCACATAACTAACAAAACGGTTTAAATTAATTTTAAACGGTAAAACTATTCAACCCCCCCCCCTTCTAGTTTTCCACAAACTTGATTAAGATCATGTAAATATATGATAAAAATTAGCCATGACCTTTTAAAAAACTAAAAACCCAATCGGGTTCTTTTCTGAGTTTCTATCAAGCCAAAAACAGCTCCACCAGGCTAACTTTCGACCTAAAAACCGACCACCAAACGACCACCATAAAATCTGATTTTTGGTAGATCTAAAGTTCACTTGGCTAACTAAATTTAGGAAAGAGAATCATGTAAAAAGATTAAACGAGTAAAAAGATATCGAGTCTCAAAGTTCTACCCCTATCGCTAGAACTACAAACCAAGATTTTCATTTTATTTCTTTTCAGTTTTATTCGACCAGTGACCCTACTTTAGACCTATTTTTCGACCTATAAACAATCTCTAAAATTTCTGAGTTTTTGGCACGTAAAAGATCACCTAGTTAACTTATTTTAGAAGAAAGAATCAAGTAAAATGATGGAACGATTAAAAAGTTATTAGCCTTCAAAGTTTACTCTATCGCTAAGGCCGAAAACCCATTTTCAGTTTTAGACAAAACCTTGTTTCACTCGACTGACTTTAGTAATTTATTTCAACTATCAAACGCTTTTCAAAAATTATGAAACCTAGCCAAGATTAAGATCACCCAGCTAGCTTTACTTAGGAACAGAAAGATCGCAAAAAGATTTAGATTTCACATAGATATTCGAGTCCAAAACTCTCCTTTTGTCACTAATTTCATACGAAGCTTTTTAAGTATTTTTAAACTAAAAATCTCAAATAATAAGCCGTAAGCATAGAATAAGCTATTAGGAAATTTATTTATGACTTTTATAAAAGAACCATAACGAGTCTTGTCTTTTCCCGAATTTTTAGAACATGTATTTATAAATTAAGGACCACGAAAGTAATAACTAAAATACTTTAAGGGTTATTTTTATCAAAACTCTAGCTAGTTTTATAACTAGGACCTTAAATTTTGTTACATATAACTCAAGGGTAGAAAATGTCCGTTTTGAAACTAGAGGGTGGAAATTGTCATTTTTCAAAAGATCAGGGTATAAACCGTCAATATATGAAACTTTAGGGATACAAACATAACTTTTCATAACTATTATTTTTACTATTTTTATTTCCGATCTAATAGAAATTAATAACGTAATACGTTTATTTCAATCATGAACGAACGCAAGATATATATATTTAACGAACAAATGAACAAACGAGAACATAAAAATGAACAATACAATCTTATCCAACTTTTGAAGAGACTTCATGTTGTCTCATTTAACACTTAATCAACAACCAAATAACGAAATGAAACGAACAAATGAACTTATATTATCTGAAACCGGTTACTGAAACTTGACATAACCAACCCAGGTTGCGAGCCGGAGACGTTTATCAACTTTGCTTAACTTTGTTTTCCATCCAGACTGATCAGGTGAGTTCATAGTCCCACTTTTATTTATACGTTTTCCAAATATGTGGGAAGATACATGCTATCAAACCGAACATAAGTATTTTCCTGATTGTTATTGCACTAGGCTAACTGTCCCTTATTATGATTGTATTATTATTGAAAGACCCTCATATCATGCATCATTAGTCACCCGCAGGGTGAGCGCGAATATAGTGAATAGATCTATCGGCCTGACGACCCATTTGTACTAATCGGATGGATATCTTCGTGGTAGCCGGTTAGACAGAAGCATTATATTTGATTTCTTAAACTCGGGGGCAAACCACTACCATTTAATTATGTTAGTGAGACTGGAAACTGTCAACGCATTGCGTGTTGATCCGTGCTAAAACGCGTATATAATTATTATGCAACGACGGATACACGTGAATAAATACAAATCACCCCTTTGTGAAAAAGGATACTTGCAAAAACTCACGTTCGGTGTGTAGTGTGAAACCAGGTAAGTGATTACCCGGATCGTTTCCCAACGAGGCTGGAATGGGCAAACTGTGGAAAGTATGGATTAGAGTGACAGATGATTAGATATTTTGGATTTTGCTTTTTGCTTTTTTATATCTAATTTAACAAATGAGTAATAAATATACAAAAGAAAATTAAACTATTTATTAACTAATTATTATATTACTTTTTAAACTATTTTAATTTATAATAAATACTAAATGAACAAAGAAAAATCTAAAACTTTTTCTAAAAATATTATGAGGTGAAAAGAAGCTAAGAAAATTATAAAAAATGAAAAATGCTTAATTAAAAAATTAAAAAGATAAAATCTATTAAATAGAAACTATCACTTATTTTATATTTTATTTTTCTTAAGGTCTACAGAGATTATTATATTTTTCCTAGAATCTAGTTAATAAAAGAAAATTTTGAAAATTAAAATTATATTTTTCTGATTAATATTCTATTTATTATGATTTAATTACTATTATAAACTAATTAAAAAGATTAAAAATATAAAATGACTTAGGAAAAATCTGAAAAATTCAGGATAAGTCTAAAATAATATTCTTAATATAGGAAAATTAAAATCAAAAGTTTACTAAACCCTAATAAGCAGATGGGCAGATAAGCAGTTGGGCAAATAAGCTAAAAATAAGCTAATAAGCTCAAAACTTTACCAAAGGCTCAGAACAAGTTTAAACAACTTATATAAGCACAAAACAACTTAAATCAAACAGCTAATCCCACAAAATAAGCCAATTAAGCACTTGAGCAGTTGCAAAGCTAGGGCAGAAAACTCAGGAAAATAGCAAACTTGTAGAGCAGATTAAGAAATTCAAATAAGCAGATAAGTGGAATATTAAGGGGGCAAAAGCTAGCTAGTACTACTGGGTATCCTAAAAACCAAAAAGCCCCAAATCTAACTGACCAATTGAACTCCAATTGGACACAAGATCAGGTGGGGAAAAACTGAATAAGCTATGCAAGGTACTGCTAGAGTGAACAAGGTACTGCTGGGGAAATTAGCAGACCAAATTTAAGCTATTAAATAAGCTAGGAAATGGAATCCAAGCTCATAATCTTAAAGCCTACTATATGAACTACTTATAAACCAAAAATCAAAGCCTCAGCTTATCTGGATAAGCCACAAATAAGCTGAGAAGAAGGGGTTGGTCTGCTCAGTGTATACTGAGTCTGCTAATGCATAGTTGGTGTGCAGAGGTGATGCAGGCCAAGTTACCAAACCAACTCTTGTGTTATCACTATATGGACCAAAAGAACTCAGAAAATGCCAAGGTTGAGGTCAGAATAAGCTCATAGCTTAATATGGCTTATTTGGTCTTTTGAGGTTCTAAAAATACCACAGATGGCTCAAAACTATGAAATCATTCTAATCTGCTAATGTGAACTTAAAAACAGCTTATTATGACTATTTTAAGCAAGATCCAAGTTGAGAAAATGGTCAATGAACAGTACAAGCTTGTTTGACCAAGTTGACTGCATAAACCAAACACTCCTTTGTAATGGTCTGTGATGATTTTTTAAAATGAAACACACTATTTTAAACTAGAAATTCTGATTTTACTGATTAACTAACTTATTTAAGTACTAATTAACAACTTTTAAAACAGAATTAAGCAGTATGTTAAGCTATGCTACTTATGGCTATTTTTGGCTTTTTAGTGCTTTTTAAGAAAATAAAGACAATGGCTATTTTAACTGCTAATATGAATGAAATATACTTAGAAACTACTAATAAGCTTAAAAGAATAGAAATAAGCTAATAAAAAGCTATTGTACAGTAAATATTAAAATAATGCAAACTTAATGAAATAGCTTACAACTGAAGTAGCTTATGGAACAATGAAACAAGGACCAAGAACACTCCTAGCTTGTTCACACAAGCTAGAAAACCCAAGAAAAACCTTCCTAAATAGCTTTTCCCTTCAGAAGAGCTTATTGTGAGCTTATGTTGACTTTTGTTGACTTTTCTTCATTTCTTGAATTAGAACAGATTTAAACTAATATAAACTTACCACAAGCTATTATAAGCTTGTATAAGCTTATAGAAACAACTAAGAAGTTATTTCAATTAGCACTTAACTTAATTCGAGTTCTCAGTACACATAGAATTTTAGAAACTTGAAATTATTATTAGCTACTGGAAATTGTACAAAGATCAACAACAAACACACTAATTTTAACTTGTATTGATTGTTGAAACTTGAGATTACAAATTATAGCTACTGAAAATTAAAATACGATTATGCTAATTTATCTACTTTTACTACTTGCCATTTAAGGCTTACATTGCTTCCTATTTATACAAAAACTAAGTGGGATATATCCTATCTTCTTCTCTGATCCTTTCTGAGCCCTTGGATAGTCTTCAAACGATCTCAGCCTTTGATATGGATTTTTGGCGCCAAAATTGAGTGAGTGGGAAATACCACTAGTTCTGATAACTTGAAAGGATGAAGAAGCATTTAATGCCTTTTGGCATGTTAGGTAAGGTGGATAGGTGGAAGGTGGTGGGTTTGTCAGAGAGGCGGTGGAAATGGTGGTGGTATTGGTGACTGGTTTTGGCGGGTCAATGGTTTAGAAGAAGAGTTTGACTGAGTCAAACTCTGGGTTAAATAAAAGGGTTGGGTCGGGTTTATGTTTGGGCTTGTGGGCTGGGTTTAGTAACTGGGTTATAGGATTGGACTGGGTTGGGTTTTATTTTAGGATAGGGTCCGGTTGGGTTTGTATGTTAAACACAAGGACCATTGTTGTAATTTCTGAATTCTTGAAGGGTTGAAAGTGTAATTTCCATTAAGTCATCAAAAGGGCTAAATTGTAACATGTGAATAGTACAAGGGTATTATTTGATAAATTATACTTTTTAAATACCCGAGGACTAAATTTGCCAATTTTGAAACTTGAGGGGTAAAAGTTGCCATTTTTAGAAAACTTTCATCCAGGGACTAAAAGTGAACATGTTTGATATCCCAAGGACTAAAGTTGACTTTTCTTTCATTTTAAACCTTCAGGGACTAATTCTGCCAATTTGTGAAACTTCAGGGACTAAAAATGACAATTTTGTGAACTTTGCATGTTTTTCACTTGTTTTCAATCTTTTTGTTCCTGAATCTTATAAAAACACATTTTATGATATTTTCTGTATTATGAAGCATATCTGCATGTTTTTAAATGTTTTTGCAGATAAAATGTGACAGAAATGATGAGTATTTAGAAACTCATCAATCCCCCACACTAAACTATTGCTACTCTCTAGCAATCTTTTATGAAAATTTAATGGATTTTATCTCTTTACCAAAAGCCATTACTTCTGGAGTAGCCAATGTTTTAGTATGTGATACTTTGGTACAATGATAACCAAATGATTTTGAGCAAACCATCAGCTGTCAACGGATTTGATTTGTCTTTACCAAAAGCCGTTTGCTTCTGGACTAGCCAACTCTTAGATAAAATACAGTTATTATCTTTGGTGAGTTGATTACCAATCATGGTTTTCCACTGCCTTTACCACAAGCCATAACCTTGCGGGCTAGCCAACTCTTCACTTATAAAGATATGGTGAGTCGAATACCATACAATTTTCGGAAAATTGTAAGCCATCAACGGATTTGAGACATCTTTACCAAGAGCCGTTTGCTCTCGGATTAGCCAATCCTTATGTGGGTTAGACATGGCGGACTGATAACCATTTATTGCGTTCTAAGTGAGAAAAAATTTTAAAATTTTGGCCAAAATGGGGGTACTAGATGGTACATTTGATCAAATTCGCTAGAATTCCCCCCCCCCCCCCCACACTTAGAACTGAATATTGCCCTCAATATTCAAAGTACCGGTTGTTAAACCAACACTTAGAACGTGAAAAGGAAATACTAATAGCCTTTTTTTTTTTTTTTTTTTTTTTTTTTTTAAATATATACAACATGTGGGGCATCTCCCCCACACTTGGGTGAGACATGGGTGAAAACCCATGTTTTACTACTGTTTTTATTAACCGAGTCGCTAGCTTGACTCGACCCCGAATTCATTGGTTCATGGGGAAGTAAGTGGAAGAGACCATCTCAATCGGACTTTCATTCAAGATGTCTAGATAAACATTGAAGTATATGAAAGGTCCACACCGATGAGATATATCCGGCATTAAACCAATGTTAGATGGAAAATGCCGGGGTCAAAGGTAATATCCTCACTCCCGAATGAGTGAAAGATAGGGGAAATCACCGGGTAGGTGAAGGGAAGAAGAGAGATCTGAATAGCAATTAAGATAAGAACTTCCTCCTCAAGAATTACATATTCAAGTGGAGGAGGCAAGTCCTTAAACTTGATCTCAGGAAATTTATCAGTTTTCTCAACTGACTTGATTTCCTCATTATGAAGTTGTTTTGGTGGAAGAGGGGAAGATGAATCTTCGTTTAACAAACTTTCTAGAAAAAGAATGTCCCCCTCAGGATCAAGATAGTTATCATCAACCTCATGCGGAAGTGAACTATCTAGAGCAAGAAAAGCATCGACCTCATCCCAAAAGGGATCACTTCCCTCAACCGGAGTGAGAGAAGGGGAAGAGTTGGCTATGATAAGTTGAGAAGATGTGGTGGGATTCCCACTCACAGAATTATGAAAATAACCAAGATTTTCTTGAGAGTACTCCTTTGAAGTAATATCAATGACATCGATTCGGTTAACCGATGCAGAATCATAATTTGAGGAGTACCTCGACGTTTGATCATGGTTAAAGGTAACAGCTTCATTACCCACACGCAATGTGATCTCATGTTTAAATACATCAATAAGAGCATGGCCCGTTTTTAGGAATCCGCTTCCAAGAATGAGAGGAACCTTTTGATCTGCATCGAATTCAACAACCACAAAGTCAGCTGGAAAATGGAACTTCCCTACTTTTACAAACACATCCTCGGCAATGCCGAGAGGAAGTGATATAGTTCGATCTGCAAGCTCAAGAGTCATGCAGGTAGGAGTAAGAGCCGGAAGAGAAAGTTTCTTCCATACTGAATGAGGCATCAGGTTGATGCTTGCACCAAGATCGGCCAAGGCATAGCATTCAACCATTCCCGGAAATACACAAGGTATTAGAAACTTTCCAGGATCTCCAAGCTTCTCCGGAAGCTTTTTCAAGATAACCGCTGAGCAGTTCTCATTTAATGGAGTTTTAGCCATTTCAATCAGTTTTTCCTTGTTGCTTAACAAGTGTTTGATTGTTGATGCAAACTTGGGCATCAGAATGATAGCATCCGCAAAACTTATGTCAAAATGTAATTCTTTAAAGATTTGAAAGAATTTGTCCATTTTTTGACTAGCCTTTTCCCGGAGCTTTTGCTCATTTAAGCGCGATGGGTAAGGAATGTAAGGTTTGGATTTAGGGGCAATGACTTCAGGAGTCTCAACAGATTCAAAGACAACTCCTGGTTTGGATTTCTTTTTCGGGACAACCGAAGGATGGACTTGTGCTGTACTTTGTGGGCTTGGAATTTGCACTTTGTCCGTTGTATCCTCCGTCTCTTTTTCCATTTCATACAACGGAGGAGGAATAGGACCAGAGGGTCCCTCATAAGCAGCACCACTACGAGTGGTGATAGCTTTGATGAAAGTGGTATTTTCATCATCATCACTGTCATCAAGCACACTGACAGGAGTAGCATTGAGCATATTGGAATAAGCTCTGGCTGTTCTTTGCTCACTAAGTTTGTTTGACAAACTTTTAACCGTAAATCGTGAAAGAGTAGGATCTATTCTTGACGGTTGAGGAGCAATTGTGGGTGTAGAGTTTTGGACAACCATAGGTTGGACGTATTTAGTACTTCCATTGTTAGTGGGAAGTACCGGGTCGTTTTTCACCTTGAGTCCAACATGAGCTTTACCACTACGTGTAGTGACAGCTTTGAGTTCACCCCTTGGGTTGACAACAGTGTTACTTGGGAGACCTCCCGAGGTAGAAGGTAGATCATTTAAAGACTTTTTTATATCATTTATTTGGGTAACCAATAACCGGTTTGTCTCATATTGTGTCCTATTTGTCTCCTCTTGAGATTTTATGAATTGCTTAAGCAACTCATCTGAGGACGTCTGATTTTGGTTTTGGACATTCCGTGGTTTTTGGTTAAAATTACCCTGATTCTGACCTCGGTTTTGATTGAAATTTTGGGAATTGTTGAAATTTTGTCCCTGATTTTGAACAAAGCGATTTTGATTATTCTGATTTGGCACGGGTGGAAAACCAGGTGGTACCATAGCATTCGGTGCTCGGTACTGAGTTTCAGCATGCGGTCGGTATTGATTTTGGTTTACTGCAGCTACGGGAGCTGGGTAAAGAGAAGCATCGGTTGCTTGACAATCATAATACGCATGCGGGCCACCACAAGTTTCACACACTTTGTTTATGGCTTTGATTTGTTCCGGTTTATGAATTTCACTCTTCAATTCTTTCATTTCTTTCATCATGCAACGCATTGAGTCCGTTAGAAAGGCTAACTCTGATGAGTTACCGGATGAAGAAGCAGGAGTGACAGGAACATTCACTTTGTTTCGAGAAACAGGAACTTTTGATTTATTTTCACAAATTTCAATCACCTCTTTAGGTTTACGATTCAAGATATTGCCACCGGCGGCTGCGTTAAGTGAATCTTGATCGTTTTGGTTCAACCCATTATAAAACGTATTTATCTGTTGTAACTCCGTGAAATCGTGATGCGGCCATTTTCTTAGGAGATCTTTAAATCTGTCCCATGCCTCTCCGAAGTTTTCATCAAAACCTTGACGAAATCCAGCAATTTCATTTTTTAGATTAGTCGTCTTTGATGGAGGGAAGAAATAATTGACAAATTTCTTTACGAGATCTTCCCAGGTTTCAATGGATCGAGGGGGTTCTTTATCCAGCCAAATCCGGGCTGCCCCTTCGAGTGAGAATGGAAATAGCATCAATTTGATAACTGTTTGCGGCACATTCTTGTAATTGATTGTAGAGGTCAACTTGTTGAACCAACGAATGTGTGCATATGGGTCTTCTCGTTCAAACCCGTGGAATTGGTTTGTGGAAACGAGCTGAATCAAATGCGTTTTCAGTTCAAAATGATCAGAATCGATGGGTGGTAAAACGATGGCATCTCCGTAACCCTCGGTGGGTGCTTGGAGCATCTCAGCCATTGTGCGTTCGTCTGCCATATTATCAGTGAGAACAGTAAGAATCTCGGGTTCGATTATTTGGGCAGCACGTCTACGATTACGTCTTCTCGGAATATCTACGAGTTCACGTAAAGGGCTTGATGACGTGGAAGAACGAGTGCGCATGCACTAAATAAAATATTTTAATTAAATCAAGATCGAAGCAAAACACAAGTGAACTTAAACCAACAATCAACAAGCGTACGGTAGCTCTCTAACTGAAAACACACAGAGTGGCGGAGAAGCAAAGGTGGGCAATTAATGCTCCTTAAAAACCCGCTTCTTTCAGTTCGACAATTTAATGTCAAACTATCCTTAAACCTCCGTTATAGTTTGTTTATCAATCAAAGGTGAGCCGATATTCGCAAGTGATACAGAGGCAAGTTTTAAATCTGATGTTTGGGAATCTTATTATGATAATACGCAAGTTGAGGAATATTATTTCAATTATGCTTTTAATCTTTTATTTTACAATAAAAAGGAAATGTTTTTGGGTTTTTATTTTTTTTATATGATATATATATATATATATATATATATATATATATATATATATATATATATATATATATATATATATATATATATATATATATATATATATAAAAGAAAATAAAAATATTTTTGTATTTTATATGGTTTATGGGAAATAGGAACTTCACAGGGAAAGGTCTCAAATCACTAATCGCTTAAACTTTACACAATTGTCGCAACACAACCTCCCCGGCAGCGGCGCCAAAATTTGATCCGTGCTAAAACGTATATATAAATATTATGCAACGACGGATACACGTGAATAAATACAAATCACCCCTTTGTGAAAAAGGATACTTGCAAAAACTCACGTTCGTGTGTAGTGTGAAACCAGGTAAGTGATTACCCGGATCGTTTCCCAACGAGGCTGGAATGGGCAAACTGTGGAAAGTATGGATTAGAGTGACAGATGATTAGATATTTTGGATTTTGCTTTTTGCTTTTTTATATCTAATTTAACAAATGAGTAATAAATATACAAAAGAAAATTAAACTATTTATTAACTAATTATTATATTACTTTTTAAACTATTTTAATTTATAATAAATACTAAATGAACAAAGAAAAATCTAAAACTTTTTCTAAAAATATTATGAGGTGAAAAGAAGCTAAGAAAATTATAAAAAATGAAAAGTGCTTAATTAAAAAATTAAAAAGATAAAATCTATTAAATAGAAACTATCACTTATTTTATATTTTATTTTTCTTAAGGTCTACAGAGATTATTATATTTTTCCTAGAATCTAGTTAATAAAAGAAAATTTTGAAAATTAAAATTATATTTTTCTGATTAATATTCTATTTATTATGATTTAATTACTATTATAAACTAATTAAAATGATTAAAAATATTAAATGACTTAGGAAAAATCTGAAAAATTCAGGATAAGTCTAAAATAATATTCTTAATATAGGAAAATTAAAATCAAAAGTTTACTGAACCCTAATAAGCAGATGGGCAGATAAGCAGTTGGGCAAATAAGCTAAAAATAAGCTAATAAGCTCAAAACTTTACCAAAGGCTTAGAACAAGTTTAAACAACTTATATAAGCACAAAAAAACTTAAATCAAATAGCTAATCCCACAAAATAAGCCAATTAAGCACTTGAGCAGTTGCAAAGCTAGGGCAGAAAACTCAGGAAAATAGCAAACTTGTAGAGCAGATTAAGCAATTCAAATAAGCAGATAAGTGGAATATTAAGGGGGCAAAAGCTAGCTAGTACTACTGGCTATCCTAAAAACCAAAAAGCCCCAAATCTAACTGACCAATTGAACTCCAATTGGACACAAGATCAGGTGGGGGAAAACTGAATAAGCTATGCAAGGTACTGCTAGAGTGAAAAAGGTACTGCTGGGGAAATTAGCAGACCAAATTTAAGCTATTAAATAAGCTAGGAAATGGAATCCAAGCTCAGAATCTTAAAGCCTACTATATGAACTACTTATAAACCAAAAATCAAAGCCTCAGCTTATCTGGATAAGCCACAAATAAGCTGAGAAGAAGGGGTTGGTCTGCTCAGTGTATACTGAGTCTGCTAATGCAGAGTTGGTGTGCAGAGGTGATGCAGGCCAAGTGACCAAACCAACTCTTGTGTTATCACTATATGGACCAAAAGAACTCAGAAAATGTCAAGGTTGAGGTCAGAATAAGCTCATAGCTTAATATGGCTTATTTGGTCTTATGAGGTTCTAAAAATACCACAGATGGCTCAAAACTATGAAATCATTCTAATCTGCTAATGTGAACTTAAAAACAGCTTATTATGACTATTTTAAGCAAGATCAAAGTTGAGAAAATGGTAAATGAACAGTACAAGCTTGTTTGACCAAGTTGACTGCATAAACCAAACACCCCTTTGTAATGGTCTGTGATGATTTTTTAAAATGAAACACACTATTTTAAACTAGAAATTCTGATTTTACTGATTAACTAACTTATTTAAGTACTAATTAACAACTTTTAAAACAGAATTAAGCAGTATGTTAAGCTATGCTACTTATGGCTATTTTTGGCTTTTTAGTGCTTTTTAAGAAAATAAAGACAATGGCTATTTTAACTGCTAATATGAATGAAATATACTTAGAAACTACTAATAAGCTTAAAAGAATAGAAATAAGCTAATAAAAAGCTATTGTACAGTAAATATTAAAATAATGCAAACTTAATGAAATAGCTTACAACTGAAGTAGCTTATGGAACAATGAAACAAGGACCAAGAACACTCCTAGCTTGTTCACACAAGCTAGAAAACCCAAGAAAAGCCTTCCTAAATAGCTTTTCCCTTCAGAAGAGCTTATTGTGAGCTTATGTTGACTTTTGTTGACTTTTCTTCATTTCTTGAATTAGAACAGATTTAAACTAATATAAACTTACCACAAGCTATTATAAGCTTGTATAAGCTTATAGAAACAACTAAGAAGTTATTTCAATTAACACTTAACTTAATTCGAGTTCTCAGTACACATAGAATTTTAGAAACTTGGAATTATTATTAGCTACTGGAAATTGTACAAAGATCAACAACAAACACACTAATTTTAACTTGTATTGATTGTTGAAACTTGAGATTACAAATTATAGCTACTGAAAATTAAAATACGATTTTGCTAATTTATCTACTTTTACTACTTGCCATTTAAGGCTTACATTGCTTCCTATTTATACAAAAACTAAGTGGGATATATCCTATCTTCTTCTCTGATCCTTTCTGAGCCCTTGGATAGTCTTCAAACGATCTCAGCCTTTGATATGGATTTTTGGCGCCAAAATTGAGTGAGTGGGAAATACCACTAGTTCTGATAACTTGAAAGGATGAAGAAGCATTTAATGCCTTTTGGCATGTTAGGTAAGGTGGATAGGTGGAAGGTGGTGGGTTTGTCAGAGAGGCGGTGGAAATGGTGGTGGTATTGGTGACTGGTTTTGGCGGGTCAATGGTTTAGAAGAAGAGTTTGACTGAGTCAAACTCTGGGTTAAATAAAAGGGTTGGGTCGGGTTTATGTTTGGGCTTGTGGGCTGGGTTTAGTAACTGGGTTATAGGATTGGAATGGGTTGGGTATATTTAATGGTTGGGTTTTATTATAGGATAGGGTCCGGTTGGGTTTGTATGTTAAACACAAGGACCATTGTTGTAATTTCTGAATTCTTGAAGGGTTGAAAGTGTAATTTCCATTAAGTCATCAAAAGGGCTAAATTGTAACATGTGAATAGTACAAGGGTATTATTTGATAAATTATACTTTTTAAATACCCGAGGACTAAATTTGCCAATTTTGAAACTTGAGGGGTAAAAGTTGCCATTTTTAGAAAACTTTCATCCAGGGACTAAAAGTGAACATGTTTGATATCCCAAGGACTAAAGTTGACTTTTCTTTCATTTTAAACCTTCAGGGACTAATTCTGCCAATTTGTGAAACTTCAGGGACTAAAAATGACAATTTTGTGAACTTTGCATGTTTTTCACTTGTTTTCAATCTTTTTGTTCCTGAATCATATAAAAACACATTTTATGATATTTTCTGTATTATGAAGCATATCTGCATGTTTTTAAATGTTTTTGCAGATAAAATGTGACAGAAATGATGAGTATTTAGACACTCATCACGTGTCATGAGGTTTAGTGCAATATGCCGAATTACGAATGAACTGATTTCTTTATTATTTTTCTTGTGTTCAAAACTGAGTATTACTTTAAACACTATAGATTCACTCAACCTTTGTGTTGACTTTTTAAGCATGTTTATCTCAGGTAACTAGGAGTATGGCTATCGGCACGGAGTGGCTGTGGACTTTCTTTTTATAATAAGAGTGCCCACTTTGTTATCATTCAATGAAAATGTATCTTTTATAACATATTTCCAAACTTCCCTCTGGGACCTATATAATGTACTCTGATTTAATAAATGAATGATAACAATTTTATTTAAAACGTCTCTTTTCGAGTCGTTTTCTATTCTCATGACTGTGAACCATGAAGTAATACCCCAAGCTTATATTCCGCTGCGTATATCGAAAATGGGGGTGTTACATGTATCAGATAAACAACACGTCAATCGTTTGTTTATTTGACCAATACGATTGTGTCATAGATATTAGTAGATATATGACCACCTTGTCTAGTAAGGAAGCGTACATGACTATCCTTAAAACCACAAGTGTCTATAATTGGAAAGTAATTATCTCAAGAGATTCTAGAGATAATCTGGGTTACTACCAAGATGTCAAAGCTTGTAGCTCCCACTGAATTATAGATCATTACATTAACTCATTATTCAGTAATTGCAACACTATGCTCCCACTGGATTTGACAACATTATTAGTGTTTCATAACCAGTAAAAACAAATAGTGTGTTGTTTACTTCCCTACACCGTTGAGGAATCCCACACGTAACAGTTACTTAGGTACTCAAATAATGTATTCTACATTGTAAATGATGGAATATCCATCAGTGCAATTAACTTGAGAAAATTGGGCACGCAATTTCTTCCTCAATAGGTCTACCATCCCCACAATGGTATGTAGCACCTTTAAATGGTCAAAGCACAACAACTAGACAAAGTATGCTAGTTTGCCTTTTACCAATTTTGCGGTAACTAGTCTAGCTTCTAATTTTAATAACTCATAAAATGTGCAATTTTCTTAACTATTAAAAATTTGCTATGAGTTATTGCTTAGAATTTAGACAATTCTCATTTTCCTATTATACATTTCTCATTCATGAAAAGGAATATGATTAAGTCTCACTCTTCTCAAAGAAAGTAGAATAGGTTTATTCTTTTAGTTAAGTTGACTCTAGCCAAAACCCCTACGGGTGTAGATCAATTTACCATTAAAAGAATGCCCCACGTTTACTGTTTTAACATTGCATTTAATACATTAAAAGAATTTACAAAATTCAATTTTAGTATTTTCGATAATAAAATCTTTCAAGAAAATTAAATACCCATGGTAAAAACCATTTAATTTTCACTGAAAGCTAGGATCCAAATTGACATAGTTTCATCACATCAGCTGAGGCTGCTAGCAATGAAAGTACTCATTAAGGTTCGAGTCGAACTAAATTTCCAATCTCAAATGGCAATTCCTAGAATTATGGGATTTACATATTTTGCCAACCTCAATTGCAAATGTAAGCATGTTTTATCCCCATCTCTATGCCTTGACACAGTTTCATTATATCAGCTGATGCTGCTAGCAATGAAAGTACTCAATTAAGTTAACCAACTTAAGAAACTGCAAATTACCATAGTTTCATCACATCAGCTGAGGCTGCTAGCAATGAAAGTATGTAATTTACCCTTTGATTACCATCATTTGAATCATCACATCAGCTGAGGCTGCTAGTAATGATAGAATGTAATCTCAGGTGTTTCCGTTTCATTGGATGGCATATAACTTAAATTAAAGGTATTATTTTAATGTGTGTAATCAAAATATGTACAAAGATGTCATGCATTCATCTTGTATCATATATTTCAAAAAACCGTTTACTCATTCGTTACATTACGCTCAAATCAACAAAGTTTTAATTGATGGCGTTGAGTAACTTACAACATTGCCTTAAGATGCTTCGTACCTATAATGGTTGTACTTGGTAAGTCTAATTTGATGCACAGGCGAGCGGAGAGACATAATGGAGTCTCTTTAAGGCCACAATTTAATGCGAAACCAACCTTATACCCACTTTATAGTTTGTCAACATTAGGTCCGCCTTTAGACCATTTTTGTACAGTCGCATCAATCAACTAAAAGTTTATGATTTTACTAGCTTAAAACCATGTTACACCATTATTAAGTCAAGTTTATTTTCTATTTGAAAAATTACACTTTTGTTTATAATCATGTCACATACATATTTAAACAAATGCGCAATTAATAAAAAGAGTTAATTGCAAAAATCGTCCTTGTGGTTTGGCCAAATTGCAGATTTCGTCCGTACTGTTCATTAAGTGCAGAAATGGTCCTTATTTTCCACTGTTACATTCACTTTCAGTCCCCCACGTGTACCTCCGTTAACTTCCAACCGTTACCTTATTCACGTGATATGCACACGAGGGTAATTTAGTCCTTTTCCAACTTTAAATAAAATAATACCCCACCCAACTAATAAAAAACCCCCCGTTCCCACTCCCTATCATTTTCTGGTCCCCAAATCCAATAGTCAAACCCTAAAAAAGTAAAAAGGGCAAAATCAATTCGCTAAAATGGTGGCGTGTTTCTGTGGTAGTCAGACCCGTGTGCGTACTTCATGGACAAATCTTAACCCAGGACGTCGTTTTCACTCATGCCCAGAAGTTTTTGTAAGTAGAAATTTGTAGTTATATTTTTTTCAAAAGTTATTGATTGAAGTACTAATTTGTAGGGAACGGATTGTGGGTTTTTTGATTGGGTTGATCCTCCAATGTGTGCTCGTTCAGTGCAAATCATTCCTGGTCTACTTAGGTCAAGAAACCAGCTTCAAGAATCATTGGTTGAAATGGCAGCTGTAAGAAGAAGATTGAAGATATGGTTTATTTGTAGTTGGGTCTTCTTCTTAGTTAGTTTCTTGTTGTAAGCTGATAAAGCTATGTATGAATGTACATCTTGAACTTAAAAATTGACTATAGTCAATGAATTTTGTTATATGTATCAATGTTCAAGTATGAATGGTAATTTCAAGGTTAATGATACTACTACGTATGTGTATGATTTTTATTCAAATAATGCATACATAGATGCATTGTTTATTAGATACTAGGATCATTGGTGCATTACATAGATGGTTCTTAAACTGACATGATTAGAAAAAGATAGTACATAGAGTGCCCTGGATGAAAAGTGATCAATTCCCTTTGCCCCCCGCCCCCCTCTTCCACCTCTGTGCCTGGATGACTTCCCAAGTGTGTGCATTTGGTGATCCAAGCACTTGAGCCGTTTGGTCATAGGCTGGGTTGTCTTTCACAGGAGCCCTTTGAACATGGTAGCTAGCATAGGCATTCACCCTTTTTTGACCACTTGAATGAACTTCCAACTCTTTACCCTTGTTGGAGACACAGTCCTCTTCCTCAGTTGTTGAATGATAGCTGGACACCCAGCTATCATTCAAAAAGCTACAGTTAATGCTTGATTCAGATGATTCAGATGAAGTTTCAAGCTTTCCTTTTCCCTTTGTTTCTGCAGAACTTGAAGAAGATGAAATCTGAATGACTGGAGGATTTGAACTCATTTTTGGAGAATGTGTGATCTCAGCTGGTTTGTGTGTAATGTGGGGAGTGTGTATGTCAATTTATAGAAAGAATCACCACACATGTCCAAAAGAATCAAACTGCAAGACCATAAGTGTCCAAAAGAATCAAACCAACACACTTTATCTACTTGGCAGTCAATGAGAAAAAAATAGTGTCCAAAAGACAGTCAATGAGAAAAAAATAGTGGCCAAAAGAATAAATCTGCAAGAGCATACCACTTCTGCAGACATGAGAACAAAATAGTTGCCAAAAGTAAAGAACACATGTGCATCACTGAAAGGGTAACATTTGCCATACATTAAACAAGTTTTTCAACTTGCTAAACTGAAAATTTGCATCACAATTGTTCCCATCATGTCATAAGAGTACTAATACATAATAACCATAATGTCTACATGGATTACTAATACATAACCATACTATTACTTAACCAAATCTAACAGTTCTTCCTTGATGCAGTTTTCTTCCCTTTTTTTGGACTTGCAGTGGGCTTGGATTGACTTGCAGTTTTTTTCCTTGGGCTTTTCCTTGTTGCCTTTGATGCAGTGGTCTTGGATTGACTTGCAGTGGTCTTTGATGGTTGCCTTGGTGCCTTTGCAGCTTGATCACCACTTGGTCCTTTTTCAGCAGCTGCAGATGACTGTGCAGCCCCATAATTTGGATCTTTCCATGGATTTGGTTCCTTACAGCTTCTTTTGTTATGACCCTTTTTTAGGCAGTTGTCATTTGGATTATGAGGCCTGTAAACATCTATCTTCACTGTTTTGTTTGGGTTAGACTTCTTTAACTGTTCAGCATAATCTCTCAATAAAGCATATTGACCCTCTGCATCACCCCTCAAATTAACTTCTGCCTTAGACTTAGCTCTGAAAGCTTTTGTAGCAGAAACACCTACTTGAAACTTGGACTGCATCTGCTCTTGGATTGCTACTGTTGGTATATCAGGGTTCAGAGAAATTAGGTTTACAACATGTTTGGCAAGAAAGGAGGCTGTACATGCTTTTATATCCCTAGATTGGAGACATTTATGTTCATTATTAAATGTCTTAACCACCCATTTGCAAGTTGGTCCAGGAGAAATATAGACTTTCCAAGGACACACACTTTTGTCCTCATCTTGTGAAATTACACCTTTACCCTTCATTTGTTTATTCCCTTTTGACCCACCAGCTACTGTCTCACCTTTTTTCCTTGTGCTTGTGACCCAACAGATGGTATATTCTCTCTAGCACATGGCATTGTACCCTTACATTTTGCTTGTAACCTTTCATGATCATTCTTTACAATTTGAATCTTCCTTCTTGTTTCAACTGCATGAGCTTTAATTCTTTCTTTAGCTTCTTCCTTGTTAGCAAAATCTTGTCCAACAAAAAAGAAGTTTACAATACCATCTGATCCAGCACCTCCAGTTTTTTTAAGTTTCCTAAGGTTCCTCCTTATAACACTTGAAGCATCATCATCATCACCTACATCACTATCAAATGAATCATAGTCCACAACCTCTAAAGCTTCATCTGTTACTTCAAAATGAGGTTTTCCACTTGGGTCAACATAGTTTTCCCTACCAACATTGTGCCTTACAAAATCCTCCATGTTCACTTCCACATCATCAATAATATGCTCCTCATCAACAATATCCTCCATGTTCATTTCTGTGTCATTTTCATCACCTACATTCTTAGAGCTAGACTGTCCATGTGTATCTTCCACATTCAAATCAAAGCCTATGTTATCTACACCATCATCATCTAAGTCAGCCAACCGAACATTGTTAATCCAAAGCTCTACAAAAAATTCTATTTCCTTATGTGTTTTCACTACTTTTACCAACCTAACTAAATCATCATCACAATTCACACGCCTTAAACCATTATCTAAACCTTTGTTAGGCATCCTAAAGTGATAATATATAATGTCATCAGACTCATACCCTAGTTGAGTCATAATTGTGTTTATTCCCTCAACCTTAAGGTGATCCACATCAATGTAATCCAAGTATACTGTCTCACCTGTGGTATACATCCTATTTGGTGGTTGTGTGAAGTATCCACCATGATTGAACTTCATAGAGAACATGGACTTGGAACCACCTGTATCATAATGAAAAAAAAATCAATGAGCTAACAATGTAGTATCAAATAACTGATTATTTCCATTAAAAAAACTTCGATTCTTACCATAAATTGTGCTTGGATCAATTGATACGCCATCATTTCTAAAAATAAATTTTGGAGGTGAAGGTGACTCATTCATCTTTCTAACCGCATGTATCTACACGGACTGTAAGTGCAATGGATTTGAACAGCAGGGATAAGAAATTAGGTATTGATTGTAAGGGTTTGACTATTGGATTTGGGGACCAGAAAATGATAGGGAGTGGGAACGGGGGGTTTTTTATTAGTTGGGTGGGGTATTATTTTATTTAAAGTTGGAAAAGGACTAAATTACCCTCGTGTGCATATCACGTGAATAAGGTAACGGCTGGAAGTTAACGGAGGTACATGTGGGGGACTGAAAGTGAATGTAACAGTGGAAAATAAGGACCATTTCTGCACTTAATGAACCGTACGGACGAAATCTGCAATTTGGCCAAACCACAAGGACGATTTTTGCAATTAACTCTAATAAAAATAAACAACTTAAATAATGAACTTGCTAAGATAAATCAATTTACATTTATATATTGATCTTAAGACTACCATTGGTTTTCAAGCTAGGTACCAATGGACCACATGCACCAATTGCTTGGTTGCGTAAGTCTCACGATTAACATATACAATAACACACAATAGATTATATACACGATTTTATGGGGTCTTCCCCAATTTTACGTATTCCCTAATAACCTAATTAATTAATTTTAGTAATTTTAACTTGTCCAACAATTTTATTACTAAAACCCAAATTAATTTTAATCGCATATAATAAGCATGTGAAACATGTAACAATTAACATCAACTTCCATGACAAAACATGCATGTTTTTGTCATGGATTCCCCATATAGCACTTATTATCATGTCAAAACATATAATCAAGTCTATTTTTACGCATATTCAATTAATGACATAAACCAAGTATTCATTAATCAATTCACATAAAATTGCTTGCAACTTATGGTTTCTACAAATATTACAAAACATAAACCCTAATTAATATTTAAAGGGTGGTCGACCCTAAATAAAAAAATTAGGGTTGCATATTTTTTTAAACCCTAGAACACAAAAGCATGTAATAATCACAAATATTCAATTTTATGTGTTTTAGTAATTAATTACATAGTATTAACGGGCTCTTGATGCCACTGTTGGAATATGAATATCATAACAATTTATATATCACATAACATGTACATCAAAGCATATGCAGCGGAAAAAGGTTCTAAATACTAGTAATTAATTAACTAAATAAAAGAATATGCGTACCTTTGATTTCTAGCTAAACAAGAAATAGAGCATCCAAGAACAAGTTAAACCCTAACTTAGGGTTTATGGAATTCGACTAAACATAGTCAAATAGGGCAAGATCACACAAGCAAAAGTATGCTTGATCTCCGTTCTTGTACACACGTATTAGTAGCGTTTTAATGTGAAAAGCTAGGTTCTTGATCACGAAACAAACCAAACACTTTGTTTGTGTATCTTGGATCGAAAATCCCAAGGGTTTTGGGATGTAGGATCGGCAATACACAAGAGAGAGGAAGAAGAGAGAAGCTTGGCTTGCTAGGGAATCAAGAGATGACATTATGAATACAAGAGGCCTTGTATTTATAGGGAACTCAAATCTTTCTCTCCAAGTTAGGGTTTGGAACCCCCAATCCCTTGGATCGGCCGGCCATACAAAGCCCAAGGGGTCTTGGCTTGTATTTTCATCTCTAGTCCTTCAAGTTAATATTTAACGACCGTTAACCAAACCCCGTTAAATACTAACGACCGCTAAGTGTTTATTTCGTGAAATTTAATAATTAAATCATACCTTAATATATTAATTATTAAAACATTGAAACTCATACGTAATGTGTGCAATCCCGAAGTTTCGTGTTCGAAACTGGTCATACGTATATTAATTTATATCCACAAACTTAACACTTTTCACCACACTTTAGCACTAATACAACCATAATCTAATACTTACTCTCACGTCGGAGGTGATTCGCAAGTCCAAACCCCGCGCTTAACTTATTGTAGTGTTTTGGCATTTACTTTCAGGTTACGAAGCAACTTGGCATACAACACTCACCCTCTAATCTTTCCAGGGGCGGAGCCACCATGATAGTAGTGGGGGGCGATGCCCCCAACCAAGTTCTTGCGGATACACGAAATATATAGGAAAAGAAGTCAATTTGGTAGGAAAAAAGTCCAGTGCCCTCACTTACAAAACCATATTGCCCTCGTCGCTCTCACCTTGCCAACAATTAGAGTGTTCTCTTATGCAAGAATCTATTTTCTGGTGGTTTTTCAAGTTCTTTTCTATCGGAAACAATGGAGAAAGGAGATTTAATGGGAAAGTGGAAAAGTGGAGGTGAGTTAGTGGGTAAATTAAATACGTATAAATATTTACTCTCATTTAATATCTGTCTCTTTCATATAAGTGTATGGGATATGATTTGTTCACGCCTCCCCACGTGTATACATTTTTATTTTTTACTTTCTTTGGTTTGATAAAGTCATATGTCCTTTGGGCTTTATAACTTAAGAATTATACTGTAATTCGCATAGTTTTTCTAATAGTGTAGATATTTTTATACATAAATTATTCATAAAATCACAAACAAGTTTCTTATATACGGGTGTGGAATAAGTGAGAGTAAAAAAAGTTAGTTGTTTAAATTGTAATTAAATATATAATAAACTACATTTTCTTTTATAAGTAATGGTATTTTAGTTCAACAACATTACTTATTTTTTAAGTTTTTAAGTTTTATTAAATGTGTTTTCTCTTTATATGTAATATAAATATAGTTGTTATAACTCTTATCTATACTACATATAATGGGTGTATGGTCAAAGTGGAATGTTGAAAGTTGAAAATGGTCATAGGTGAGAGAAATGTATAGTGTAATTAATACTCTTAGTAAAATACCCCATTACTTAAAAGTACAATGATTTATTCACATTGTACAACCAATTAAAAGCATATCTACCAAATTAAATACAACCAATTAAAATACCACTTACTAAAAAGTACAATAAAATTTTCATAATGTACAATTTAAACAAGCTACAACATAATCCATATAAAATAATTAAACACACTAATTAACGTTATTTTTAAAACACCCTAAAATGAAAAGTACATGTTATTATACACATTATACAAATTAATAATTCACACAAAGCTTCATACAACCTAACAAGTTGATGGTACTTATAGTTTTGAAAACCGGACGGGACCAACGGGTTCAACCGGGAACCGGTGTCACCACCGGTTCGGCTAACCAATAAAAGCCATCCGAAAACGAACAAGAGAGGACCCGTTATTATACACATTATACAAATCAATAAAACACACATAGCTTCATACAATCTAACAAGTTGATGGTACATATAGTTTTGAAAACCGGACGGGACTGGGAACCGGTGTCGCCACCGGTTCGGCTAACAAATAAAAGCCATCCGAAAACGAACCAGAGAGGACCCGTTGAAACCGATACAAACTGGCGAATCAAGCCTCATCGAGATCTATTTCTCCGGTTAATCGTCATAGGGTACCAGAAGGATAAACTGAAAAGTGAAAAGTTGAAACTAAAAAAAAGAAATGTTGAAAACATATATTTCAAAAGGAAATATTAATACAAATCGAAAAACCAGCGGGTTGACCTGGTTTAATTTGACCCGTTTTCAACCCAACATGGCAAGTTGACCCGGTTTAAATCGACCCGTTTTTTGAGCGGAACGGTTCAACCAATTGAACCACTCGGGCCGAACCGGGTTTCAAAACATTATGTTTAATCCCCAAATCTTCAAACTTTTATTATTTTTCGTTTATAACCTATAAACTTTTTTTTTTATCAATAAACTATATGTCGCTATAAAATCTCATTGCTATGCACGGGTACTCGTCTAGTAATAAGTATTATTGTGCTATTTTATTGTTGTTAAGCAGTTAAACACAATTTGAGCTATGTTTTGTTTGTTTCGTCTTGATCACCTTTTATGTATTTTCCTATGAAAGAAAATATAGCCTAAACCAATTCATTCTTTGATAAAAACGTCAAAATTACCACCATAACCGGGCTTCGATGCACATATACGAACAACTCGTATTAATGTTGATACCTTCAACCAGAGGTATTTTAAAATGTTGAATCAAACCCGACCCGACTTGTTTTATCGTACGCTAAAAAATGGGTATCTCGCATAAAAAAATTTTGCCCCCCATAATTTGATATCCTGGCTCCGCCACTGACCCTCTAATCTTTCGATCACCATTGGTAGGCTTGGTAGTACGATTTATTGCACAATCAGCATTCTCTTCACAATTTACGCGTCACTAACGTTAAACATTAAACTTAGAAAATATCAGCATCTTTGTGTTCTAAGCTTGTACCAGATATTTGTTTCAACAATATAATATAATTAAGGAATTTGAGATAATGTTATTAGTTATTGTTTATACGAAACTTTTCGTTATTAAAATCTATTCATTTTATTAGTTACTCCAATATATTGGTTTGTCCTATATATACATATAAACGATCGTAGACTTATCTAATTTATCACCAATAATTGCTATAAAAACTTTGACTAGTTAGTCTATTCTCAATGAAATGTCTTGGTCTAAAGACGATAAGGAACTTGTGGAAAAACTAAAGGATAAAAAACCAATAATTGCTATAAAAACTTTGACCAGTTGCTATATATGTTACGTATTAAAAACGTTAACATGCAAAAACTAAAGGATAAAAAACCAATACACATTCTTATGATTTTAAGTTCAGTTCCAAAAATGAAACAAGCAATAATTTACTTATCATCTTCCTCCCGTATTTCTTTTTTCTTTTATGGTCTCTCAATAATATGTCTTACTTCCACTGCAGTATCTGCTTCCTATGGCGGTAATGAGACTGATTATCTGGCGTTGTTTTCATTTAAGTCAATGATCACCCAAGATCCAAACAAAGTTTTAACCTCGTGGAACCATACCTTTCATTTCTGTGACTGGAGTGGTATTTCATGTGGAAAGCGGCACAAACGAGTGACTGCTTTACGACTGTTTTCGAAAGGCTTAGAAGGCTCCTTGTCTCCTCATGTAGGAAACCTCAGCTTCCTCCGTGAGCTTGATCTCGGGAACAACAGCTTTCAAGGAACCATTCCTCATGAACTTGGTCGTCTATCTAGGCTACGCATTCTTTTTCTTTATGAAAACAAATTCAGTGGAGTCATTCCAACAAACTTGTCTGGTTGTTCTAACCTCGAAGACCTTTGGCTCAATCAAAATGAGCTAGCTGGAAGCATACCCAAGGAGGTGAGTTTACTCTCGAAACTTACTCGTCTTATAATTCAAGACAATAAGTTAACAGGTGGAATCCCACCTTTCTTGGGGAATATCACATCAATGGAAGTGTTTTCTGCTGTCAAGAACCCGTTGGGTGGGAGCATTCCTGATACCTTGGGTCTATGGAAAAGCTTGACTGCATTTTACTCTGGTGAGTGCAACTTATATGGAAGCATCCCTCATTCCATTTTCAACCTCTCACTCCTAATAACTTTCTCTTTAGCTGGTAATCACCTCACTGGTAGTCTTCCTTCACAAATTGGTAATCAGCTCCCAAATCTTGAGTGGCTTCAGTTAAGAAATAACGAACTGACTGGAGTTCTTCCACCTTCTTTTTCTAATTGTTCTAAATTAAGTTTTCTTGAAATGAGTAACAACAATTTCAGTGGGAAGTTGACTATCGACTTTTCAAAACTAAGAAATATTAGATCAGTTATGTTACAGAATAACAACCTCCATGGACGCGAACAAGCTGATGACATGAGGTTTATTGATTCTTTGAAAAACTGCACCAGATTAGTATATTTGGGTCTTTCGAATTGTAATTTAATAGGAGTGCTTCCGATATCAATAGGTAATCTATCAGATCAACTCAGCTCTCTAGTTTTAGGAGACAATCAATTATTTGGAAACCTCCCTTCAAGTGTAGGTAGTCTAGTTGGCTTGACCTATTTAGATGTACAATCTAATCAATTCAAAGGAAAAATCCCCACTACAATTGGTAAACTACAAAAGCTACAACGTCTTGGTCTAAATATGAATCAATTTTCAGAGCCTATCCCTGATGCCATTGGGAACTTATCATTGTTGACTGAACTTTATTTACAATCCAACAAGTTAGAAGGCCATATTCCATCAAGCCTTGGGAATTGTAAAGAACTTAATCGGTTATACCTTAGTGGCAACCTATTTCAAGGCATAATACCATCTTCATTAAGTTCATTGGGAGGATTGCAGGTACTCGACATTTCTCAAAATAATTTATCTGGCAAAATTCCCCAATTCTTAGACAAATGGGTTTCCTTACAATTTTTGAACCTGTCTTTTAATGACTTTGAGGGTGAAGTGCCGGTTGTAGGAGTGTTTGCCAATGCAAGTGCATTTTCGGTTTTGGGAAACAATAGGCTCTGTGGTGGTTTGGTTACACTTAAGTTACCCAAATGCAAGGTACTTTGTTCTCTCTTTTGTAGAATCTGATTTTACATGAGTTGGTCAATAAATCATCACTAAAATGGTTTTATTCTCTCTTTTTGAACTCTTTCAGGTCTCTACCAAGCTTGTAGATATTCAGTCCCTTCCCCACCACCTGAACTCACACCCCGTAACACCTATCAAAACAGCAAGATTGTATTGATACAATGGTTATTTCGGTTTTCAATGGTTTATGTATTAAGAGGAAGATGAAACTGATATAATCGGATACAAAGAAGAACTACCTATTTATAGACTAAAAGCTAATCTATCCTAAAGACTAGGTACATGGGTGAACCATTCTATTAACCAACCCACGTGCACATGCACTTCCATAATACTCGCTCAAACCAATTACCAAGTCACTGACCCATATACTAGGCCCATCAAGATTATACCCAACATTCACCCCCGTAATCTTGATGCCTATCACGGTCTCGGCTCCTACGATCATACTCATGAACACGGTCAGTCACATACTACTTTCTCGGTCTCATCGTACTTTGCTTCTCTTATTGCTCACACAACCATGTACATACAAGGAACAATCCTTGCTGCTTGCTTTCTTGTGATAACTTTCTGATCAGCCAACTTTCTTCTTTCTCTGGCCAGACAGGTCTTTCTTTCTATCTTGCTGAATTTAATCAGCTCTTTCTTTCTTTCTTTCTTTCGAGGCTTCTTTCTTTGAAGCGACGCCGGCCTCTTTCTTTCTTCTTTCTTGTGGCGTCTCTTCTTTCTTTCTTTAAGGATTCAAAGATTTGAATCCGACTTTCTTATCGATGCTTGCTCTTTCTTTCTTACAGCACCGATTTCTTTCTTGAACAACACCACACTTGTAACATATCACATGGCATCACGTTGGACACCCGTTCACTAACATCTTGACTCATCACGGATTGACGACCTCTACCCCGGCCAAATCCAAAGCCACCGATTGAACTCCAACGCCATAATGTCACACCGTGTTCTTTTGACAACACATACCTTTGACGATCAAACATGTTCCAAGAGGCATCTCCACCGACAAAGAAAACAAGCCACCCGCTTCTTCCGTTTTCTCACCTTGCCAAACGAGACGAATCCAAAGCCATCTGCTTTGACGGATCCTTCCTTCCCGTTTTTCACGCATACGCCGGTCTCCTCTTATCACGAACAACCTGATCAAGGTACCCGTTCTTACCTGGTTGTGACTAGTCACGCAAACCCGCAACTAACAACCAAACGTCCTTCCTTTAGTCACCTCTAATAGCCACGGAACACAAATGTTTATCACCGGTCACCCCCGACGTCACAAACGGTCCTTCCACCATGACAACGCCTGACCGAAACACTTCAACTCCTCCGTCTTCCGCTGTTAGAACAATCATGATGACAGCCCCTTTTGCCTCTGTTTTGATCACGACTAACAGCCACGAGACACACCGGTGTTCACCCGTCACCCCTTCATCCTAACCGAGTAACCGGTACTTCACCCGCGACAACGATTGACACAAACACCCATACGGTCCCCGTCTTCTGCTGCATAACGTCCCAAAACAGCCCAACGTCCCTTAAAGACAAAGCCTGGTTCCCTGCTGCATCAGCCCCGTAGCGAAGGGCTATACCTTCTCTTGAAACTGACTCTCAAACCCACCTTTAATCGAACGAGGCTCTGATACCATGTTGATATTCAGTCCCTTCCCCACCACCTGAACTCACACCCCGTAACACCTATCAAAACAGCAAGATTGTATTGATACAATGGTTATTTCGGTTTTCAATGGTTTATGTATTAAGAGGAAGATGAAACTGATACAATCGGATACAAAGAAGAACTACCTATTTATAGACTAAAAGCTAATCTATCCTAAAGACTAGGTACATGGGTGAACCATTCTATTAACCAACCCACGTGCACATGCACTTCCATAATACTCGGTCAAACCAATTTCCAAGTCACTGACCCATATACTAGGCCCATCAAGATTATACCCAACACAGGTCTCTACCAAGCTTGCATTGTGAAGTCTAAAGTAACTGCAACAAAGATTTCACTTTTTTAATATGTGTTTAATAAAAAGCCATAGAGTTTGGAGAGTTTATGAATGGTGTTGATTTTGTGAAGTCAAACTTTGCAATGTTGTGTAAAGTCAAGATTGCCACCTTCAAGACTTTAGTGATCATAGTTGGTGGTTGTGGTATCCAAATTCTCTCGTAAAATGTCATTGTTCTTTTATGACACCAAAATTCAATGTTTTTGTGCGTTATGATGGTTTTCACTTTTTATTATGGTAGATTTTGGATCTTTTAGATAAACCATCTCGTTGTTAGTTGTGGTAACCATAGTTTCCTTTTGGCGAAGTAATCCATGTGGTTTGAACAAAAGTATTGTGTCGTAATGGTATCTCATTTTGTATGAGAAGTTTTTCAACTAAATGTTTGCTACTTCAAGTCATGTGAGACAAATTTGTGGTGTATAGACTATGAGATAATTTTCATTCAAAGAAAATCTTGTTAACGTCATCTAGCTATTCTCGGTCATAACCGAGGATTGATCTTTCTATTTAGTAATCAAGGCTTAATGATTATTCAATTAATTCTTGCTAGTTGAGACTGTAAAGTTAAAAGCTAGTCTTCTTTATTGGTGTTTGGATGCCAAGGAACCAGCGTAGTGTCTTATTTGTCTCATACTAAAACACCTTGGATTTGTACATTTGCTTTTGAAGTACTATTGGTCGAATGATGTGTTTTTCAAGTTACAAGAACAATATTTCAAGTTAACTTGCATGACGCTTGGTGTATGAAAACTTAACTTGCACAAACGTAAATATATGTGTCGAAAGGAGTAGACTCTTGGTCTCAAAACAAAAACAAAAAAATTAACTCGTCATTAGGTACAAAGCGGTATCCTATTACAACCTTGAAATCATCTATAGATGAATCATAACCAAAACCTGACACATGTACATGATAGTCTTGAGGAAGATTTCTTAGTTCTTTCACCTTGCGAGTAGAGGGATTAACGACTAAAAAATAGTACAGTGACGACGAGAGATGCATAAAAGACCAATAGAAGAACCAACAAGTTGACACTCACCTACTCTCGAATAAAAACAATCATCAATACACATACTACTAACGCCATTGGAAACAATGATTCTTGTATCTCCAATTTCATTAGTATGTCTCTTATTGAGAATGTACTCAAGATGAGATTTAATAAAACGACCACTTGAGATTAAGGAATTCCATGACTTACACATTATTTTGAATCCGATGAGATCGTTTACTTCCAATCTTACGAGTATCTGAATATTTACATCATGTATATGGTTCCAAACAAAGGATTTGGTGATAAGCAAATATTTATACATGTTCATCCATTAGAATCATATCAATGTCAGCAACTTTAGATTGCTTAGTAACGTCCTAATAGTGTTCCATATAAAAATGACTTTTACCTTAATGTTGCACTTACAATTCGTGCCATCGCCATCGATATCTGAAAGCGCGATGATCATCATGGTTTTGCCTGCGATAAGAAAACAAAAGCACAAGGGTTAGAAGACTAATGGACGATGAGCACCCACATTGGGCGAGTATATATAGGCTCACGATTAGGGTTTCGTACCTATGCCCCAATAGATAACGCAATTCAAATGCAGAAAAGATATCGGTGAAGATAAGCATCGTTTTTAAAACCTTCTAGAACGTGCCTCTCATATTTAGAAACACGTCTTATACCGAAGAGTTTCACGACACCAAAGTTTCAAAAAACACCCAGTTCCTCAAAGATTTTTTTCTTCGCTTTTTCGACACGTCTATGTTTATGGAGTCCTTTAGACTACCCAAAACTGGCCCGACTTTTTCTCACTTAAAAATCCGATTGGCCAATGAGAGGGCTAGGATTCAAAACCGAACCCTCTCACTGGTTAATCGAATCCCTCGATTTGGCAAAAAAGTGAGTTCTCTTATTATATAAAAGATTGTATGTTATTTGTTATTCGACATCGTAAATTGAGTTTTTGGTATGTGGCTTAGCATGTCTGCTCAATATGGGAGGGTGGTGTAACTAGATATTTTTATTTATAGTCCATAGTTTGAAGGCGAATAAGCTTACACGAAATGTCACACAATTCGATTACCTTATCATCAATCCAAACAACTTACTAATAATTGTGCTAGATCATGTCATCAATCCTATATTTGTTATTCATGCCAAACAAGTCTTTGTAAGATAAAAAGAAGCTTTGAATCATTTGTAAAAGATAACTTAGGCTAATCATAAGAGCATTAGGTGTGGTAACGCCCCAATGCGCGTTATTCCGACGTGGTAGTAGCGTCGTTGGCGTTACCACACCGGAAAACCTGCATTGCCCTATCAACGGGAGTTGGTTCTATTTTTTTTTTTACTTTTTCTTTTTGATTTATATGAGTATGTATGTGTTGATTGTGTGTGTGTTAACAGTGTATGTGTGTGTTTGCTTGATTGGAGAAGATGAAGCTGATTTCCTTGTTTTTCTTTTTTTTTTTTTTTTTTAAGTTTAAGACGTTTGGTAGGTTTTTATATAATATATTTTTTATTTTGTAACTTTTTTTAAAAATATATATTATTTGTAACTAGTGAAAAACTAGTATGTTTGAAAAATAAAAAATAAAAATAAAATGGTGGTCCTAAAAGGGTGAGTGTTAACATGTTATTGATATTATAAGAGATCAGGGGTGTTTTTAGGTGTTAGTGTTAAAAGTGTGAATGCTGATGTGACGCTGAAAATTAGATGTTAACATGTTACCATACCTGATACTCTAAAAGCAAATAATGAATGGCCTGGCTTATCCCCAAACCCCCCCCCCCCAAAAAAAACCTTATCCACACCCCACACCCCCCATTTTTTTTCAATTTTTTTTTTTTATAATTTTGTTTATATCAAAAATCTATAAACTTGAAAGTGCGGAACAGAAATATGGAACAGAAACTGACAAAAACTATAAAATTGTTAAAAATACGGAACAGAAACTGACAAAAAACTGGAAGCAAAAGGGAGACAAGGGGGAATCTTTGATTAACCCCCCCCCCCCCCCCCCGATTTGACATCATAGGGGAGTTTGTATATCATAGGCCATAATGAATATGATAGAGTAAAAATGATAAATGAGAAGGAGATTAACTTATTTATACTAAAAGCTCTCTCATTGTAATCTTCCATATTGGTAAAAATGCTTGTGGCATGCTTACAAAATATTCTAAAAAGCTCTTTAAATGTATCTCCAAAAGATTAGGGTAAATTATAAATTACGTCCTTATGGTTTGTTATTTTTGACTCCTAGCAATTCCCAAACTTTAACAGTGTGTTTTTAAGAAAAAAATAATAAGAAAGTGAAAGTAAAATAAAGAAAGAGCAAGTAAAGAAAGAGAGGAAGAAACGTTGACTCCACCCCAAACTTTTAACACTATTACTGATTGGGACATGTCCAATTCAGTTGAATTTTCTTGTAAATTGTTGTACTATGTTTTTGAGTAATAATATATTTCAGTTTTTGCAAAAAAAAAAGAAAAAAAAATATGTGACCTATCGAGGCGCACACGTTCATTATATATTTAAGAGTAAATTGCAGAAATGGTCCATGTGGTTTACTCAGATTGCATGTTTAGTCCCTGGTCTTTCAAAAGGGCAGGTAGCCTCCATGTGGGGAAAACTTTGGTCCGTTTTGGTCCCTGGTTTTAACCGGCGTTAAGTTAATTCCTTTAGCAATTACACTTTAGCCCTTTTAGCCAACGACCGTTGCAACTTCCATCTTTTATACTAATTTGAAAATTTTGGCTTATTTAAAGCTTTTCGAATTTTTATTTACATTTTTATAAAAAAACATATACGTTTTTATATAAGTTTTTATATGCTTTTTTATACGTTTTGTATACATTTTTATACACATTATTATATATGTTTTTGTATACATTCTTATATACTTTTTATACATTATTATATACGTATGTATAAAAATATATACGCTTTTGTATACACTTTTATATACGTTTTTATATACGCTTTTGAATACACTTTTATATACGTTTTTATATATGTTTTTGTAGTCCTATATTCGTTATTGATGCCAAACAAGTCTTTTTAGGATAAAAGAAGCTTTGAATCATTTGTAAAAGATAAATTGGGCTAATCATAAGCAAAAAATGAATATTAAAAAACTTTCTTATGTTGATCAAGTGAAAATAATTTATAAATGAGAAGGAGATTAGCTTATTATAAATTACACTAAAACCCAAAATAAAACGGGGTCATTAGTATTTTGTTAAGGGGCCCGTTATTTTCTAATCCGGGCTCCTATTGGTCCAACTTTACCGAGATATGCGCCCTGTGCACACACTCCTAGGTAATGGATAGTGTGGTGAAATTTCATTGGTGTATGTGTGGTGGGGATTTTCCTGTTCATCTCCATTTCTCCGTAATAACCCCGTTATACAACCACAGCCACACAAGTGTAAATTAAATCTTCTCACTTATCTGTTATACAAAATCTCACCCTCCATTATGTTCCTGAATCTTCTTCCCACCAAAGCACTAAAAAAAAAGAACACACCCTTTGGTTAAAACTGGATCTTTTTTATATTTTTTTTTACGAAAATGAATATATGCTTCGATGAACCTCACAAAAACGCCGGCGTGTCTTTGCGTTTTTTGGTGAACCTTGTGCCGTCGTCTTCACTCCAGCCACCAATAGTAAGTCTCATCATACATTTTTTTAAAGTTTTAATGAATTTTTAATTATTTTAGTTTGAGTGAAATGCAGAAATGGTCCCTGTGGTTTGCCCAAAATGCAGGTTTAGTCCCTGTGGTTTCGAAAGTGCAGGCGGCCTCCCTGTGGGGAAACCTTGGTTCCATTTTGGTCCCTGGACGTGCAATTTTTCAGGGACCATTTTTGCAATTTTAGCAAACCACAGGGACCATTTTTGCAATCTTTGAGCAAACCACAGGGACCAAAACGGAACCAAGGTTTCCCCACAGGGAGGCCGCCTGCACTTTCGAAACCACAGGGACTAAACCTGCATTTTGGGCAAACCACAGGGACCATTTCTGCATTTCACTCTTTTAGTTTAAACGAATTTATACCCTTTAGAGCTTTTATATAAAAGATTGAAACTTTTTGATTTGTATAGTTTTTATTTTGCATATGTGAATTTGTTTGAGGTTTGGAGCTACGAGGGTGAATAGGTTTGATGTGGAGGATAAGCTACAGGCGCTTGGGCATGTGGATTTGGGTGAGTTTTTATTAGTGTAATATAGTTCCGTTTATATTATATGCTGCAAAATCTTATGTAATATCCAGATGTTCTTAGAAATTTGAGGAAGCTTGATACAGATTGGTATTGTTGGTGTTTTTTTGTTGATATTATGGTTATATGATTATTAGTTGTTAAATTTATTTGAAAATAAAAGTAAATTACTTTTCTTAAAGACAATGTCAGATTACTCTGTTTCTTATGGTTCTTTACAATTGGAAATAGAAGTAAATTACTTTTGTTGCTAAAATTTGGGATAGTAAAATGATATGAGTTAAAGGCATTAAGCTTAACTTGATAAGCTTATAAGCATTATCAAGTGCATTTATGTGTTTTTATGAATTGGTTCTTTTAGAATTGATTCTTTTAGTTGTTTACGTGTCTGAAATTTGCAAAAATGGAATCAAGATAGACTGACATGCTAGATAGCAATCTCTTCACTAATTGATTCTTTTAGTTGTTTACTTACCGATCTCTTCACTAATTGTTGCACTTACGGAGTTTCTCTTGGAATTGCTGTTATAACAGGGTTTTTTCTACAATGCTTTATGTCGTCAAATCGCCTAGAGTGGTCAAGCCTCCCACTTGATTGAAAGATCTTTTGGGATGAATGATGGTTTGCGAAAGAATTGGTCAATTTGAGCTATTAACTCCTCCTAATATTATGAGGTAAGCACTAAAACAGTTACGTATAGTGACTTGCAACAAAAGCCAAATGAACCTTTTTGGCTTTGGAAGTTGACAAAAAAATCCATGCTTACGCTAAGATTACGTTATGTGATTTTGGGGTGTTCATATGTTGCATTTTACGGAACTATCAATAAAGTAAAAACTACAGTACACTGCAAATGCTTTCGATATTAGTAATACATCTGCCATGATGAGACAAATAATTACTGTATTAAAACTTTTAGTTTTGCTATGTGTGTGTACATTTTTTGCAATATGTGTGTCACTCTTTACTTTTGGTAACTTTATTTCCTATACGTCGCATCTGCAAAATCGCGCCAAACCCTTAAATTTCTGATCATATATTCGGTCTCGAAATTTCACCTTTTTAAGGTTCTTAATATTGCACATACCAATTGAGTTCTACTTCTAATCATTGTGTTGAAAGATGTTTATCTTATGTTTCAGTACCAGAAAAGGTTTGCTGAACCCATTTTTACGTTCACCAGAGGAGCAATGCAGGCACAAGATGTCGGATTTTATTGGCAATGTTTTGAGGTTTTCAGTGACACTAACATCACTGATCTTGACTCAGCAACGAATTGCAAAAGATTACGCTATGAACCTTTACCTGTTAGCAACATAAACACAAATAGAGCTTATTGCGTTTTACTTAATAGTTATCGGCCGATGTTGCAGCATATAACTTTACTGATGACGAGACCGAAGGGAACTAATTAGCTGTGGAGTTGCATCTGATGTTGCAGCCGCCTTCCATGCCCCAGTTCGTAGAGTCCTCTTTGCTGTTGAAGAATTAGCCTCATGGTCTCTATCTTTCTCCCTATATTTTTTCATAAACCATTTTATGCCAACACTGAGATTAGCAAACGAAATGCATTACCGATGCTACTTTCATCAAGAGGTGTCAAAATGGATTGGTTAGGTAACGGGTCGATACAACTAGCTTATTTAAGCTTATGAACATGTTTTGCTCTAAGTATTACAATCGTGTATTAGGACACTCAGAATCACACACTCTACTTTCGTTGAAACACCTTAGGATTATACACAAATGCATAAAGTTTTAGCGTACAAAACCTTATTAGGTTATAAGGTAAAGTTAAACATGGAAATGACTCACTAAGATGTAATAAAATATAAGATTCTAAACATGTCATGCATCATCTTGCACTAGGCAAGATAAAAAGCAAAGTTGCACAATGGCCCAAAACATTTAGTATGAACATTGTAAATGAATATCTATTTAGTTAGTAAAGATATAGTGTTTGTGTCCGCCACATTGCTTTATTTAAAACATATTCAAACACCAAATGCACCCATTTGTGTAGAAACGGGTTACATAAAATTTAGGTACTTTACTTTGCGGTGCATTGTGAATGTGTACGGTTTATCATTTGGGGCGATGTCGTTGTGTGTACACGTGTATCATCAACTTTAGCTATAGAAGTATTTTCTTTATGTAAGTCGACAAGCTTGTAGACTAAAATGATTAATTGTCTACATTTAGACTTTAATACCAGCATTTGGAAAAAAGTATCTATTACTTTAAAAAGGCCATGTCAATTGACTGAGGGCTTATGGCAATTGGCTGATATTGTCTTTAAACTGTTATATTTTAAAGCATTATGGTACAAAAATTCAATACACTTGGCCATTGTAGTGGAATAAATAGCAATCATGAATAGAATAACGACAGTTGAATTGGTTGCCATTTGTATCAAGTTAGAATTATTTTATGTGCAGTTGGAGCTGATGCTGATGAAGACAGGAATGAATTTTGTCAAAGGGTGGTGTTGCAGTTGCTACATCGGCTGATGGTGTTATTGCATTTGCAGCGGTAGTCACCGAGTCAAAGAAGGAAAAGCGGGTTGAAGAGAAAGAGGAGTCCGACAATGTCACCTTTGAAAATGAGAGCTTTTAATCAAAACGTTTTTTTTTTTTTCTCTCTGTACACCTCCGGTGTTACTGTTTGACTAAAAAAATTCTCCGCAGCAACGCGCGGACAAACATCCTCGTTTATACTAAAAGCTCTCTCATTGTAATCTTCGAGATTGGTAGAAATGTAAATGTTTATGGCATACTTACAAAATAATCTAGAAAACTCTCTAAATATATCTCTAATTTTGTTTACATAATACAACAACAACAATACACAAAATGCTAGAAACAAAATACGAGACAGATAGAATATAAAGAGATCATAAGCAAAGTTTTGGCGTGAAGCATTTTAAGCATTTAATATTTAGTATTTTTGATAAAAAGCTTATTTGGCAACGAAATGCTAAAACAAAGATTAAACTCAACACTACTTTTTCTAACGCTGCTAGAACAATTTAGAATTCTTGCACAACTTTTACTTTATATTACACTACAGAAATTAGAAAAAAATTACATATTCGCTCTTGTGGTTTATCAAAAATGACAGTCATCATCTCTATTCGATTTTAATTACATCAGTCACATCTAATTTTTAAACTAGTTGCATCGATTGTCCTTATTTTGAAAAATAAGAATCGGATGTGTAATAATCTATAGTTTTTTATTGGGTTAATTGTTTGAAAATGTATTATATTTGCCACTTTTTGTTATTTTGTATACTGAATTTTTTTTCTTATTGTGTGTACTGAACTTTCAAATTTCGATTATTGTGTGTATTTTGTGACCATTTTACCCTTACTTTTTCAAATTTTGAAGGGTAAAATAGTCATTTTACATGACAGAATAATCAAAATTTGAAAGTTCAGTACACACAATAACAAAAAGTGACAATTATAATACATTTTTAAGCAATTAACACTTTTTTATCACATAGGCACACGAATAATCATTATTTTTCAAAACAAAGACTATCGATGCAAATAGTTTAAAAATTAAAGATTATTTATATAACTAAAATCAAATAAAACAAACATGTAAATTTCTAAAGGGTTATGTTGTTGGTACCCTGCGCACAAAAAGTACCAATGTTCATTCCGTACCTTCTACCCTTTGACTTTTGTTTATAATATAACACAGTTTTTTAATCAGTTTATATTCCGTACCTTTTGTTAGTTTATTACTTTTGACTTGTTTAACTTTATACGTACTTTTTATTCCGCATTTTCACAGTTTTATGTAAGGCTGAGCAAAACCGACCGACACCCGAATCCCGATCAAAACCGACCGAATCCCGAGTGTCCCGAGACCGAACCGACTACCTTCGGGTCGGTACTCGGTTCGAAGTTTTAGTCATTGTCGGTTTCGGGCCGAAAATCGGGAAAACACAAAGAAAACCGATAAAACCGACCGACACTAACCAACATATACTCGGGTCGGGATTCGGTTAGGATTTTCCAGGTTGTCGGTTTCGGGATGGGTCGGGATCGGGTCGGGAGGGGTGGTTTTATGGACTGAAACCGTACTTCCCATCATTTCAACAAAAATCGTTACACTCTATCCAAACTAACTAACTACCACCACTTAAACTACCACCACTTAAACCACCACAAAATGCTCCTCTCAATCACACCACAGCACCACTACAGCCACCACTACCACCTCCATCACAACCACTTCAAACCACCCGTCGTACACTGCCATAACCCCAACGTTTCAAATCTGCGGCGCGTGAGCAACGAAAGCGGCGCGTGTGAAGGTGTGAGTTCGGCGGCGGCTGTGGTGGCGGCGATAAGGAAGGCCTCGAGTTCGCCGGTGGAGTTTGTGGAGAGGATTGAGGAGGAGAAGCTGGATAAGTTGCCGAGTTGTGATTTTCAGACGCTTTGTGTTGAGCAGTTGGATTTGTTTCGGAGGATCGTTCATCCCGATGCCAATTTATCGGTATAATTACGGATACAGCTACGTTACCAAACACTTTGGTAAAATAAACTTAAAAGTTGCCTGTGGTTTGCCGAAAATTTCACCAATCGTCCCTCAAACTTAAAAGTTGCATATATCGTCTCTGTCGCCTCCAAAGAATAACACTCGTGATCCTTTTTTGAGGTGATATGGACGATATATGCAACTTAAAAAATTTTCACTTATCGTCCCTAAAAGGACCACGAGTGTTATTCTTTGGAGGCGATTGGGACGATATGTGCAACTTTTAAGTTTGAGGGACGATAGGTGAAATTTTCGACAAACCACAAGGACCATATGTGTAATTTACTCTTTATAAAATGAATAATAATGTTTAGGAGCGGTTAGATTTTAGTGTCTAGAATATAATAATGCTTATTGTTCGGGAACTAGACGCGTTTACCTTTCGGATTTTGGTTAAACACTTCTATTTGAAACACGCTAAAAGACGACGAGTTTAGCTTTTACTGTCATTTTACACTTTATATACAAATATGTTACAGAACGCTTTTATAAAACAAACAACTACTCTGCTGACACCTAGCTAGTTTTGCCAAACATAGAGCGTTTAGTGTTTAGAATATAATAATGCTTATTGTTTGGCAACTAGACGCGTTTATTACCTTTTGGATTTTGTTTAGATGCTTCTATTTGAGATGCTCGCGTTTACCAAATGCTTTTATAAAATAAGCAACTACTGATAACCTAATGAGAGTTACACAACTATGTTACCGGACACTTATATAAAACAAAACAAACATCTACTGCCACTAGTTTTACCATACAAAGCCTAATTAGTGTTTAGAATATAATGCTTATTGTTTGGCAACGAGACGCGTTTAGCTTTTGCATTTTGCTAAGATGCTGCTATCTGAAACGCTAATAAAAGACATGTTTAGCTTCTAGCTTTTAGAATATACAGTAATGATTATTGTTTGGCAATGATCGTTTAGCTTCTAGATTTTAGAATATACAGTAATGCTTATTGTTTGGCAATGATCGTTTAGCTTCTAGATTTTGCTTAAATGCCAATGCTTGTTTCGCAACCAGCGTTTAGATTTTTAGTGTCTGAAATGTAATGCTTATTGTTTGGCAACTAGACGCGTTCAGCTGTTGGATTTTGTTTATATGCTACACTTTATAAAAGTTCATCTGTATAATTTATAAAAGTTTAGTGTGTTTAAGTAATTAATAAAGTGCAATTTTATATACATGTGTAGATAGATTTGTTTTTAGTCTGGTAACATAGTTGTGTAACCGTAACCAAGTGTAAATACTAGTTGTTTGTAAATGTTCTAGAAGTAGCGTTTTAGCATTAGTATTTAGCTTTTTGTTTTAAAAAAGTGTTTAGTAACGTAGTTGTATCTATAATTTTAAAGTGTAAGATGACATAATATCAACTGAGTGTTTAGATTTTGGAGTTTGTTTAAATGCTAATATTTCAAACATAAACAGCTACGGCTTGTTTTGGCTACGAGTTTTTGGAGCATCTAGGAGTGTTTAGCGTTTTGAATATAATGCTTGTTTGGCAACGAGCATTTACCTTTTGGGATTTGTTTAAATGCTAATAATAAACGCTATGTTTCAGGAAATAGTGTTTGGATTTCCTCATTTCAAATTTACCTTGTATTAATTTTGCATTGGAAAGAAGGATGTTAGACTTTATAAGGAGTTTTAGGTAAGATATGAGGGTAATTAGGTAATTTTAGTTTTATCTCAAACTAACACTATCACTGGCTCCAACTTGCTTACACAAACTGCTTATTATACCTCAAAATAAGCAGATAATTTGCAGAAGCAGTTTGGATTATCCAACTGCTTATCTGCCTAAAATAAACAGATAAGCAGAGATAGTAAGCAATCTCGCACACTCTCTTGGACTCTTGGTTATGACACAAGCTAGCTGAGAATGGGGTTGGTTAAAAGTTCCATTATCATAGCTCATCTTAGAATGACTTGAACCATTTTGAGGATGCGTAGGTCAAATTAGAAGTCGGTTCTCGGGTTATGGCTTATGAGTCATGGGGAACATAGTGAATTGTTAACTTGAATTGAGTTGCTTTAGCATCCTTATAACTCATAAATTAGTGGCAGTGTCCTGCGGATAGAGGCTTGAAGTGAATCTGGTATGCGATGACAAGATGTATTACTCTCCCCTCATTAACTTTGGAAAAACCATAGTACCATTTATAGTTTCCGAAGCATAATTTGGCCCATAATATGTTTAATCGGCTTAAACCATTAACCCTGGTGGGAAATCCTTAGAAGTTTGTTACACCAGACTTATAGTCTCCGAAGCATGGGTTGGCCCATAATATGTTTAATCGGCTTAAACCATTAATCATGGTGGGAAATCCTTAGAAGTTTGCTACACCGGACTTATTAGGGCCGTGCTACAATGCTAGTCACAGCTACACACAATGTGGAACAGGAGGTTTGAGAAGTGAATCAAGTGATGTAGGTTTTGTTAGTTCTAAGTAAAGAAAAATCCATCTTTTGTTGACGAAACTGCATGCTCCGTTTGTTTTGTAAAATAGTTGGTCTTAATTGTTATCGACTTATTTCATTCAAATTGGATAGATAAACCTTCCTCCTTGCTCTTTGTGTCTAGCCGTTTTCTACCCTCATGCAAACAGGAAGTCTCACATCTGTTATAGATATTTCACTCTAACTAGTATTCATATGTCCCATGCCCAAGCTCTTTACCTTTTGCAATATACCAGACCTTTAACATGTTTATGAGGGAACTAGTGGCCTGCGGCTAACTGGTACTAACTGAACCTCTTGAACTAGTATTTTTGAACTTGAGACTCGCTGCCAATTGATATGACCATTCAAAACACATTTAGATGAGGATGGTATTGTTCCTAGTTATTAGAAGATAGATTTAACTCTTAAGGATCATCATAGCTCGTGTGCTTCTGATGTCTTCTACTGTGGTATTGAGTACATAGTTTGAATCCTGATCAATATGCCATGATTTTTCAGGTGTATGTGAGACCAGCTGGAAGTTATGTTATGGACAGACTAGAGTTGCGTAGAGTTACTGTTTATCCAGGAAGGAATGTGTCTGATATCTTAATAGTAATCGGTAATTTTAGTATCCCAACAGGATTAAGGGTAGCAGAAGCCTCTCTTTTGAAACAGCAGGTATATAATTTATGCAGTTTAATGTTCCTACAAAATAGGATATAGTATTTTCTTTTTTGTTTCTGATTGTTCTTTCTTCAATTTAGGATACATATTAATGTAAATTGTAGGCAGAAATTATTCCCGAGCACAGAGCGTTGGTTTTCCCTATGGTGAAGCATCCGTTTGTCGTGGGATTTTTGGTTGCTGAACTTCCAAAGTTGGAAATAAGGAAAGAAGAGGATGATGTAAGACCAGGCTCACCCTCTGAGGATTCTTATGCGGTTTACCCATACTCAATCCCAAAATCATGGGAAATCCAGAGCTTTGTAGATAAAACATTGGAAATGCACAATTTCTCTGCTGAACAGAGATTAAATGCAATAAACATCTCTCGCTCTGTCGCTATAGCGTATGTTATGGATCAGGTAAATGACCCATTTTGCAATATTATCACTGAAAATTGTTGATTTTCTGATGTTGGAGACTAGATGTTTAAAAGACTTCTATGATTCAAACTTGATTCTTTTATGTTTATGTTTTACGACAGAAAGCAATGTTACTTCAGCAATCTTCATGGCAAAACAACGTTAGGATGAATAATTTGGTTGAGCAAGTAAGATTCTTTCTTCTAATACGGCACATACTCAAAATAAAAGAAAGAACCCCTTCTTCCTTATAGTTATTCTAGACATATAAACTTCTTTGGCTTATAATCATCTGTTTGTCTATCTGCAGATTCGTGGTCCACTTTCTAGCATTCGTACCTTAAGCAAGATGTTAGCAGGCACTATGAAGAAAAATGAGGTGCATCATCAAACCTGTAAAATATAATCTTAAGTTTTGTTTCCAAGTTAACAGCGTGTTTATGTGAATTTGTTATTATAGATTCCATATGATATTGTTGAAGACATAATGGTATTAGGCGACCATATGAAAGATACTCTTCAACAACTCCAAGATGCTGTTCAAGTAACAAAGGTTTGCTCTTGCACAGGAACATATTATTTGTTTAATGGTTTATTCACTACATGTTATTTTTGTTGGGCTTCAAGGAGTATCATAATAATAGTTTTTGATTTTTCTTTTCAGACTAATATAGTTCGCTACAATGAAGAAAACCTAGTGAAAATAGACGAGTCAATGCATGAGTCATTGAGGACTCAGTTATCCAATGTCCTCTCAAAAGACACTTCTATCACTACCGGGCATGAGTATGGTGGACCGTTCTCTCTCTCTTCTAAATCCAGGGATTTGGAAATGCCCATGCCACCTCTGACGCTTGCACCTCTGTTATCACAGGACATCAGGTATACATTAGTTTTCTTTCTTATGTCCTTCTTAGGATTTCCATGTTCTTACATTTGATCTAGTAAAATATTTTATCAAAGTCTGCCAAGTTAAACATTGCACATATAATAAAACTTGACATATGCTATTTACTAATATGTGTCTTTCATGTCGATTAGGCCATGCAATGCTTCTGATGTACTCTCTGATCTTGTGGATGCGCTTGAACCCCTGGCTCTGAAGCAACAGCGTGCCGTACAAATATCTGAACTTCCCCAATCTTTGGAGGTTGCTGTTGAAGAACCTGCTTTGCGCCAGGCTTTAAGCAATTTGATAGAGGGTGCTTTATTGCGTACAAATGTAGGAGGAATGGTTGAGATCCTGTCCACCTCAGCTCCAGCTGGCGGTGCTCTTATCACAATTGACGATGATGGGCCTGATATGCACTACATGGTGAGTTGACTCTCAACTTGTACTATTAATAGATAAAGTTGGAGGTGGCAACATGGGTGGGTCGGGAAGTTGGATAAACGGTTTATCTGAAAATAGGTAATCTTGTTGTGGGTTTGGTTGGATTGACCCGAATTTTTTCCCGAAAAATTTAAATTGTTTATAAATAACGAGTGCGTCAGATATGATAAAATATAGCTACATAATGCCAATGTCTCTCTATTTTCAAGGGAAAAAGTTAACATGATCCTAAATTTGTCAATGTGCGGTATCCACTAGTTGCTCACTCAATAAAAGATAATGCAAGTCTTTGTTTACCAAAAAGGAGCGAGTAAAGTTGACAAATGTGACGATCATTTTTTGTTTACTTCCAAAAATTTTCAATTCTGGGAAAATTAAATTTTTTTCTTAGAAATTGAACTAACATTGCCTTTTGATAGGCGTGAAAGTACACATTTGCATATTTGGGATTTTTTTTAAAAATGCATTACTGTATTACACTCTTAGTGACTTTTGACTCACATTCAATAAGGTAGATGTTCTGTTTAACCATTTGACCCGAAACGACCCATTCATCAATGGGTCAAAAAATGCTACCTCTACATAATACACTTATCTTTGTGCCTAAGGAATGAAGATTAGCCCACAAGGTGAAAATTGTGTAGAATACGAAAAAGATATAGGCAATTAACATTTAATTATTATTATTATTGCAGACACAAATGCACTCGTTGACGCCATTTGGAGCAGATATTCTATCTAAAGGTATGGTTGAAGATAACATGACGTGGAACTTTGTAGCAGGATTAACTGTTGCCCGAGAGATATTAGAAAGCTACGGTTGTGTCGTCAGAGTGATATCTCCTCGGTGCATGGAGGCCCCACTTGGAGCTGGAGGGACTTGTATAGAAATATGGCTTCCCTCTTTCACTTCTTCGCCTGATGGTTTAGATGGCTCCCCTCAGGCTCCATAAAGCTCTAGATGTGGATTTCCCAATATACCCATGTAAACTGGTATCCCACATCTTAAACCCGCAACATTATTTTGTATGCATATATATACTACTTGCTTATTGCGATATGTATAGATTATTGATGTTGGTACATTAGGTTTGTAAATAGCAAGCTAGGATTTCAAGCAAAATTAATAGCTAAGGTGTATTACTATATTATGTAAAATATGTAAAGATCTACCGGCCATAGGGTTATGGCACGAGGCTTGTTGTTTGTCACATTCACGTCGGATATTTATAAACGATTAACGAGTGGTTACTGTATTTTCACGTAATACTTTATTTGTTGTGAATGACTGAGTTTGTTGATCTTTTTTTTTGATTTTTGATTTTTTTTTTTTTTTTTTGAGTATAAAATCAACATTTTCCATTTATATTTGGTATTACAAGCAAGTGATGTGATGCTATAAACACATTCGAGCCATAAAGACGTTTTTGGTGCTTCTCTTTTGCCGGATGATCAAATGTATAAACGTTATATCTAACTTTGGTCAAATTTATCTAATCATTTTATTGACAGCTTTCTTGTGTTGATTATTTATGTAACTTATTGCACCTATAAATCTTGAATATACATATTTATTGCATATTCACTCTTGAAGAACTGAAGTGAGAATTTCATGGGATAGTTAAGCTTAAATAAGCCCATGATCCCATCTCAGTTGAAACTGGTTGTGAGAAGCCTAAGCCAGGGCTAAAGAATATAAAGATGGGCGAATTCTAAGGTCAAATACATAAATGTTTGGCAGTCAGGAATACAAATATGTATGTTATGTGATATAAAATGTTCAGTAATATAAAATGTTCATTAATACTCCCATTGTTTATTAATTATTCGCCCAAAACAAGCAATAAGTGACGTATGCAGTGGCGGATCTTGAAGGAAATTGTGGAGGGGGCTGGCTTAATAATCGGGGGGGCCGGCTTAATAAATATAAATTTTTTCGAACGAAATACGGATAAATTAACACTACAGAACGAAAAAAACGGGAGGGGGGGGGGGGCCCCAACATAGATCCGCCCCTGGACGTATGTCAACACCTAATGACTTTTTATACTGAACCAACTTTTTATTTGATCATCTTGTGAGTTATTGTTGCTTTAGTTTTTCTAATTCAATAAAATATTGTTTACTTTGTGTGAAAATAAGGGTATGTTTGGCGCGAAGTTTTTTGAAGTTTTTTGGGGCGATGAGTGGTGAGAAATGAGGTTTTTTATTTTTATTGTTCGTTTGGGAAAGGAGCGGTGAGCTTTGCTATTTTTTAGGAATGCTCATTTTTCCAATGCTTCTTTAAGAAGTTGTGAGCTGTGGTTACTGCTCACAGTTCACTGCTACTGCTACTGCTACTGCTACTGCTCAAACACACCTGGGAAAGTCCATGGAAAAGTTGATAGAATATTCTAGTTTGTTCCCAAGAATATAAAGATGGGAAAGTCGATGGTAATGTTTGATATGGGAAAGTCCATGGAAAAGTTGATAGAATATTCTAGTTTGTTCCCAAGAATATAAAGATGTGGGAAAGTCGATGGTAATGTTTGGCCTGTTTGGTAGGGACTTTTTAGAGAAGTTGTTAACTTTTTGTTACAAAATAATTTCTTCTAAAATAAATAGCTCCGTTTGGATACATTAACTTTAAGCTTTTAGCTCCTAAATTAAAAGCTGATTCATGAAGCTTTTTAAACATCTTGGAGCTGTTAAAACTTTAAATTACTGATATACCCTCCAAACATTTGTTTACAATTATAAATATGTCATTTTATGTCATTTTACATTTTATAATTACATTTAACAGCTAACTTACCAAACACTTTTATTAAAAAAAGATACAGTTTGTAACTCGTGTTAATAGTTTTGCAGTTTACAGCTTACAGCTAATTTTGCCAAACATATGTGTGAGAATTATCGAGTTAAGATTGTTTTCCTTCTTTATATCTTCTTCTTAATAGAAATCAAGATAGTAAAACCGTGGTCTACTTTAAATGAATATCCTCTTAGGGTTGTTATGATGATGTTGTATAATTGACAAGTAAAAAGATCAATTGAGATCTCATATTTGACATCAACGGTAAATCTTCAAACTACGAAAAATACACCATCGCGACGAGAATTAAATTATCTTTCTATGATATGCACTTTTATATACTTTCGACAAACTTTTTTTTTCAAAATTTTTGACGAGAAAAATCACATGTGATTTGTAAAAATCACATGTGATTTTTCTGAATCACATATGATTTTTTTAAACGGAAATTTTGAAAAAAAAAATCAAAAGTATATAAAAGTGCATATCTATAGAAAAATAATTTAATTCTCGTCGCGATTGTATGATTTTTTCGCGTAACGATTAACGGTTTGCAAGATATTTAATTTTTAAAAAAATGGTGAAATTTTTTTTTTTTTGTTTTGATCAAAAAATGAATTGACATGATTGTTTCATTGGATATATGGCAAATTTAGGATATATATTGATCTCAACTCTAACTTACAAAGCAACCGTTTTATATGACTTAAAAAGAAAAGGCATTAAAAAAACTGAAAATGCAAGAAAATCTACTTGATGCCTTGATGGCAGTGCTTTGTGCGGGTATGATGTTAGTTTTAGTTAATCACGCAAAAGTGCAAAAACTGTCTATGTATGTTATATGAAAAATAGTTTTTGTTTTTTTTTTTTTTTTTTTTTTCATGACTAAATGAAACTAGCATTGTGCTCGTACATGTGCAAAGTGGCTATAACAGAAAGAAGGGATGTACAAAAACTATCACGGAAATACAGGTTAATGGGAGCACATCATAACCCAAAAAAGATGAAATTCCCATATAACTGAAACATAAATCTTGCTCTGTTTATTCGTATTACTCCCCTGGTCCCAAAATAATTGTCTTCCGACAAAAAGCACACGGTTTAAGAAAAACATAATTATTACTTCTTCTTTTTTTTAATACAAAATGACAGTTTTACCCTTAAATAAATAATTAATTTTTTTTCCTTTTAATAAAAATAAGATGGTAAAACTTTGGTCTTCTCTATATGAATATCCTCTTAGATTGTTATAATAAAACTGACAAGGAAAACGTTTTATATGAATAAATAAAAACCATTAAAAATTTGAAAATGCAAGAAAACCTACTTGATGGCACTGCTTTGTGCGAGTATGATGTTAGTTTAGGCCCCGTTTCTTTAGGACTTTTGTTTGTTTCTTTTTGACTTTTTGCATAGAGATATCCTAGTTGGGGATGGGTGTAAAAAGGAAGGTGGTTTGCATCTAGGACAGAATATGACACAATATGTACTATACTATCCCCATCTTTTTTTTCTTTTATCCTCATTTGTTTCCTTCTTCCCCACCTACTTCTTCACATCTGCAACAAAAAAATAAAAATAAATACTTCTTCACATGGCAGCCCTCAACTCCACGGCAACCTCCATTCCTCCACCTCACTCGACCTTCTCCTCCACTACGTGGTCTTCTCCGCACCATCTTTCGTCGCCCACCACATTAATTCGGGGTTTTCACCTTTAAATCTCAATAAATTAGTGGTTTATTTTTTTTTTGAAAGTTGCTTCATAAAGATGGTGATGATACGAATGGGATCTATGATTTGTGTCGTGCTTCTTGATTTTGGAAGTCACTTGGTTGAAGTTATTTGATTATTGTAAGATATTAGTATTCATTTAGGATGGTCCATTTAAAAAAAAAGGTTATGTTTCTAACTATTTCATTTTAATATGGGATTTTGGATCTGATGTAAACAAAGTTTTTGTGTTTGATTTTTGGTTTACATGATATTCTAGTTTTTGAGTTTACATATTCATCTTAAATAAAAGGGTAAATAGGTCATTTTTTTGTTCAAGATTTTCATTCAGGATGCAAAAGAAACATACATCTATCAGTATCATCCTTACTCCAACCAAGTATATTAATCTAGACAGGAACTATTTCGAAACAGGAAAAAAAAAGAAACAGCACCTAAGTTAATCACACAAAAGTGCAAAAAGCCAAACACAATCTATGTTATATGAAAAATAGTTTTTGTTGTTTTCATTGACTAAAGAGTAAATTGCAAAAATCGTCCTAAAGTTTGGCCAAATTGTAAGTTTCGTCCCTGAACTTTGGAAAGTGCAAGAATCATCCTGTGGAAAGTTTTAGGGCAAATATGGTCCCTGGCCTCTGTCAAATGACACAAATACCCCTGCTATTTCTTTTTAAATATTCCTTTTCAGTTTCTTTCACCAATGGTCCTTGTGTTGCGCAAGACTTTACAATTTAGAAATTTATCCTTTGTTAGACAAATAGTTATTCTTATACAAAATCGTGTTTGTTGCGCAGGCTTACAATTTAGTCCTTTTGTTAGACAATAGTTATTCTTACACAAATCGTCCTTGTGTTGCGCAAGGCTTTACAAATTTAATCCTTTTGTTTCAACAAATGGTCCTTGAGTCCGTTTTTCTTCCGTTTTCGTCCGTTTTTCTTGCTTTTTTTCCCTTTTTTTCGAATTTTAGTTTTCTTCGTTTTTGTTTTTTACGTTTTCGCTTTTCTCGTTTTTCTTATCGTGTTTTTCAATTCTTTGTCCGTTTTTTATCCGTTTTTGTCCATTTTTCTTCGTTTTTTGTTCCTTTTTCTTACGTTTTTGTCCGTTTTTTCTTGCTTTTTTTCTCTTTTTCTTACGTTTTTTACGTTTTCGTCTTTTTTCTTCCCGTTTTTTAAGTTTTTGTCCGTTTTTCTTACGTTTTTTTTTCTTTTTGTCCGTTTTTTTTTCCTTTTTCTTACGTTTTGTCGTTTTCTTACTCTTTTTCGTTTTTGTTACGTTTTTTCAATTTTTTTTTTTTTTTTTTTTTCCGTTTTTTATTTCGTTTTTCTTTTCTGTTTTTTTTTTTTTTTTTTACTTTTTCAGTTTTTGTACGTTTTTGTCCAGTTTTCTTACGTTTTTGTCCGTTTTTCTTACATTTTTTTCGTTTTTATCAGTTTTTGTCCGTTTTTCTTATGTTTTTTTTACGTTTTCGTCTGTTTTTCTTTCGTTTTTTACGTTTTCGTTTTAAAAAAATAAATAAAAAAAAATTTTAAAAAAAAAATCAAAATTTTTGTCCGAATTTTTTTCTTTTTTGTCCGAATTTGAAAAATAAAATAAAAAAAGTTCAAAATTTTTGTCCGATTTTTTTTTCTTTTTTGTCCGAATTTTTTTTTTAAAATAAAAAAAAAATAAAAAAATTCAAAATTTTTGTCCGAATTTTTTTTTTCCGATTTTTTTTGTCCGAATATTTATTTATTTTTTAAAAAAAAATCGGACAAAAAAAAAATTCGGACAAAAATTTTGAATTTTTTTATTTTTTTTTTAAATTCGGACAAAAAAGATAAAAAAAAAATCGGACAAAAATTTTGATTTTGATTTTTTTTTATTTTATTTATTTTTTTAAAAAAATTTGGTCAAAAAAAATGGGACAAAAAAGTCGGAGTAAATAAGAAATTCAGACAAAAAAAAAGAAAACGGAAAAAATGTAAGAAAAACGGACAAAAACGAAAAAAAAACGTAAGAAAAATGGACAAAAACGGATAAAGACGGACGAAAACTGAAAAACGTAAGAAAAACGGACGAAAACGTAAAAAACTGAAGAAAAACGGACGAAAAAGTAAAAAACGTAAAAAAACGTAAGAAAAAGGGAAAAAAATGTAAGAAAAACGGACAAAAACGGAAAAAACGTAAGAAAAACGGACAAAAACGTAAGAAAAATGGACAAAAACTGAAAAAACGTAAGAAAAACGGACGAAAACGTAAAAAACTGAAGAAAAACGGACGAAAACGTAAGAAAAAGGGAAAAAAACGTAAGAAAAACGGACAAAAATGGAAAAAACGTAAGAAAAATAGAGAAAAACGGATAAAAAATGGACAAAAACTGAAAAAACGTAAGAAAAACGGACGAAAACGTAAGAAAAACGGACGAAAACGTATGAAAACGAAATAAAAACGGACTCAAGGACCATTTGTGAAAACAAAATGACTAAATTTGTAAAGCCTTGCGCAACACAAGGACGATTTTGTGTAAGAATAACTATTTGTCTAACAAAATGACTAAATTTGTAAAGCCATGCGCAACACAAGGACGATTTTGTGTAAGGATAACTATTTGTCTAACAAAATAACTAAATTTGTAAAGCCTTGCGCAACACAAGAACCATTGGTGGAAGAAACCGAAAAGGAATATTAAAAAAGAAATAGGCAAGGGTATTTGTGTCATTTGATAGAGGCCAGGGACCATATTTGCCCCAAAACTTTCTCACAGGGACGATTTTTGCACTTTTCAAAGTTCAGGGACGAAACTTGCAATTTGGCCAAACTTTAGGGACGATTTTTGCAATTTACTCTTGACTAAATGAAACTAGCATTGTGCTCGTACATGTGCAAAGTGGCTATAACAGAAAAAAGGGATGTACAAAAACTATCACGGAAATACAGGTTAATGGGAGCTAATCATAGCCGAAAAAAGATGAAATTCCCATATAACTGGAACATAGATCTTGCTCTGTTTATTCGTATTACTCCCCTCCCAAAATAATTGTCTTCCGACAAAAAAACACACAGTTTAAAGAAAACGTAACTATTACTTTTTTTTTTTTTTTTTTTCTTTTTTTTAAAAAAAAAATACAAAATGATAGTTTTATCCTTAAATAATTAATTAATTTATTTTTTTCTTTAATACTAGTAATATTTATTGAAACAAGGTAATATAGTAAATTCGATCAAAATTCTTTATCTATATTTAGTAGTCGACAATTCCAAAAGAACGAGAAGTATTAATTTAGAACAATACGTAAACGAGCAAATTATATTTACCTAAGTAAAAACACATTTAAATGACAAAACTCTTTGCTTGGAGGACAAGAAACACTAGTAAGGCCCTCAAGGACAAAACCTGAAACATAGCTAAAACATAAGGGACTAGGATAGGAAACATGAAAATGTCCGTACAACAAAAATTTGTTACCCACATTAAATATTCAGACACATTCTATATTCACCCCACCTACGGTCAACACCAACCAAGCTTCCATTGACAACCACTCTCCATAGAAGGTGTGAAACTCACGCGCCTCAAAACATTTGAAGATGATCAACTTTAAATGTTACTGTATTTCATTTGATTAAATGTCATGAAAATTTACAACCGAATATGAAAAAAAAACTTAATAACTTTAAATTTATTTTTTATTTTTTAAATAAAATAGTGTGTTTGAATGAGTGATATTTTGTTTTAAAACTATTTTTTATTTATTTAGAATATAAAATAGTTTGACAAGTTATCAAAAACGTTGATTCGTATTTTATTTTTTATTTTAATGAATTTGTTTGATGCGTTGAACAAAGATTTATTATAGCATTTATGTTGCAATTTGTTGTAGCATTTTTTTTATTTTCTTTTTTATTTATTTATTTTTTTTTTTTAAATACAAAATGACAGTTTTACCCTTAAATAATTAATTAATTTTTTGTTCTTTAATGCTAGTAATATTTATTGAAACTAGGCAATATAGTAAATTCAATCAAAATTCCTTATCTATATTTAGTAGTCGACAATTCCAAAAGAACGAGAAGTATTAATTTAGAACAATACGTAAACGAGAAAATTATATTTACCTAAGTAAAAACACATTTAAATGACAAAACTCTTTGCTTGGAGGACAAGAAACACTAGTAAGGCCCTCAAGGACAAAACCTGAAACATAGCTAAAACATAAGGGACTAGGATAGGAAACATGAAAATGTCCGTACAACAAAAATTTGTTACCCACATTAAATATTCACACACATTCCATATTCACCACACCCACACACCATATACCATACACTAGCTGTCAACACCAACCAAGCTTCCATTGACAACCACTCTCCATAGAAGGTGTGAAACTCACACGCCTCAAAACATTTGAAGATGATCAACTTTAAATGTTACTCTATTTCATTTGATTAAATTTCATGAAAATTTACAACCGAATATTAAAACAAAACTTAATAACTTTAATTTTAAAATAATAATAAATAAAATAAAATAGTGTGTTTGAATGAGTGATATTTTGTTTTAAAACTATTTTTTATTTATTTAGAATATAAAATAGTTTGACAAGTTATCAAAAACGTTGATTCGTATTTTATTTTTTATTTTAATGAATTTGTTTGATGCGTTGAACAAAGATTTATTATAGCATTTATGCTGCAATTTGTTGTAGCATTTTTTTTTTCTTTTTTTTAAATAAAAAATCAAAATGACATTTTTACCTTTAAATAATTAATTAATTTTTTGTTCTTTAATGCTAGTAATATTTATTGAAACTAGGAAATATAGTAAATTCAATCAAAATTCTTTATCTATATTTAGTAGTCGACAATTCCAAAAGAACGAGAAGTATTAATTTAGAACAATACGTAAACGAGAAAATTATATTTACCTAAGTAAAAACACATTTAAATGACAAAACTCTTTGCTTGGAGGACAAGAAACACTAGTAAGGCCCTCAAGGACAAAACCTGAAACATAGCTAAAACATAAGGGACTAGGATAGGAAACATGAAAATGTCCGTACAACAAAAATTTGTTACCCACATTAAATATTCAGACACATTCCATATTCACCCCCACCCACACACCATACACCGTACACTAGCTGTCAATACCAACCAAGCTTCCATTGACAACCACTCTCCATAGAAGGTGTGAAACTCACGCGCCTCAAAACATTTGAAGATGATCAACTTTAAATATTACTGTATTTCATTTGATTAAATGTCATGAAAATTTACAACCGAATATGAAAACAAAACTTAATAACTTTAAATTTATTTTTTATTTTTTAAATAAAATAGTGTGTTTGAATGAGTGATATTTTGTTTTAAAACTATTTTTTATTTATTTAGAATATAAAATAGTTTGACAAGTTATCAAAAACGTTGATTCGTATTTTATTTTTTATTTTAATGAATTTGTTTGATGCGTTGAACAAAGATTTATTATAGCATTTATGTTGCAATTTGTTGTAGCATTTTTTTTTTAAAATTCAAAATGATATTTTTACCCTTAAATAATTAATTAATTTTTTGTTCTTTAATGCTATTAATATTTATTGAAACTAGGTAATATAGTAAATTCAATCAAAATTCTTTATCTATATTTAGTAGTCGACAATTCCAAAAGAACGAGAAGTATTAATTTAGAACAATACGTAAACGAGAAAATTATATTTACCTAAGTAAAAACACATTTAAATGACAAAACTCTTTGCTTGGAGGACAAGAAACACTAGTAAGGCCCTCAAGGACAAAACCTGAAACATAGCTGTAACCACTCTGAAAATCCCACTTTAAGATAAGCTAGCACCCAGAATTATTATCCCTTTTTCCCCGGGTAAATTTTTTTTTTTATTATTTATTTGAATGTATCTCTCATCTTATGTGACGTAGATCACATCATTGATAAACGTGCTCCCACAAGACCTGCCTAACAAACCTAATGTTTATTTCATAAACATCATGATATAAAATATTACAGAATACCATTTACCATTTTACCATAAATCCTTAACAAAACATTTATTATCTGAATAGAGTTTCTAGGAAACCCTAAAATTTACCACAACACCAAATATGAACAACTAAACCTCATAACATAAAAATATAACATATCTGAGTTAATGTACAAGTTACTAAAGCACCAGAAACCCTAATTCTATTTTGTTCCCGATAAAACCCTAATTTCACATAAATGTCATTTTATGTATTCATTTCACAAACCCTAATTTATTTCTAGAATATTTTTACAAAATATATATTTACAAGTTATTTAAGCTATAGTACAAGTCATTTATGCATAAATTCATTTATTTACAAAACCTTTATTAAAATCTCATTTATATTATTTTTAAAGCACAAAGTTACAAACCATTTATGCATAACTTTTATAAATGATATTTTCTAAACTCCTTAAATATTATTACAAGTCTTTTAGCCCAAAGTACAAGAGTCTAATGCACAAAAACTATAAATTCTATTTATTTGCTTATAAACTTAACAAAACCTAACAAATAAATTTTATAAATTAGTAAACCATTAAAAATATATTTTTCACACATTCTAAATTATAGTACAACCATACTAAGCATGTTTTACAACCCTTCTAAGCTCAACATGTTTTCTTTCCCTTCTTGTATAATTCGAATTACATACAAATAAAACAACCCTAAATAATCTTCCTAGGTATCTAAATACACCAACTAATCAAAGTAACTAATTCCTAAACCTTAGTTACAACTCTCTAAAGCACAAAGTACCACAACCTTAAACCCATTCGTCCCTCCCCCTCCAAACCGGTTCGAAACTAACTAAATAACCAAACTAAACTTACACCTTAAGGATACAATGTACCTAGCCATTCCATGCCCTCTCCTATAAACCATTCCACATGGCACCCTTCTTCTTCAAGAATGAATTTCATTGGTAGCTAAAACCCTTGTCCCATATTCGACCACATCACTCTCCTTTCTCCCTCCTCCTCCTCCTATCCATGTGGCATAGCTCTCCATTTCCTGTCAGCCCTTGTATGCAAACTTGTCTCCTTATCATCTTCTAACAAAACCCTAGTTTCTCACTTCTATAAATAGCAGTCGAATATCACCTTTTCAACTCACACCAAAATTCGACAAATCATCCAAAACAGCCCTATCCCACTTCCCTCCTGATCACAGTCAAATACACAGTCTTAACATAAACCTAGGAAGTCCAAAAGAGAAGAGGAACATTGGGAAAACAAGAGTCGAATCAATCCCAGTCCAAAACCCTAGTCGAATTCCATACTAAGTAAGTGTTATCAACCTTATTTTATTTCAGTTTTTATTTATGAGATATACTTAGAAACATCTAAAACACACTAGTACATAATCACTAATAACAAATGAAATCAAAAATCAAAGTATATTTCTTTTCTTTTGGTTTCTGTTCGAGCAGTAAACCCCAAACGCACCCTAGGTTTTCGAACTTTTGATTAAACAAATCTTTAATATTTTAAACATGTTAAGATATCATAAAAATAATCATATCATGCATCGAACCTAAGTTAAGAATGATCAAGAACCTAAAAACCCTAATCGGGTTGTTTATCTGAGTTCTATATCGAGTGGGAATCAGGTCCACAGCCCAACTTTAGACTTGAAAACCAACACTCAAACGACCCTGTTAAATTCTAATTTTTGACATGTATTTAGTTCACCCAGCTAGTCTTAATTAGAAACAAGAATCAACGAAAATGGTTTATTATTCAAAAAGATATCGGGTCTCAAAATCTGTTCCATATCGCTAAATATAGAAATGAATTTTCAGTTATATAATTTTCTGTTTCACTCGACTAGTCACCCTACTTAGGATCTAATTTTCGACCATCAAACGACTTTGGAAATATCTGATTTTCAGTGTGTCTAGAGTCCACCCATCAAAGTTTAATTAGGAGCAAGAATTTCGTGAAAAGATCAAACGAGTCGAAAGTTATTTAAATCTAAAGTTTTGCCTATATCGCTAAAACTAGGTTAGTAAATCTCAGTTAATATTTTTCTATTCTAGTCGACCAACCTACACCAATTTCCAACTAAGTTTTCGAACCCTTTTAGACCTTTAAAATTTCTGAGTTTTTGGCATAATAAAGCTCATATAGTGAACTGATTTTAGGAAGAAGAAGTTTGAAAAACCGTTGAGTGATTTAAAAGATATCTGAGTTCAAAAGATTGCCTATCGCTAGTTTTAAAACAAAATTTCAGATTTTATATTTTGAACTTGTTTGGTCACCCGATTTTGAAACAGATTTCGAACATCAAACCAATTTCAAAAATTACAAACCTTGGTTCATTTTAAAGTCGACCTAGCCGTCTATTCATAGAAACCACAAGCTCGTAAAATGATCCCGTTTTCGTTAAGATATCGATATCCAAAGCTCTAGCCAAGTCGTGTATAACATAAGTATGATTTTTGTTAAATTAAAGTTTTAGGGATTATTTTGTAAATAAATATAATCAAGGGTTATTTTTGGCAATATTAAATGAACAGGGTAGAAAATGTCATTTTTGAAACTTGAGGGTAGAAATTGTCATTTTCCAAAAGTCCAGGGTGTAAACTGTCATTTAACCAAACCTTAGGGATTAAAGCGTAACTTTTCGTAACTATTATTTTCATCCTTTCTATTTTATTTTCCGAACTAATATTAACGTAATACGTTATTAACGAACCAACAAACGAAAGATATCCAAACAAACAAACAACAGAACATAAGAACAAAAGATATAAACAACAAAACGAAATAAACTATAATCATTAGAAATGATTACTAAATATTGGCATAACAACCCAGGTTCTTTGTCCGGAGACGTTTATCAACTTTCTGTCATTTTGTTTTCCATCCAGACTGCTCAGGTGAGTTCATAGTCCCACTTTTTAATTACGTTTTTCTAAATATGTGGGGAGATACATGCTACTAAACCGAACACAAGTACTTTTCCGTATACTTTCCTGATTTATATTGCATAAGTTTAACTGTTGCCTATTTAAAAGACCCTCTATCATGAACCATTAATCACTTTCGGGTGAGCGCGAATATTATGAATAGATCTATTGGATTGACAATCCCGTTGTGTCGCTGGATAAGTGACCCAATGCATTTTATTTGAAAACGTTTAATAAAGAGTTCAGGCAGACTCCTACTCGAGGGCATAATTGCTACATTTAATTATGTAGTGATTTACATCATAGCTTATAACTATGGTGTCCATCGTGTTAACGCCTTGCGATTCATGAGACTTTAAGCAATATATAATAAACTGCGATATAACCGATTTACTTTCTATCTGGCTTGTGTTCAAACTGATTTAACGTTAAACGTTATGGATTCACTCAACCTTTGTGTTGACTTTTTAGCATGTTTATCTCAGGTAACTGGAAGTACGATTTGGCACGGAGTGGCGGTGGACTTTCTTTTAAAAGAGTGTCCATTTTGTTATCATTCAAATGAATAATATATCATTTATAACGTATTTCGAAACCTCCTGCTGGGACCTTTACATGTAAACTCTGATTTTAATAAATGAATGATAACAAATTATTTAAAACGTCTCTTTTTGAGTCGTTTTCTATTATCATGACTGTGAACTATGAAGTAGCACCCCAAACTTTTATTTCCGCTGCGAATATCGAAAACGGGGGTGTTACAATAGCTAAAACATAAGGGACTAGGATAGGAAACATGAAAATGTCCGCACAACAAAAATTTGTTACCCACATTAAATATTCAGACACATTCCATATTCACCCCCACCTACGCACCATACACCATACAACATACACTAGTGTCAACACCAACCAAGCTTCCATTGACAACCACTCTCCATAGAATATGGAAACAAAACTTAATAACTTTAAATTTATTTATTTATTTTAAATAAAATAGTGTGTTTGAATGAGTGATATTTTGTTTTAAAACTATTTTTTATTTATTTAGAATAAAAAATAGTTTGACAAGTTATCAAAAACGTTGATTCCTATTTTATTTTTTATTTTAATGAATTTGTTTGATGTGTTGAACAAAGATTTATTATACTCCTCAGTCCCATTTTATAAGTCCATATTTGAAAAGTCAAAGTCTTTTTCCTCAGAGTTTGGCCGTAATTATTTTTTTCGTGTTATATAATACTTAATGAAAAGTATACAAATGAAAATACATTTAAAACACAAATCAATTTATATATTTTGTACCAAGTATTATATAACACGAAAAAAATAATTACGGTCAAACTCTGAAAAAAAAACTTTGACTTTTCAAACATGAACTTATAAAATGGGACGGAGGGAGTAGCATTTAGGTTGCAATTTGTTGTAGCAGTTTTTTTTTTTTTTTTTTTTTTTTTTTTTAATTTTTACTTTTTTTATTTTATTTTAATATATATATATATATATATGGGGATAGCTTGGCTACATTTATATGTAGTCAATTGGCTACAATTCCTTCACAAAAAACACACTAGCAATAAATCAGGGACCCACAGAAAAAAATCAAGACCCACAAAAAAATCAGGGGCCCACATTTATAGCACAAAATTGTAGCCAATTGGCTACAATTAATTGTAGCTAATATATTCCCTATATATATACTAGACTTCAAAGCCCGCCCAAAGGGCGGGCATGACTTGTAATTATAGTTTTCATGGCCTGCCCGACGGGCGGGCATGACTTATAAGCCCTCCCGGGCATATAAGCCCGCCCGTTGGGCGGGTATGACTTATAATTATTGTTGACATTATGTTTGTATATATTAGCTTGGAACCTTGGAATCATTCTAATTGGAACATGATGATGTTTATCATATTATGTGGTACGATAAAGACCTGGGTGTTGAAGGCTTTGAAAAATGGTACAAATTAAGTGGCCCGTCACGTGGGCAGCGTATTAGATAGTAAATTTATAGGATGAGCGAAAATGGGTGAGTTGGGTTGGTTTAGTTTGACGCAATACATTTCCGTATGTATAATTTGCAGAATTCCATAAACAAATTTACAGAAACGATGACTAAAATATTGATCCAACATTTAGAAGTTTGTAAACACTTTACGCATGCTTGATGCCACATTACAAAAACAATCGGAAAGTTTTAAACACCAACCTGATTTAAGTAGTTCTTATGCTCATCGATTCTCTTCATCGTTCATGCTAAGCATCAACATGACATAATGTACAAATCATGTGCTTTCAATCTGCTTTGCTACCTCTTAGAGCATATCAGGCTCCTCCAACTTTGCATTCCTAACCTTTATCCTTTCCATGTTCACCCGAAACCATCCGATACCTCCCTGCAAGATTTATAAATATATCCAGACAACCTTCTATCTGAATTGAACTAATAACAATCAACGAACTTTAATGAATGATCTTACAAATATATCCTCCATTTTTTAAGAAACGTATCTTTTACATACACTAACATCCACAAAGTTTGTTAAAAAAGTATTATAAAAGAGAGTAATAATTATGAAATCATAAAATTTTAATACTACTGTATACAAAGTTACAAACACATACAAAGTCTCGTTTGAATATCAAAAAACCTCATCTACATATTTAAAATATACACAATGGAGATAGATGCAGGAAATAATACTAAATCATATTCACAAATGTCATATTTTTCCTGCAATAAAACACACACTTAGACAGCATGCATGTAATACACAGAAGATCAAATACCTCTATGGGTGCTTTAATTTTTAGTTATTGCTAACACTTGATGTAATTACAAAAACTAATGATAATTTTTTTAATGATTAGTTGGTCTCCTCTTATGTCCAAACATGCAAAGACTGCACCAATGCACATGGGGAATATTTGTGCAGGCATTGTGTTCCAGTTTTAAAAAGCTTATTCACTTATTTTGAGGATACATATCACAAAAGTTGAATATTTGCCCATCTAAGTATATCCACCTCATCGAGTCAGCTTAAGGCCCCTCACAGGCAAGATAAAGTTTCAATTAGAACCCCAAATACTTCAAATGCTATTGTAATAAAGCCTAATATACACCCCCTTCAGTTACTACGATCTAACACACTAAAGAGAACGAAAACATCCAGAAGACATATCAGCAAAAATGGTTGTCATACAGTGCCTAAAGTACTAAAGGTTAATCCATACTTCATCATATAGCCACATTTGGTCAGTTTTGAGGTTTATCATAGATCTCACGACAAACGTACCTTACATTTGCATCATGTATATAGAACACACAATCATAGTTGACCCTTACTAAACAAAAAGTCATCTAAGAAATAATCCAAATGAACTATTTAATTAACAAGAATTGTTGAGTCCAGCCTTTGTTTCTCACAGCCTCAGCCGAAACCACATGCGAGTCTGATGCCTGCCAAGACCTGTATCATCAAGTTCATATAACTTCACAATATTTATAATGGTATGCTAATACAATTGCTTGGACCTGATACACCAAGTTGATTAAAAAAGGAAAAGAGTAAAGTCTTCTGGAAATGTAAGTCAATACATGTAAGTCCATCTGAAACTGTCTTATGTCAATCATGATAGTAGGATAATCAGTTGGGTTGGCCTATAGTAAAGAAAACAAATATCCAAAATATAATATTTTATCAGATGGTATGCATTATTGACAAGTTTCAACTCATTTGACACACTGAAGATATAGCACCACCTAAACTGTTGCATATAAAAGCCTTCTTGAAACATGTACCTTGATCGTTTCAAATCATGATAGTAGGATAATCAGTTGGGTTGGCCTATAGTCAAAGAAAACAAATATCCAAAATACAATAGTTTATCAGATGGTATGCATTATTGACAAGTTTCAACTCATTTGACACACTGAAGATATAGCACCACCTAAACCGTCGACTGAAACTGGCACAATCCACATTCGAGGGCAACCCAGATAAGGGAAAAGTAAGATATGGTTATGAGTTACCCATCAAGATGAGGTTGACGCTTGAAGAACTGAGATCCATTTGTATTTGGGCCACAGAGAGCATACCAGCTTAAAGGTTTCATCTGCAAAGAGAGCATCGGTATTAGTCGGATCAGGTTCAACTTCAGCAATGCTCATGGTCAATAAGTTAGTGTTACGTGTCAGAATAATTGTTCCAAAGGTACAAGCCGAATACAAAAGGTGACATATCTAATGGCAAACCCCTTTGACAAACAAAACATGGCAACGACTTACCTGTAGAAGGTGTCAGTGCACAGTTAGTGTCGACATGTAGGTCTGGAAATTCACGGTTATCACATGGGCTATTGGTGCACAGATATCTACCTGCAGATTTTTAGAAGCAGCAAGCGAAAAGAAATTACACATAGCAAAATACATCTTAAGGGCGGAAGTTTTCAACATTCAAAAAAATAATAGACAGTACGTTCGGGTAAATCAGTTTTACGTGCATAGCAAGGGTGAGTAGTGGTAGGAATCCTTTCATTGGCATCCCGAATACCGTATGCAGTAAGGTGACCGTTATAATGTACAACTTCCACGTGCACTACAAGAAAACAGGGCTTTACCCACGAAAATTACCCACGTACATTGATACGTGTGTATTTTCCCTCATATTACCCATTAGTTACCCACAATTAGCAAATCCAAAGTCTAGAATAAATCACCCTCGATTTTCCCATAGTTTTACCCATAAATTTACCCATCAAATAATATATCGTGTGTAGTTTGTGGCTAAATGATTCCCGCCAAAATATTTCCCATATATTACACACAATTTTTTTTATCACGGGTAAAGTTATGGCTAATTTTGTGGGTAAATTTTTTTTACCCACAGACTACACACATCTTTTGTATTCGTTGGTAATATTTGTGGGTGGTTTATGGGTAACATTTATACTTGTAGCTTTTCACAGACCCGGTTTCCCATTTAACATCTCGAGTGTAATTTACGTGGCTAAATTTACGTTACCCATTTATTAGAGTCATCCTTTGTGCTCGTGGGTAATTTGGTGCGTGTAATTTGTGGGTAAAAATATGCCCATGATTATGGCGATGGTTAACTTTTGTGCCTAAATTATTTTGCTCATTTATTAGACACTTCTTTTGTATGATATCACCACAGTGTGCTGCAAATGTCCTTGATCTCAGCTTAAAATCCAAACACACCCAATGCAAAAAACCAGACAACCTGCTGCAAGTACTGGGCGACAACACGAGACCAAAGCAATCTAAACAATGTCGGACACACCCACTAACATTATTTAAAGTACTTTTGAACCCCACTGACCCCAACACAAAACTTTGATATTTAAACCTTTTGTAATATATCATCACAGTGTGCAGCAAATGTCCTTGAACTCAGCTTAAAATCCAAACACACACGTAGGCAGAACACTTAATATCCCATAAGAAACTCACGATCCACTCACCAATTGAAGAAGTCTTATATTCCATCCCACTGAGAAGAATATAACCACTATAGCACAATGAGGAAACAACAAAAGATAAAAAGATACATAAGGTAACCGGACTCACCCAACTGTCACCCTACCATACCTTTTTGCCATTGTGCTATAGTGGTTATATTTTTATCTTGAATGATAATGTGATAGATGATATAAAATTAGGTTTTGGTTTTAGAAAAAGAAAAGAAATTAGCAAAAACCCAAAAAAATGACAGTGGAGTAAAATCTGTCTTTGTTTCATAAAAACCCAAAAAATGACATTTCTCCTTTCCATATAGTGGCGAAAAGAGAGATCCCATCTCATATACACCACATTAGTTTTTAACAGGTTTCGTGTCACCCCTTAACAGGTTTCGTGTCTTAACAGGTCCGGACCTTTTAAGATACGAATAAAATTAACAGGTTCATGGCTTAACAGGTCTGGACCTGTTAAAACCTGTTAAGACCTGTTAACATTATATATATATATATATATATATATATATATATATATATATATATATATATATATATATATATATATATATATATATATATATATATATATATATATGTTTCAAAAATAAACCCTACTTTACTCTTTGTCTCTTTCCATATCTCAGCCTCCAATCTCTTATCTCCGACTCCAATCCATGGCTCCACCTCCATTCGACCATTCCTCCACCATTAATCGATCCATATCTTTTTATCTTTTTATCCATAAACCTTAATCGATCCACAATCTTCTCATCAAATCGATCCAACATTATTAATTAATCTATCGATCCACGGCCTCCATTATTAACAGGTAATCTATCGATTTATGTTATAATTTAGTTTATATGTAATCGATTTATGTTATATTTTAGTAATGTGATGTGGACCACTTTGGAATCCCATAGATTATTTTTTGCTAAGAAAAGATTATGAGAACCACCATGTAGTGACTGGTACTATTTTCGGTTCTAGAGTTTAGAGAAAGGTTATCACTTTTAATTACCTTTATTGTTTGTTGAATTGTTGTCTTGATTCGTGAATTCGTGAGTCCAATTATTGTGTCTTTTCACTAAAAATAGAATAGCAATCAAGATATGGAGGCTTTATGAACTTTTGGAGGTGCGTCAACTATCAAGAAGAGTATACAGTTTCTTGATTGCTTAGTTAATAATTTTTTTTTCTCCGTATTGTTTGTAATATTTTCTTATCTATAACATCGAATTTATATCACTTGTTAAGCAATGATAAGATATAGAAATGATATAGCAACGAAAGTTATTATTATTATGTAAGCAATAGAACAACATTCTCTTTGTTCAACTGTGGTCAATTGGTTGATTCTGTTCTACAGTAGCAACTCTAAGATTATTTAGATTACGTATGGAAAGTGTTAACTTGCTTTCTGTGATCTGATGTGATGTGGTCAGTTGTAAGTGCAAGTTGCATCCTATGTCAAGTTCATTGTTTTAAGTCCAGACTAGTATGGAAATGTAGGCACTGTTTGGTGTTAACTTGCTTTCTGTGATCCTGTACTTATGAATTATGATGAGGCCTTCTGATGGTGATCCTAGCAAAGTTGCACTGATTTTGCTTTCTTTGTATGGTAGTTTGTTTACTGCTTAGTTGTTGTATGAGCATAGGTCTCTATTTGTTTCTTTAGTTGCAATGTTGCGTTCTGGGCATGTCCAGTTTATCCAAAATTAGCAACTTGGTTTCACCACTTTCACCAAAAAAACGAAGTCCAGGCTATAGAGAAGTCCAGACTGTAATCCACCTCATAAATTGGTGTGAGCAGCACATGAACTAACCAGGCTCAGTGCTTGGTATGAGCAACGCAAGTGTCCCTAGCATTTCATTTTATTAGAAATATATTTGAATCTGATCATGTAATTATTATTTTCACTTTTCAGGTTTGAAGAATTGAAGTTGCGGACACGGGATTACGGGTGAAGAGTGAAGACATTAGAATTGTTTACTTTTGTTTCATTATGTATTACTTATAAGGATTTATTAAGGAATTTTTATTTCGTTATGTATTAGTTAAAGATATTATTAGGAACTCTCGTTAAATTGTTTACTCGTTTTGTTTCGTTATGTATTGTCTGCGTAATTTATATTTTACAGCTCTTTCAAAATTTGTGCAGATATTTCATATTAATTTCAATCAAATCGTTTATCGAAAAATTCCCACAAGTTTTATAGGTACTTTTCGTGGTTAATATTAATTACCCACCAATTATTGTGGGTAAACTTCTAATATTACCCTTTGCTTTCCTACCAATTGTTGTGGGTAAACTTCACCGATTTAATGAACACACCCACAGATTATGTGCTGGCTAAATATACCCATAGATTACCCACATGACAATTTGTGGGTATTTTCGTGGTAGCTTAGAAAATCCCGTGCAACATTTACCCACGGATTGAATGAAAATGCCCACAAACAATGTCGTGGGTAACATTACCCACATGTCAAAAAAGTCGTGGCTAGGCAATTACCCTCGAAGGTTTTCCCCATTAAAACAAATTCATGGATAATCCGTGGGTATTCATCAGTTACCCACGAATTTGGCTCTTTTACCCACAAAATCTGTCCGTGGCTATTCGCCTGAATTCTTGTAGTGGTGGTGAATCAACATGATCTGCAATACACATAAAATCGCTGTTAGATACAAATGGATGTCTAAATTTCCAACCAAAGTTGTTACCAAAAAGAAGATTAATGTCGTTCAAAAAAAAACCAAAAAGAAGATTAATAAAACATACAAACACTACTGGTTTCTAAAAAAATGCCCAAATGGCTGGTAAGACGTTCTTCAACATTGTGTAGCTTTCGCTTCCCTTTATCAATCAATAAGACATCAGGTGTATACCGACTTGCTCCTTTACTGTTCGAAAGACGCTAAGTAACGGTACTCGTTCCATAAGTAAAAGGCATTCGATTCATTGGCAAACTATCTGAGATAAAAAAAATGGGCGAATTACAATGTTAGAACATGAACACTGAAATTGAGGCTATCAGATACTAACGAAAAGATACAACATGCCCAAATTATCAGCGGCATTAGAAAAGGGCATATCATCGGCAACAACTTCGTGAATAGCATATCCAAACCGCCCTTAAAACTCAAAGCATTCTGTTGCATCTTCACTTATATTCCAAGATTCTTCAAAACCTAAAAATCAAGATTTGAGTATTCTCAGTTCATGAATCAAATCAAGAAACCGCAAGCAAATGTCACTAATTGCGAATTATACAAAATATAATGGTATGCACATATAAAAACCAACGAAATAAGCTTTGTAGTATGCAAAAACCAATATATACTCATATTATACAAAAGAATGACATAAACTTCACATTACAGTGTACTGAAAAAGTATTATAAGTACAATGTAACTCTTGTCTTCCCTTAAAATGTTAATGTTGCAAATGCATGCCAAGATAGCAAATTTGAATAAAGAAGAACCAAAAGAAAGTATATACCCATTAATCATCAGAATAACACGACTGCCACGTTTGACTGGAACATAGTTGGTTTCATAGACTGAAAGAGGAATAAAAAAGAACGAAAGAAAGGTGCCATTAAGTTGAAAGTCGTGATTCAGACAGTGAAGAGAAAATTTTGATAATGTAGGAGTGACCAGGAGAGTATGTTGCCTAATTTAGGAAACGTCCCAAGTTCCTGTCTTTTCGTAACAGAAAGCAGAAGATTGACATATTACAGGACCCTTCAAGGAAAAGATGGAAAAACAACACAAATCAAGACAGTGTACTCAGATAAAACCATTAAATCTGTATTTGCATGAAATTGACATACTTCTGAGAGTATCCACTTCAATACATGAGATACCACCAAATCCACAGGTTGGATGTCTGTTACAATTGCACCAGGTTCTCAATGCTAAAGCAATACATGTTAATCAGCTTTAAAAACAATATAAATCAAAAAATCAAATGTACAATAATACTTTGGTGACGTAAAAAGAAAACCATACTTACAATTCCATGACCAATCTCCATTCTTCCTGGACCTAAAAAATCAGTCATAATATCAAAAACAAAGATTTGCATGGAATTGACATACTTCTGAGAGTATCCGCTTCAATACATGAGATACCACCAAATCCACAGGTTAGGTTGTCCATGCTGAAGCAATATAAGTTAATCAGCTTTTAAAACAATATAAATCAAAAACTCAAATGTACAATAATACTTTGGTGACGTAAAAACAAAACCATACTTACAATTCCAAAACCAAGCTCCATTTTTCCTGGACCTAAAAAATCAGACATAATATCAAAAACAAAGATTTAGAAGCATTTACCTTGTTGTGAAGCAACTAACAATGAAAACCAGTAATAACCTAGATTTTATAACTCGAATCTTTTTTTCTTCTCCTAACCGATCGTGAATAAAAACCCGACTGAGTATAAGTAGTTCTAACAGGTTGGTTAAATTGATTATTTGCCTATTAAAGAGTAATTAGCACTTAAAAAAGCAGGTTGCTATTTGCTTATTTCTTAATCAAATAATTAAGCAATCCAAAACATAGATAATCACTTTAGACATAATCTGCTAATTGTAAAAAAGTTGATTTTTACCTGATTCTTCAATGGTTACTTTACATTCAATGTACCAATCGTATTTAATGCGTTGCGACAACTTGATCTGCAATATGTCCCAATTCCCAAATCTGCACCAAAAACAAAATATCATTGTTAAGCAACATATGCAAGAATAAAAAGATAGTAAGGATAAGAAGTAAAAAAATGGTCAGCATAGTAAGGGTACCAATGCTAATTCTTTCTGATACGATCCGAACCTGTAATTTAAAAGTAAGATCCTGCAATTCAGAAAGAAAAAGTTAGATGAATGATTGTGAGGAAAAAAAAAGGATATTAGGGTTTTAGAGAAAAAATATATCATGAATGAACCACAGTTTTTTTTTTTTTTTTTTTTTTTTTTTACGTATATGTTATCACTGATTATGCTAATATTAGGGTTCTGGAAAAAAGTTATCCTATATACATTTCGACATACAATACATGCTTACATGCATGATGAGAACATGAGTGACCTGCACATTACCAATCACCAATCATAAGTTTAAGAAACAATATTCATATGATTTATTAACAAAATCAAATGAGACTAATGAATACATACCTTGTAGATGTCAAACCAATATGTGTGCTTAACAGGATACATGAGTCTCAAGCCTTTTGTAAACCTGCACAAATTAGAGAACAAAAAATATTATTCGTACAGCTGAAGAATGGAGGAGAAAACGTGATATTAGGGTTTTTGACAAAAAGTATATTATTAATTCAACAAATTAATATTGTGGAACTATATTTAAGGAAAAGATATGTGATTTATTCCTTAAATATAGATTAACAATATCAAACTTTTAAGCATGACTTACTTATTTTGTATTGTAAATCACAAAAAATGACTTGGTCTAGTGGTTGAAGCATTTGTATGTGGATTAAATGGCTCAGGTTCGAATCTTGCAAAGGACAATTTTAATTAAATTTTTAACTTCGGATCAACAAACAAATTTTAATTAAAAAAACGAAATTTTAATAAAATCCTGCTTAGGTGGCTTTATGACATATTAAAATAAATCCTGCTTAGGTAGCAAAAAAATTCAAAATTTTAATGAAATCTTGCTTATTTGGCATTATGACATTGCATTACTGGGCAATCAAGCATTTGATGACGTCATACGTATCTTGTTATATATAATATGTAGATATATTTTTTAAATAAAATGGTTAGTGTGTTTGAACGGTTTGGAGTAAATTTATAAAACTATTTATTCTTTATTTAGAATATAAAAATAGTTTGAGAAGATATTAAAAAAGTTAGATTCGTTGTTTATTAGATGTTTATGAGTAACTAGTTTGACAAGTTGGCATTTTATATTTTAATGAATCAAACTGTTTGTTGTGTGGTATGTTGTGATAGTACTAGGCGCTTTTTTGTGTTAATGTTAAGTTATACTAGATGTATGTTTGGCGCGTAGTGTTTTAAAGCGTTTCGGAGTAACTAGTTTTAGCGTTTTTTAGTATAGAATTTGCTTTTAGAGAGTAACTAGTTTTTTTAGTGTTTGAAGGCGCGTAGTATTTTACTAGTAGATGTTTTCATAGTAACTAGTTTTTATTTAGCGTTTTAAATATAGAATTTGTTTGGCGCGGAGCTAATAGCGTTTGAAGAAATATAAAGTTTGTTTGACAACTACTACAACTGTTGGGGTCAGTTTATGAAAATAAATAAAACAGAGGGACCATTTATGTGAATATATGTGTTTGTTGGCTAGTACCAGTACTTGTATACGAGAGGGTGAAAAGGGGGTTACATGTGGGCTCTAATGTTTTGGCTTATTAGCTTTTATCATAATTATTAAGTCTCAAAATAAGCTGAAGAATTAGCTAGGGTTTCAATATGAGGTAATAATTACAGTATTTGTTTTGAATTTGATATAATTTAGGGTTAGTGTTAGGGTTTTATATGATTGATAGTTAATTGGTGATGTTAGTGTTTCAATGGTCTAATCAATCTGTTTTTGTTTTGTATTTTAATGTTAAAATAGGTGTTTGTTACTATGGGTTTCAATGAATTGAGAAAAACCCTAAAATTTGGGGAAATTAAAATTCAACTCAAAAATCACGGAATAACAAAAATTAACATATAGAACTATGTAGAGTATAAAATGGAACAATTGTACGGTTCAGAATTGATGGTGTTTAGGTGGTTATAGCGGGAGAAAACTTTTGGGATGTTGAAGAACCAATTCTGTTCATGTATATATGTTTACAAAGAGATGGATCACTATGTTTATTTGTAAATTATTTTTCAAATGCAAATAATAAGTAGCTGAATATGGATATCTTTTTGTCTTGTTCTTGGACTGAGTCACCAGAATGCCGCTAGGGATACTGTATTGATGTTAGACAAAATGAAGAGCGGAGAGTAGTAGATTCTTACATGATTTATGTGTATTTTATACTATTACCATATCAAATTCACACAAAATGAAGGACTTGTGTTTTTCATTAAACTAAAAGTACATTTACCAGTGGCAAAGGGTGGACACCGACTTAAAAACTTCAATCGCGCCCACTAGTATCTTGTCTCTTCCACCTCAAACAGCCTCACAATCGTCTACTAATAAGTTATTGTAGTCAAGGTGACCATTGGGAGAAAAACTATGTTTCGATCAAGGATGATAATACTTTCCCTCTGCAGAAGCTTCCCATGACTATTCCTATGTCCGTTAAAGAAGTTTGTTATCCAATGAAAGTATGTACCCCTCAAGGCTTGTTCTGCTTTTATAACGGTTTTGGAGGTCCATATCCATCTCAAACAAAGAGAGCCGTTCTTTGGAATCCAAAAGTTAGAAGAGCCTGATCTTGATCTGGAGAGGGGTGATCCGAGCGTTTGTGATAGGGTTGCTCTTGGTCAGCAGATTTGGGGAGACAAGATACTAGTGGTGCGATTGAAGTTTTTAAGTCAGTGTCCACCCTTTGCCACTGGTAAATGTACTTTTAGTTTAATGAAAAACACAAATCCTTCATTTTGTGTGAATTTGATATTTGATATCGTAACAGTATAAAATACACATAAATCATGTTAGAATCAACTACTCTCCGCTCTTCATTTTGTCCAACATCAATACGGTATCCCTAGCGGCATTCTGGTGACTCAGTCCAAGAACAAGACAAAGAGATATCCACATTCAGCTACTTATTATTTGTATTTGAAAAATAATTTACAAATAAACATAGGGATCCTCTCTTTGTAAACATATATACATGAACAGAATTGGTTCTTCAACATCCCAAAAGTTTTCTCCCGCTATAACCACCTAAACACCATCAATTCTGAACCGTACAATTGTTCCATTTTATACTCTACATAGTTCTATATGTTGAATTTTTGTTATTCCGTGATTTTTGAGTTGAATTTTAATTTCCCCAAATTTTAGGGTTTTTCTCAATTCATTGGAAATAATCAAAATCTATTGTATAATGTCTACTAGTCGGAGGACTTCTAATAGAACGACCAAATTTCCATCTAAGTTTGGTGATTCTGTTGTTAATATGGCTGGTAAAAGTGGTGTGGGTAATGAGAATTCTAAAGGGAATCAGGAGAATAGTTTGGGATCTGAATTGAGTGGAAAGGTGGTGTGTGAGGGGAATGAGCAGTCTGGAGGGGAATGTTGTAGCCAGGGGACTCAAACTATGGAAAATCTATGCAATGTAAGTAATCAAGTGCCACTACTGAACCAACCTGTATGTTCTCCATTACCTGTGAATAAACCTGTTAATACTGATGTGAATTGTGTGAATAATACTACTAAAGATAAACCAGTATCATTTGTTGATGCTGTGTCTAAGAATGGGGAGTCTTTGCAACAGAAACTTGTGTTCAGGCCTACTGTTGTGAATGATAAGGCGAAAGAAGTGGTATATTTTGATGATGAACTTATGAAAATTGGTAGTGCGAAATGGCAATTAACTGTTGTTGGGTATTTTGTGGGTGTCAAAATGTCAGCTCCTGAATTGAGGTATCATCATTTGAGAAGAATGTGGGGTAGATTTGGCTTGAAAGATGTCATTGTTAATTCTAAAGGGCATTGTTTTTTCAAATTTGGCCATGAGGAAGGTTTGAGCAGAGTGATTGAACAAGGACCATGGATGATGTGGAAATTGAAACTGTTGAACCTGCTAAATTACTAGTCTGGGTGAAATTGTACAATGTCCCTTTGGAAGCTTGGTGTAGTGAGGGAATTAGTGCTATTGCTAGTAGTATTGGGAAACCACTGGTTATGGATTCAGTAACAGCTAGTATGTGTAGTTCAGGACTGGGAAGGTTTGAGAATGCTAGGGTACTTGTTGAAATTGATGCAAAAAAAGAGTTTTTAAGGAGGAGATTGAATTGCAATACAGGGGAAAAGATGGGATAATAAGGGGACACAAGAAAGTGAAGGTTGAATATAGTTGGAAGCCTCCTGTTTGTACTCTATGTTCTGCCTTTGTGCTATGCTGTGAGGAAGTAGCTGCGGTGTATGCATAAATGGCTACCTTCATGTAGGAAATGTAGCTCTCTAGCAGTGGTAACATAATCCCTACATTCAATGAGGCCATCCATGGATGCTGGGCTAGTGATTGCTCTGTGAGGATGTAGCTGCATTGCAATTTCTAGCCTACCTTCATGGAGGAAATGTAGTTGATGTAATGGATATAAACAACAATGAGGCCTTTTAATCCTTCTGTTTATAGTTTTCTTCACTGGAATAGCTATAAATGGTTGTTTGTGAGACTGTGAAGTATTCTGGTTGAGATTTAGCTAGTATTCTCAGATTGTAGGCTGGTTTGTCTGTGGTTGGTCCATGAGCATGTTCATGTGTCCAAAAGTTGAATGTCTTGTAAACTTTTATAATGTTTGCTAATATATCTTCACAGTTTCACCACAAAAAAAAAAAAAAAAAAAAAAGTTTCACCAAAAAAAAAATCCCAAAAGTTATAATGAAGATCCCCTTTAGATAAAGTGAGACCAAATGAACCTTAACATGAACCATATTTTTTGTTTATTGGTCATTTTCTGCCTATTTCTAATTGCAGCTTGAGTATCCTTTGCTAGACACTGATGAGTATCTTGTTGAAGATGAAGATGGTTTGGATAAAAAGAACCCCCTTCCATATGCGAAAATTGTCCCGATAATCAGTGAGGTTTGGCCTTTTTTTAAAAAGGGCATTTATTTTTTACACAATATTAGTAAGAATTGAGTTATGAATTATAGATTCAAACTCTATATGTTTGTTACATCTCGTCAACAAACAAAACTGATAGATCTTTCCTGCATGTTTTGTGGACAGGATTATCAATATATTGTTGTGCATGCTCCTCCGTACCATAGCATCGGTTTCAAGGTATGCTTATATCCGAATTGTGTATTTCCGCATTTTAATAAATTGAGACAGAGAGAACACTTATACTACTAATAATTCACCTGTGAATACGTTTTAATATCAAAAGTTACCATTTTGTCGTATGTGAATCATATGCCGTAGTCGAAGGAGTGTTGTCTCATTCTCAAGTTATAGAGTTAGGTTTGACTGAGAATGATAAATCTCGTGAAAATGTAGGAATAAATCCAACCACACATTTTGTTAAGATTGGAATAATTTTGTAAATTTGTTTTTTTCTTCAGGTCACCAAGGTCCAGATAGTCTACATGGAAGCTAAGTGGAATGGTCTTAGGAGGGAGTACTCGGTATTAATCCATGCCACATTATAGTTTTGTTGCATTTGTTTAATTTCTGAAACAGAAGGGGTGTTTGAATACGCACTTTGTTTGATGGGCTATCTCATGATTTTGAGAAATCAGTTTTGTAAAATCACTGTAAGACCTTTCTTGTAAACTACTTCCATTTTACAAAACATCTCTATCGGTATTTCGTGAGACTATCAATATTTATATAGTGGTTTCTCAAATGCCAAACTAAAAAGGCTATGTCTTTAGTACAAATTTCAGACTGCGTAAACACAATCAAATAAACCTGGACGGTCTGATTGTAATTTGGGAAATACACATCCAAACAAACATTCCCTATATGTTTTTTTTACTTATGAAGTTCATGCGGTGTGTGCAAATATTCAGGTGCATGCCTATTTTAAAGGTCCAAATGATGCAGCCAGATACAAGCTAAAGTACGAAACACCTTTTCCGAGTCTGTATCAGCAGCCGCCTCCCTGAGGTAATGTATTTAGTGTGTTTGGATTATGTTTGTTTTGTAGTATTAGTTATTTGGTTTGTTTGGGTATGCATCCAAATTTTGTTGCATATATTCTGAAAAATCTTTATTCCTTAAGCTTGTATACTAACGTGTCTCCTGTTCAAACATGAAACCAAATCTAGGGTACTAGCTAGCAATGTGTAAGTTAGTTTTAGCACAATCAGTTCATAAGTCATTTATATCTGAAATTGCCTGATTGCTTGCTGAATATCAATAGTTACGGTCGACTATGGATCTTTAGTTTTTTCAATATATTGATCATGGATTGAAAGTGGTTAGAATCTAGGTATTTGCAAGCACTATGTTAGTAGTAAATTTGATAAGACTGAGAGGGTGTATGGATAGAACGTGACCGGTTTAAGGGTATGAGTTTTACAGAAGTTTGTTCCACCCTGCTGTTAAATTCATACCGCAGTGATTTGCTGAATAGACCTAGGTAGGACGAAATAAATAATTAGATTTTGTTTTGAGGTTTTAAGTAGATAAATCTTAGACTTTGTCCTTGTTTCTCTGGATACATGTGTACAAATACAAAAGTTGAACTTGACATCGCAAGAGTTCTATTGGCATATCGATAGCGATAAAGCGGGGCAGGGGGCAAGGAACATATCATGAATTTATCTTTATTCATAAAATCATGTGTTCATTGGCATGCGTACGGTTTTTTCAGTATATTAAATGTGAAACATTCGTTGCTAATGAATGAAAATATTGGTTATAATGGTCGATAAGGCCATCTAATCTCTTTTTCTATCAACGTGTTCGGTTTTTTTAAGCATTTTGGTGAGTTGACACTATAAGGTCGTTCTAACATTGTCATCGTTTACATCTACATGTACTGAATGTTTTTTGTAATAGTTATTCTAAAACCAAACACTACTATCTGGTTAAAATAAGTCATGACTCACTAGTGGGTAATGAAGTCAAAAGAGCTTGTTTCTCAGCCTCAAGATTGTGATTCCTAAAAAAATATTAGACGAATACATTGTCTGGCATATCAAAAGAGCTTGTTTCTCAGCCTCACTTAAAGTCCTATGTATTGCTAGAGGTGGCAATTTCGACCAATCTACTTATGTCTGGGATGAATTGGTTTATGTTTTACTGTATCTCTTATGCATCACCCGCCACCGGGTATAAATATAAGAGATTCCCAAATTTGTGTGTTTAATGGATTAAACATTCTGAGTGATTTTAGCATAAAAGAAAATAGGGCAGATGGGCTGAAAATCTCTCAAGTGTGTTTAATGGATTAAACATTCTGAGTGATTTTATTCAAAAACTTGTATTATTATTGAAACGAGTTCGGCGACGATCCGCCGCGTTGCGGCGGGGCGTTGTTTTATTTCGTTGATTATTGCACGATATTTTTATTAAGTAGAGAGTAGGCCGGGGGTAAAAAAAAAAATTTTTCCCGAAAAAGGACTCCTTTTGCAAAGAGTCGTCAATGTCAGGGATATTTTTTGCCAATTTTCAAAACATTTTTTTGGAAAAAGGACTATTTTTGCAAACAGTCGCCAATGGCAGGGGTAATTTTTGCCATTTTTTGAAACATTTTTTTGAAAAAAGGACTATTTTTGCAAAGAGTCGTGAATTTCAGGGGTATTTTTTGCCAATTTTTGAAAGTTGATTTTGGGCTGGGTTGCTTGGGCTGGGCTGCGAGCACTGTTTGTGATTTTGGGCTGGGCTTCGAGTACTGTTTGTCGGTGGCAACTGTAGAATGAGCGACGTCGTATTAAATCACTTTTAATATATATAGTAATTACATACTATTTGTATTGTACCAACAGTTTATAATGGATTCCCAAATTTTGACCAAGTAGGGATTCGGGTCAACGGGCCATTTCGACTCCCACCAGAAAACTAGTTTTTATTTGATCTAAATCTGTTGTGACACACTACCTAAGCCACCTGGCTCTCCCATTTTTCCACCTTTAATTACCTACTTCAGATTAGAGGGATTCTTTGATACATGTGATAAGTGGTGATTATAACATTGGAATTTGTTTGATGCACTAACGTGTGAATTAGTTGTGTTGACTGCAGCAAGAAAGAATGGAGAAGGAAGCAGAGATCAGGAGAGTTAGGGAACAACTGCTACAAGAAAACAAAGAACGAGACTCAACCAATTGCTTGATTTATTCAGTAGTTCAGTTCATGCGTCATTGTGTGCAATACAGTTAAGAATTTCCCTCCAATGATTGTTGCTGAATAAGTTTGTCTTCTGTAATAACTACTTTGTACCATCAACCATTTGGAACGTTACGAGTATCTTGAACTTTTTATGAACGGTTTACTTGTTCAAAGGCTTTCCATACGTCTTCTTTCACATCATATTGATAGGAAGTCTGGGATTATTGCATCATGGATATGTGTTTAAAGATTTGACGACATCACAAAAGCTAATTCAACATCTGAGTATTGTTCAAATACAAGCTCATTAGACGCATAATGGGTCACATTTTCAGCTTAAAAAAACTTGGTTAAAAACGGAACATGCCAGATGAATTGACGCTTTCAAAATGGAAATATAATGTAATTGAATCGAGGTCCAATATAGAAACAACTCAACGGAAACATTTTTATATGCAATTATTTATTATTTACAACTGCCAAATGAATTGAAAATAGTTTTTTGTACAAAGAGATTCATAGTTGTTAAGTTGTTTCAAAGGTAAATCACATGCTAGCCACTTGGGTTGTTTTAAATAATACTGATAAACATTTGACTATAACTCACTGGACACATTTACAATTATTTATTATTTACACAGCTGTCAAATGAATTAAACAAGGGCTGATAAACACTTGACCATAACAATCTCTACTGTACTATATTCTGTGTTCTAACCTTTTCATACCAATAATTAATGGCTGAACTGGTTCTTTCTGCCTTGCTCCAAGTCATTTTTGAGAAGCTAACATCTGCAGCCATGAACAAGATTGCCCGCTCCAAAGAAATTCATACCGAGCTGAAGAAATGGGAGAGGAAGTTATCCCAGATCGAAGCATTCCTTGAGGATGCTTCTCAGAAGGAAGTGACCAAGGTAGCTGTTAAGCAGTGGCTGAATGGTCTCCAACATTTGGCTTATGACATAGATGATTTTCTTGATGCTTTGGCAACAGACGCTATGCATCACGAGTCTGATCAAGGAATCAGTAGCAAGGTAAGAAAGCTCATCCCAACTTGCTGCACAGATTTCACACTAAGTACTAGGATGGGCGGCAAGTTAAATAGTATTACCACCAGGTTACAAGAACTCATAGATGAAAAAAATAATCTTGGTTTAACTGTGAAAGATGGCGAGTCAAAAAATAAGAATAGAAATTACCAGACCTCTTTGGTAGATGCACCTAGTATTGTTGGACGTGAAGGTGATAAGAAGGAATTACTCCAGAAGCTATTGGGTGATGAACCATGTAGTCAAAACTTTAGCATCGTGCCCATTGTTGGTATGGGTGGCATGGGAAAAACGACTTTAGCTAGACTTTTGTATGACGATCAGCAAGTGAAGGATCGCTTTGAGCTCAAGGCATGGGTTTGTGTGTCTGATGACTTTGACAGCTTCAATATAAGTAAAGTCATCTTTCAATCTATAAGTGGGGAAAAGAAGGAATTTGAAGATCTAAATTTGCTTCAAGCAGCTCTTAAAAATCAACTTACAGGGAAACGATTTCTCCTTGTTTTGGATGATATATGGAGCGAAAAGCTGGAAGACTGGGAAACATTAGCGGCTCCATTCTTTGAAGTGGCTTATGGAAGCAAAATAATCATCACAACTCGAAATACAGAATTGCTCAGAAAGCTGGGCCACAAACATCCATACAATCTGCAAAAGTTGTCGCATGACAATGCTTTTTCTTTATTTGCTCGTCATGCGGGGATAAATGACTTTGAGCCATATCCAACGCTAAGACTACATGGTGAAGGCATCGTGAAAAAATGTGATGGCTTGCCTTTGGCTTTAAAAGCACTTGGAAGCTTACTCAGAACAAAAACAGATGAAGAAGATTGGAAGCAGCTGTTGACTAGTGAGATATGGATGTTAAAAGACGGAGGCGATATTGTTCCGGCGCTTAGACTAAGCTACCACGATCTTTCTGCACGTCTGAAGCAATTGTTTGCACACTGTTGCTTGATCCCCAAGGACTACGTGTTTGAGAAAGATGACTTGATATTGTGGTGGATGGCGGAAGGGTTTTTGCAAAATTCAACTACAGAAAAATCAATGGAACGCTTGGGTGAGGAATATTTTCAAGAGCTGTTGTCAAGGTCATTTTTTCAACAAGTCCCTGATGACGAATCATTGTTTGTGATGCATGACCTTATGAATGATTTAGCCACATTTGTTGCTGGAGAATTTTATTCAAGGTTAGACATAGAGGTGGAGAAGAATGTTAGGAAGGAAGCTTTTAAAAAGTACCGCCATATGTCATTTGTCTGTGAGAGATATATGACTTACAACAAGTTCAAGGCATTGGAAAGAGCTAATAGTTTGAGAACGTTTTTAGCTATGCCTAATGTGGTGAGAGATGCTAGCTGGCGCGAATTCTTCTTATCAAGTGAGTTATTGGCTGACATACTTCCCCAATTACCATTGTTGAGGGTTCTAAGTTTGAGTAAATTAGAAATAGTTGAGGTACCAGAGTGTGTCGGCAATATGAAGCACTTGCGGTATCTTAATTTATCTCAAACTAGAATCACACATTTGCCAGAAAATGTCTGCAATCTTTATAATTTACAGACACTGATCGTTTCCGGCTGTGATAGCTTGATCACGTTGCCCGACAACTTCTTAAAGCTTAAAAACTTGCGGCATTTTGATATTCGGGATACATTGCTTTGGAATATGATGCCGTTAGGGATTAGTGAGATGAAAAGCCTACAAACTCTTTCCAACCAAGTTGTTGTTGTTGAAAACAACGCCTTCTTTATATCTTGGCTTAGGAACTTAAGGAATCTCCAAGCGGGGATTTACATTCATGGGCTGGACCAAGTGCAAAGTGCAAGGGATATACGGGAGGTGAACTTATCACAAAAAAGGGTTAGTAAGTTACATGTGGAATGGAGTAACGATTTTAATGATGCTCAAAATGAAACACTTGAGAATGAGGTCCTGAATGCCCTCAAGCCTCATAGTGATAATTTGAAAGATCTAAATATTAGGTCATATGGAGGTAAAGTATTTCCAAAGTGGATTGGGGATACCTCATTTCATCAGTTGACTAGTGTTTCAATTCGGGGTGGTAGAAATTGTACGTCTCTACCACTACTTGGGCAACTACCATCGCTTAAGAAGCTGGTTATTCAAAATCTGAAGGAGGTGAAAGTTGTGGGCTCAGAGTTCCTTGGGACAGGTATTGCATTTCCTAAACTTGAAAGTTTAAGTTTTGAAGATATGAGTGGGTGGGAGGTATGGTCAACCAAGAGTGGTGTTGTAGGTGCAGTAATGTTTCCATGCCTTGAAGAGCTGTACATAGAAAATTGTCCTAATTTGGCTGAAGTCTCACTTGAAGCACTACCTTCGCTTAGGGTTTTAGATCTCAACGGCTGTGGTGATGGTGTATTGATAAGTCTAATTCATGTAGCTTCAGCAGTCACCAAGTTGAGTATACGTGGTATTACAGGACTAAGTGATGAGGTGTGGAGAGTTGTTATGGACTATCTTGGGGCAGTTGAAGAACTAATTTTCAGGGATTGTAATGAAATAAGATACTTGTGGGAATCAGAAGCAGAGGCAAGTAAGGTTCTTGTGAATTTAAGGAAGTTGGTAGTAGCGAATTGTTCAAACATGGTGAGTTTGGGAGAGAAAGAGGAGGATGGATGCAACCAACTAACATCTCTTAGGATTTTGGAATTAATGAATTGTCAGAGTCTTGAGCGTTGCAATTTGCCAAACAACATTCAAGAATTGAGTATTCTTTATTGTCCTATGATTGCATCTGTCTCCTTCCCAACAGGAGGGCACAAGCTCAAGTCACTCAAAATTCAAAGATGTGATCAACTACCGGAAAAGGAGGTGCTTCTCAACACAAGCACGCCACTGATGCTTGAGGCTGTACGCATACATAGTTGGAAAGATCAGAAATCAATCAATGAATTGACTAGTTTCATTCACCTCACCGAATTAAGAATAGAAGATTGTTCGAGTATAGAGTCATTTCCTGCTGCCGACTTGCCGAATCTCACCTCGTTAAAACATCTTGTGATTGTGAAGTGTAAAAGTATGGATGTTGATTCCTTTGGGGTTTGGCCTCCTAAGTTGGGTTTCTTAAGAATAGGGGATTTGAAGAAGCCCATATCAAAGTTTGGCCCACAAAACTTCCCGCCTTCTCTTGTTTACCTATGGCTATGGGGTGGATCGGCAGAAGAAGAAGATGATGTGACTAGTGGAAGTCAGTTGTCTCATATGCTTCCTTCATCTCTTACTACACTTAGGTTATTCGATTTTAAGAAATTGGAATCAGTTTCAAAGGGACTCCAACACCTCACCTCCCTCCAACATCTTACCATTGGGAGATGCCCAAAGATTCAAGATCTACCAGAAGAGTTGTTGCCTTCACTTTTGAGTTTGATAATCGCTGAATGCATACATGAATTGAAAGAAAAAACAAGTAGAAGAGGTTCCTATTGGCCCCGTATCTCCTATATCCCACATGTCGTCATAGTCTAAAGGTATGTCCATCTCGCTCCATTTTGACTTCTTTTACATGTATGATTATATTATATATTTGAAGGGGTCTTTTGCATTGCATTTTCAAGTTAACTTATCTCATTTCAATTAACAGACCACTTATAATCCATTGCAGCAAAACCGACTGGTATCTTATATTAAGTTGATCATGAAGCGGGACCGTAAGAAAGATTTCATTAAAAAAGGAACTGAGTTTTCCTGATGGTGTTGCGCTTAGAAGTGATGGGGTTTTTTTGGTGGTGTCGCAAGATAAGCTTTATTATATAAAAAGTGATAACAGTTGGAGTGACGGTGCGGTTTATGACGAAACTGCTCTTGACTCGTGTAGTTTCCCGACCTCGACCTCGGTGACTGTAGGAGATGAGGACCGGGCTTATGTTCTGTATGGTCATGTGAAAGAGGGCATCTTTGGGAATTCGCAAAGGGAGAGGTTTACTATATTGGAGGTTAGGTTGGCTGATGAGAGTGGGATTGAGGCTGTTTAAATATTGATCGCGGTTGGTTACTTTACTTCTGGATTTGGAGGTTTCAAATGCGTCAACTTGTTACAAACATTAACAAGAAAGTTTCGTAAACTGGTTCTTATAGGTTTAATGAAGACATTTTGATGTACTTTCTGTTTCAAGTTTATGGTTTTTAAGATCTTACAGATTTCTTGATAAATTTTGTTTCTCCTCACTTTGTAGAGCAAATAATGTTTGATATGTTACAGATGAAAAGTCACAATCCGTAGAATTGGTCTCTAATGTGTTGTATTTTAATGCGCTGAATTCTGTAAATTTTATTCAGGAAATAACCCTAGAATCTGGTCGATGTAGTAGTGTTGTAGTAATAAGATATAGTTGGTACATATATTTGTACCGAAAGCCAAATGGCATGACTTATAAGATGAGCCAACGCCTGGGCCTAAAAGTATTGGTTTAAAGGGTGTTTGGAATTGTGTTTAGAAACTGCTCTAAGAAGATTTCTACTAGTCAACGTCATGTTTGAATCAATGCGATAGAGCCACAGAGAGTTGATTTATTATGTGTCCCTTAGACAAATAAACTATGTGCGCATGCGCTTTGTAGATATCTATTCAAAGTTTTTGTGTCCTAATGATATCTCTCATATTATGTGAAAATCTCCTTAACTAATGGTCGTGTTTAAGACTCATGAGATAGATATGTGGTGTATATAAAGTATAAGTTATGATATGCTCTATATGCAGGGTAATTAGTTACGACTAGTATACGTTGCGTAATGTTTTCAAAAATATTTAACAATGGGAGGGTTCGTTATAAGTTTACTCAAGAGGTACAAGTTAGTCGACAACTTTATGAAATCGTGAAGAGCTGGACACCCAATGATGACGATTTTCTTATTATTTCTGATGACGATATGCCCCTTAGTGATGATCATTCTAAGCTTATCTCTGAGGATGAGTTCTTGCGCATTACAATGTTGGTGGCGATGATTATAACAGGATTTTTCTCTCTATAGAAGATAGTGTTGCCCGTCGCTCTCTCACTCGAGTACGTTCAAATGGCGTAAAAACCTGATTTTTGTGAATTGAACATGTGTTTGTGAAATTCGGTTAAGTTTCAGTAGTTATTAATAAATCTTAATATATATTGAGTTACAACTGATTGTGAGGATTATGTCAAAACTCTTTTGGTTGATTACATGTACATTAATCTATTGAGAAACTTATGTCAAACTCTTTTGATGCTATATGTTTTGTTGGGTGTAATTGCGTTGGTACTTAGTAGGGGTCAAACTCTTTTTGTGTTTAATTTGTTTGAGATGTTAAATCGGATTGCGATACTTAGTTCAACCGCCAAGTTAACCCAGTTTTCTGTTAAACAAAAACATTAGTTCGACCTACCAAATACCTATAAAGCATGTAATACTTAATAGTTAATGCCAAACATACATAAAATATGAAAAGTTCAGTATCAATGACACGATAAGTTTATAAAACATATAATACAATACAAAATACATACAAATTCAACGAGAATACAAGTTTTAAACTAAAATCTTATTGCATTTAGTAACGGTTCATATTGACTCATTTTTTTCGACAAAAAATGGTTTAACCGGTTGGACCGACCGGGTCAACTGGGTTTCAAAACATTGGAAATAACAGTCGTCTAAATGTTATGGGCCAAGTAGACTTTACGAATCTTTATTTTACTAATAATTGATACGACATAATACACTCAAAAAGTAATGACCCATGATTTCGAGTTTCTTTAATGTGTAAGGTACAATGAAAAAAAAAAAAAACACCTCAAAATAATAATAACGAGAGATAACTATAATCATATAATTGAGATGCATCGATTTGAATTAGATTCATCTCTATTTATTTAGATATGGGTAACCCAAAGAAACATAAAAACGCTTTTTCAAATCAAGATTGTTTCGTCTACAACGATACTTTCAAAAACTAAAAACCATGTATTAGTTTGACTTAATATCTTTAAGAAAGTACCACTACACTTCCATCTAGGTTTGATTCATTCAAACTTTATGAGCAATCTTAATCACTGCTTGTAGTTTAATGCTTGTTATCTTGTATTTAATATAGATAACATGCGTTTTTGAAATTGTCAATGAGTTGATTTTAGTTGAAAGCAAGTTGTTGATACTTGAGTGGATAGTTTTTTAGCTATAACTTTCAAGTCGTTGTTTGGTTCTTAATGATTGTGTTATTCACTTATTTGGTTGATGTATTCTAGTTTGTTGCTCTAGCTTTTTTGATTCGATAGAATATTGAATGATTAGGAGAACATTAACATTTGACTATTGGCATTAAAAACTCTACTACTTGTATATGATGTTCCAAGACATAACACACTTATGCTATGTTTGGCGTGGAGCTTTTTGGTGCGATGAGCGGTGAGCAATGAGCTTGTTGATTTTTATTCTTCGTTTGGCAAAGGAGCGGGGAGCTTTGCTATTTTTTAGAAAATCTCATTTTTCCAATGCTTCTTTAAGAAGCTGTGAGCGGTGAGCTGTGGCTACTGCTCACAGCTCACTGCTACTGCTCACTGCTGCAACACACCCTATATCAAACATTCTTTGACTATGTTTTACTCTTTCCGTATCATAATAAGTAGACCGAACTGGACCAGCCGGACCAGACCGAACATATTTCGGTCAAGTCCTCGATTCGATGTTTTGGATCAAATCGGTTTTAGGTCCGGTCGTTTTCGGATCGTGATCAGCCCTAACAAGGGTCAAACTGTTGACTTGTCACACAGTTTTGTGAGAGTGAATTATTTTATTCTTATCTAATAATATCTCACCACGTTCTTTTTAGAAGTGTTTTGATTTGTTAAAATTTGAAATTTGACACTTATGACGTGGCATATATATATATATATATATATATATTTATATCAAACTTCAATATTTTTTATAAAATCGTACGCACGTCAAAAGCATGTTAATATTGGGCTTGTTTTGTTCGTAATTTAGAGCTCTTCGCAACGATATTTTTTTCATTAAATAATTCGATAGATATTTACTAAATATTTAACGAATAAAGTTTGTTATATAAAAAAGTTATAATTATTAAAAAGTTAAAGGGTTGTTTTTGTAATTATTAAAAAGTTGTAAAGTTAAAAAGTTAGCAATAGTTGATGTCGGGTAGAGTTGCGTACATATGTACGCGAGATAGTTATTTATTTATTTATTTTTTTCTTCGACCAATAATAATGTGTCACATCATGTCGGGTAGGCTCGGGTATATAAATACACGACATGCTTTTAGGGGTTTTTTTTTTTTTCCCTTCGACCAATGATAATATGCCACGTCATGTCGGGAAGGCACGGGTAAAAGCATACGCGAGATGCTCAGATAATATCTCACGTTCTTTTTAGAAGAGTTTACGAAACAAGTCGAAATAGTAAGTCGGACACTTTTATTTTGAGATATGGATCAACTATTTGTATCAGTATAATGTATAGAAAAAGGTGAAGTAATATAGAATCATTACAAATAATAATTTCATTGACAAAGTGCATGTAAGAATGAATCAAAGCATGCTTGATTGAATATTACAGTAGCATAAGACTAGAGTGTCATGAGTCATCCTTGACTATGTAAAAAAAAAAAATCTTGATACTTTATAGTTTATACTATTGGTATCTCAAATTTTTACATGTGATTTACCAAAAGGACAAACATGTCAATATCCAAGATTCCATAATGCCTTGAAGAATACTAAACTTAACCAGCTGCAACAAGAATTCAATTATTTCAAAGACATGCCAACACATACTAATCAGATTCTTTAATCTTCACATAATTCTCTATCAACTCCCTAAGAATCATCTTGTCATCAAACTTTTTTTATGTTATCTTCTTAATTCTTTATGTCGTAAACTCGTAATTCTACTTGAAACGCAATCAAACCGTATTAACCGCTTCTGAAATGAGCTGTTTTAGATAAGCAGATCAGCAGTTTGGATGAGTTGATCCCATACACGATATAAACTGCTGATATGTTGTATAAAAACACATAACAGATGCAGAGTTTTGATAAGCCCGCAAAATGTCAAACCAAAACTACAAAAGAGGCAAGAGACATCAAAGAGTAAAACGAATTGAATAAAGATGTGAAATGTACTAGTTCCGATTCAAAAAATCTCCTAATATACATTAGCAAGGCGTGCGACAATAACCCGCACAGCCTCCCCAAACTAACAAACAAATGGTATGGGTCAACAAGTCAACGAAAAATTATATACATAAAGCAAATATCACCTCCACAAACTCGTCCGCCTCTATAGCCATTTTGTGTAGTGCTCGTATAAAGTCACAAACTTTATAATCGTTCTGATACGGGTTTTAGCCACTTTCTCTTATACAGTTCCCAGGTAATAGAAATCTATAATCTTTAGCGTTTTCAAGTAGATATCCAGGGAGATGAACAGCCGAATACGAATGTGCAATGGGTCCCATCTTTCCGATGATTTCCTTAAACGTGTATTCTTCGGGTATCATATCAAAAAGATCCGACCCTTTGCATATCACTTTTTGAACTCTTTCCGGGTTCAAAAACTTCTTAAACCTCACTCTATCAGAGTGACTGTACGCTTTCATTTTAAAAATAAATTCATTTATTCTTCTAAAACAAAAGCTGCAATGCCACCCCGCATCAGCCAATATCACATCCGACTGACGGAAGTGAGCGTAAGTAGTTGTCCCTGATCTGTACCGATGAACTGAAGCTCTCCAAGAATGATTATCCAATAAAAACTCAAACGAATACAAATAGTTTTTTAGGCGAAGGTGAAGTACTTCTGGTATATCGTCACACCATCTCAAAAGATTGATCGTGTGTCTGCTCGGGATCTCATCAACATCCGACATTATCAGTAAATCATCATCTTCAATCCCTGCTTTTCTTATTAGATAATCCAATGCTAGTCTTTGATACGCCTCTTCCACAAACGGGTTTTCACCCTTTTTAAAACGACCCGGAATTACCCCGTAAGTCAACCTCGAGTCCACAAATTTGAACTCATCACGGTGACCAGAAAAGACAAGCGGTTTCGGGACTCCAGTGAACGTTGAGTTTGATTCCAGAAGTATAAATTCTGTAATGTAAGGGTATAACTCGTGCCATCTTATTTTCAAAAGATCAACTTCGTTACTAAACAAAACGGCGTCAAAAACCCGTCTTGGAAACTCACGGGTTTTCCATCCGTGAAGGCTACAAAGATTTTGCATTGAAACATTTTCGTGGTAATAATGTGCGATTTCGTTGAAGGGTTTTGGTGGTTTTTCCCATAATGGGCGTAAGAAGTATGAGATTTTTTGACCGTGCATGTATAATCCGAAGATGACAGTTGGGACTAACACGAATATGAATATCAACGTTTTCAAATCTAACCCGCGCAGAATACATTTTACTCGTGTTATAGCTGATACTTTCCCTGAATCCTGTAAATCAAACGTTTACATTTCATTAATCATCCGCAAAAAAATAGATACAAAAGGATGATCTAAACTTCAAAGTTCCGATTTTTACAATTTACTTAATTCAAGTGGTATTTGGGATTGCTTATTTCTAAGTGCTCATTTGTCTTAAGAAAACCTTATAAGTAGGATTGTTTATCTGCTTTAAAACCAATAGTATAAGCTGAAAACCACTCAAACATGAAAGTCTCAAACTCCCAATAAAACTGCTTATCTGCTACTGCTTTTTGAAATAAGCTGTTTTCCAAACTAGCTTAATTCACTCAAAAATAAGCACTTAGCATAACCAATTTACTTATTATCTAACATCAAGCAACTTTAAAAGTTCTTTAGATGACTTATCTAAACTATCATCTTATGATTTATGAAATAGCTTATTTCAAATAAGCAATCTGAGGGGTTGTTTGGATAAGCATATTTTGTTGGCTCATCGCCTTATTAAGATTATGAAAAGCCCATAAAGCTCACTTTTTTCGGCTTATGAGTTTATCAACTTGGGCTTATAGCTTATAAGCTCAGTCAATAAGCCCAAAAAATGAGCTTTATTGACTTTTCATAATCTTAATAAGCTGATAAGCCCACAAAATAAGCTAATCCAAACACCCCTCAGATTCCAATCATCCCCTAATACCCCTAATCATAATCTTTAAATTATTGGCCAAAAAAATTATCTTTTTTTTTTTTTTTTTTTAAATAAAAAACTAATCTTTATCATTAATAACCAAAAACCCAACAAAAATTCACAATCTTTTTTACAATGCAATAAACACATCAATAATTTATAAAATCTTGATATTAAATTATATAAAAAAATTACCTGATCATCACAAATATCATCTGATTTCTTGGAACAATAACGAGATCCACCTTCTTCAGCTATTAAATATATTTTATCCATTAATTTATTTAAATTCATAATAACAAAACCCATTTTTAATTAACCCTTAATTTCACAAATTCAATCAAAATTAATTAAGGGTTAATTTTATCACCTAAAAATAAAATCTTTGTATGAAAAAAATGGATGAAAAAATATGGGTTTCTCTTGTTTTTGTGTTTGGATAAATGGGTTTTTTTTTTTTCTTGGGTTATAATCAAAGAAAATGAGTGTATTTTTATTTGAGTGTTGATAATGGAATTGTGCGCATATATATACGCAAAGAATTATAATATCATAAGGAGTATATTTGTTGGAATTTACGATTTTGTCCTTGCTATTTTGGTTTACTTATTCTTCTTTTTTGGGATATTTTAAATTTATTAAATTGCATATAGAAAAAGTATCATGTTCGGATTTATGAGAGCACAAGGTGCGATGAGGAGATGAAGCTCCTCATTTTGGGCTCACGAAGTGCCACATCACTTTAAAAAACTTTCACAACTAACCTCCTCAATAACAACTAACCTCAACTTACTCATTTGAGGCTCACCTACCCTTTATTTACAAAAAAAAAAATAAATAAATATACGCTCATCTTCAACCTTCATCCGACAAAATGACAAAAATTAGCTTCGGTGTGGTGGCGAGGCATGGCGAGGGATCCACGGTGGACTGGCGAGGTGGTGGCGAGCCCACACCTTGTGCTCTGAGTATCTCGAGAATTTTATTTAGCGATTAGGGGTGTCAATGAGCCGAGCCACTCCTGAAAAGTTTGAGATCGGATCGGTAAAAAGCTCAATCGAGTCGAACCTAAATATTCGAGCCTGAACTCGAGCTAATTTGCAGCTCATTTATTAATCGAGTTCGAGCCCGAGCTTTACATACAAAGCTCGATTAGGCCTGTGAGACTAAATGATACTAGGATATTTTAAGTATTAAACGTGTACAAAACGTTATGCATTTGTATTATAGACGAGTTTATTAACAAGGTCAATAACAAACTTACTAATGAGCTCAAAATAAATATATTACAAGCCGAGCTCGAGCTAAGCTTTAATTTTTCATGGCCAAATCGTATAAACGAGCTGAGCTCAAGCCGAACCATCAAATAGAGTCGAGCTCGAGCTCGAGCTTTATAAACATAAACGAGCCGAGCTCGAGCTCTGGCAGGCTCGGGCTCGACCTCGTTTCGAATGTTCTCTTAATTTTTTTATCTGTTTTACCACTACGCTACATTAAAGATGATTTTTAAATTGGATCAACTATTGTTTGACAATGTCTTTCTTTCTATTTATGTGTTTTTGGGTTTTGTAAGGTTTGCAAGTAGGGCATGATATTTGGTGTTAAGCAAATAATTATGTATTTTAAAGGTTATGATTAGTTCTTGAGTTTTTTTTAGTGATTAAAATGTGTTGACATTGCCTTATTTAACAAGTTGAGCTTTTTCTTTTTTGAACTTAAAACAAGTTGAGCTTAAAGAACGAGTTTACCACAACATATGAAAACTATAATAGAAAGTAGAACATAGTCAATCCGATGCATATTGTTTTCGTTGTCAAAAACACGACTTCTTCCATAGTAGCAACTTGATTTTAAGCGTTACGTTTTAATTTGCTTAGGGTTTGATTGAACCTATGAGCACACTGGAGAGATTTTGTAGAATAAGATATCGGGGGTCGAGTCTCGGCTCGTCTCACTCCAGGTGGTGCTCCTCTAGGCCAGGAGAGTTGCCGAAGTTATTCCTTATAGAGTAAAAAATGGCTGATGCCAAAAGGCACCCGGGATCAGAGTGTTACCGTCAATCTATACTGTGGAATTTTTGTTTACCTTAAAGTATCTAGTCACATTAATGCAGAAAGAATCGATATTGTTTGTTAATGTCACGTACGAGTTAGTTTTGTCTCACATATCAAGCTCGTATACAGTCCTAGTGTAATTGTTTAGTATTGTTCGATAGTATCTTCTAATGGATATAAGCATCGTGCCCAATAGTTACTCGAATCGACACGACATGTGTGAGGGGTGGTTTCGTCAAATCGTAAAATGGAAAGTGACTCATGAAAGGGTGATTTGGTAAAATGACAAGTCGTGCAATGGACTTTGTCTCGTAAACGCGCTTTGTTGGATTTGACCTAGCTATTAAGTAACCTGTTGGTGACCCAAAAATTGTTTGGCCCTACCCAAAACTACCCCTACGCCACGTAACACCTAAATTATTAACACATCACAAAACCCAAAAGAGTTTTAACGAGTGGGGAAATATGTTTTAAATTCGACACGAAGTTGACTAATTGTCACTAGCTAGATATTCATAGACACGGTTAAGGTATAAAATAAATCTTAAGAGGGGGTCCAGGTCCAAAGTTATGACAACTTCAATTCGTCAATTACTTGGTTAAATTTATAGTTTTATACCATTGCTCAGGGCGGACCCAAGACTTAGGGTGACGAGCGTGCAATGAAAATTAATTGTATCGTAATATTAAAAAATTATTAATGAACTACACAATTACCCTGTGTCTTTCGGAAAAATTCATGACTTTTAACAAAATTTACATTAAATGAAGAAAATCTATGAGGTCCCGTGAAACTACAGGAATCACCTAGGTTTCGTCCTTGCCATTGCTTCTTCCTTCGTTATGGTTTCTGTGACAAATGGTAATTTTCACGTTATTAATTAATATTATATGAGTATTAATTATTCTTAAGCTGAGCATTTCTATGCGTATTTGCATATTTCTGAGTATTTTTGAGCATTTTTGAGAGCTGTCCCGCATACTGTAGCTTACAGTTACTGCAGAAAAAGTATATTTTTGTCAGTAAGCCTAAATTATCATATTTCTGATAGTTACTGACAAGTCTCATAATTAACTGAGAGCTTTCTCGCATTTTTCTGAAAAACAACCGCACGCGCGTACCGACAGCACAGTACACATGGTAACAGTCAAATAAATATATTTTTGAGCCAGTAATAACATTTTATTACATTTCTGAAAAAAACGTGGATAAAAACTTTATTTTACGTATACGTGTCCAAAAACGTTAAACCGGAACTTTACGGTCACGTTTTAGCTCAAACCGACACACGATATACCAACGCAGGTAAAAATTAAATTTACCCTTCCCCTAATAACACTAGAACCGGCCACAAGGTGTTACTACACCACTACACTCCAAAAATCTTCCACTAGCTATTTTAATCCTTATAAATAATATGCATTTTACTCTAATTGACATTAAAACAAGAATGCTTATCCTTTCTATCATCTAAACTTTGCCTAGATCATTTTTCTTCTTCAAACCACACGACACACTCTCATCTTCCAAATCCATAAATTTTCTTTGAAGTTCAATCAAATTAGAGTGCATAATCAAGCTTTTTGGGTTATTTGGAACTTGGTTTGGGTAAATTTGGTGAAGCATTGGGTGTTCTTGGTCCTTATGCTCCACGTTAACCTTAAAACTTTGAAAGTATTCATAAAAATTTTCTTATCTTGTTAATCTCTTGTTCATTTGATGTCTAATGATGATTAAGGCTATGTTTGGTAACCCAGATTATTGGAAGATTATGGGGGCTACAGCTTTTTTTTTCACAAAATAATCTATTGTCCAAAAAGTAGTATCGTTTGGCTGCAAAGATTATAGGAAAAATAATCTCTAAAATTAAAAGTTCATCCAACCAGCTTTTTAGAAGGGGCTAGAGATTATTTTTTATATAATTACCATTTTAACCTTCAAAAAACCCACATTTATTATTTGTATGTCCAGTTACGTCATTTTACACTTTTAATCTACAATTACAGCTAGTTTGCCAAACACAACTACAAAAAAAAGCTACATTATTAATCTTTTTCAGCACCAGCATCAGCACCAGCACCAGCAACAGCACCAGCACCAGCAATTTTTCCAAACACACCCTTAGGGCTTGTATATATTTTGTTGATATGGAAAAAGCTAGGGCTTGTATGTTATTATATAGTGCTCGACTTTTTAGAAGTGTTAAAAGTATATATTTTGTTGATATGGAAAAAGCTAGGGCTTGTATGTTATTATATAGTGCTCGACTTTTTTGTGAAATATGAACTAGTTTATAAATTTCTTGCTTGTGTGGTAAATCTAGTTACATATAGTGTTAGTTTGATGATACAAACATGAGTTACGATTTTTACGCGAGATTAAGCAATATATGGACTTTTGGGACTATACACACTAATCGGCCAAATAAAAAAATAAAGGATTATTGGGGTTTTGAAAAACATAAAATTTTGGCTCAAATGGTGAAATGGTGAAAAAATATAATTGAGTGCTTATTTGGAATAGATTGTTAAATAAGCCATAAGTTATAGAAAATAACTAGTAAAAATGGGAAGATGAGTTGACATGTTTAAGATGGGTCGAATAGACCATAATATGGTCATCTTTGAATATTTAGCTTAGTAGCTTATTTATTAGAGCATATTTGATAAGCCTAAAGTTTATTTTGTAACTAATGTTTACTAAGTTACTAAATAATGGACTAAAAAAATTTTGGACTTAAAAGCCCACGAAGGGACTGTTGGGCCGAGCCCATGTGAAAATTTTGTAGCTTTGACTTTTGACCAAACGGACCTAATAAGTGAGTAAAATGATTTTTAGAAACGCGTCGATATATACGTTTTAACTAAAAATGTGTTTTGTGCTAAAAATGGTTATTGGGTTTATTTCCTGATTTTCGGCCCAATTAACAACTAAAATGACGAGAATGATTTTTGGAATATTTTCCGACTCGCTATGATTATAAATACTTAACGAAATGATAAATATAACGAAAACTATTTTTGGACTTGTTTTGAGACGTTTAGTCTCCGAAAAGGTAAAAATTAACATTTTAACCAAATTACTATTGAAATTGACTTTTATTGACTTTTTGACTAATTATTGACTTGGTGTCGAAATCTATTGCTAAAAACTTAAGCGTAACAATAACGAATAATATAACGATAAAAATTACTCGCGACGACCAGAATATATAACTGACGTATTTTGCACATATACTTTACTAGTTGAGTTATTTGGGAAAATTGCAACATTTGAGGAAAAATGGAAACGTTGTATAAACGACTGGGTCATACCCAAATTTTCTAAAAATTCAACACTTAGAGTATTTTTAGAGTAAATAGTTAACTTAAGTAACTTTACAAAAGTTTACTTAACAATATTTTATAATTAAACTTATATTATAAATAATAATTAATATTTATAATATAATAATCCTCCACTAACTCTATTATTTTATTTATTTTTCAAAAACCTATTTAATTAATTATAATCATAATTAATTAAATACATAAGTAATTAATCTAATATATATACATATACATATGTATGATTATATATATAACACTTGCGCATTTTAATCGGCGAATACTAGCACGGATGTTCCGTTACGTATTCCCACCGTACACTTTCACCATGAGCCACCACCATCAAGGGTTACAACAATAAATTATTTCAAAATATATTTTACCACACAGCAAGCAAGAAATGCACGAGCACTGGTCAAACGTAAACTTTTCAAATGAAATAAAGTCACATGAGACACGAATATTTCGCGAAGACTTACCATACTGATTTAGGTTGCGTGTCGGCGCGGTTGCACTATTTTTGTTGATTAGCAGATTGCTGTTGTTGAAAGGTGAGTTTATAGCCCCATATTTTCATACGATTTTGTTTTATAAGCTTGGGGTGAGAAACATGCAAAACCGTTTTCATGGACCAGAATTGAATTTTGTTTTTATACACACTAGTATGCAGAAACCTAAGTTTTGCTGAATTCCATTTTGTGCCCACTATCATCTACCATTAATTCCTTGCTAGGAAGCCGTTTGATATAAATAGATCTATTGGGGATGACACCCCCGTTCGGTTGGCTCGGCATAGCCAAGGCGAACGTATACCAATCGAATATGTAACCTCTCGTAATTTTCCCTATGAATAGTAAATGCTAATAAATGATTAACGAATTATTACGTTATTTAAGGGTAAAAGCTATAGAATACCATCCTACTTACAAAAAAGTACCATCTTGAACCATTTACTTTTTTATTGCAGACTTTACCAACGAACTTTCAAATTTTTTTTCGACTTGAACCATTTCGTTAGACCGTTAGAATTCATGTGGCAACGTTAGTCCTATTAGTCAACGAACGTTTGCAAAGTTAGTCCTTTTATACTAACGATGTCAACGAACGTTTGCAAAGTTAGTCCTTTTATACTAACGATTGTTTTTAATTAACTAAAAATTTGGAAAAAAATTTAAAAAAATTCAAAATTTTTTTAAAAATTCAAAAAATTAATAAAAATTCGAAAAAAATTATAAAATTTCGAAAAAAATTCGAAAAAATTCGAAAAATTTTTAAAAATTCAAAAAATCTATATAAGTTCGAAAAATTTATAAAAATTCGAAAAAAATTTAAAAAAATTCGAAAAATTTATAAAAATTTCGAACTTTTATAAAACTTTCGAAAAAAAAAATTTCGAAAAATTTTATAAAAATTTCGAAAAATTATTATAAAATTTTATAAATTTCAAAATTCGAAAAATTTTATAAAAATTTCAAAAATTTTTATAAAATTTTATAAAAATTTCAAAATTTTTTATAAAATTTTATAAAGTTTTAAAAATTCGAAAATTTTATAAAATTTTATTAAATTTTTATAAAATTTTATAAAATTTTTCGAAATTTTTATAAAATTTTATAAAAATTTTCGAAATTTTTTATAAAATTTTTCGAATTTCGAAATTTTTATAAAATTTTATAAAAATTTTCGAAATTTTTTATAAAATTTTTCGAATTTCGAAATTTTATAAAATTTTATAAAAATTTTTCGAAATTTTTATAAAATTTTTCCAAAAAAAATTTTTCGAAATTTTTATAAAATTTCGAAAATTTTCGAAAATTTTATAAAAATTTTCGAAAATTTTATAAAATTTTTCGAAATTTTAAATTTTTTTTTGAATTTTTATAAATTTTTCGAATTTTTAAAAATTTTTTGAATTTTTATAAATTTTTCGAATTTTTAAAATTTTTTTGAATTTTTATAAATTTTTCGAATTTTTTTAAATTTTTTTTCGAATTTTTATAAATTTTTCGAATTTTTTTAATTTTTTTCGAAATTTTATAAGTTTTTTCGAACTTATATAGATTTTTTGAATTTTTAAAAATTTTTCGAATTTTTTTAAATTTTTTTCCAAATTTTATAATTTTTTGAATTTTTAAAAAAATTTTGAATTTTTTTAAATTTTTTTCCAAATTTTTAGTTAATTAAAAACAATCGTTAGTATAAAAGGACTAACTTTGCAAACGTTCGTTGACATCGTTAGTATAAAAGGACTAACTTTGCAAACGTTCGTTGACTAATAGGACTAACGTTGCCACATGAATTCTAACGGTCTAACGAAATGGTTCAAGTCGAAAAAAAATTTGAAAGTTCGTTGGTAAAGTCTGCAATAAAAAAGTAAATGGTTCAAGATGGTACTTCTTTGTAAGTAGGATGGTATTCTATAGCTTTTACCCCGTTATTTAATAACCGTTTCTGCCAATGACAAAATTTTTTTTTTGTTATTCATGCTATACTATTTTAAATCACAACGATACTTGTGATTACCATTTACTTAGAAACAATGCTTACACACGAACCTTGATAGTCTAAAATCGCGAAAGTATCTAAAACAATTAACGTTTAATACTTAACGTTTATACGTTTCGTCAATTAACCAAACGTGATCAAATACATTCCCGAGCTCACGAAAATTTTCACGAATACTCAGTAACTATATTGGACCTCGACTCAATATCCAATAAATACCGAATGGGCTGCTAGACTCATTGGGCCTCAGCCCAATAATTCGGCAAACCAAAACATATCAAACGGACCATTATTATTTTTCTTCTTTTCTTTCCTGTTGGGCCAGCCCACAAAACAAATCCAACCCAACACTATAAAATTCTAAACTCGACAAGGACCGAACATTTTGGCTAATTTACGAGCAATCTAGCTTAACGACAACATAATATTTTTACGTCACTCAATTCTTCACCCAGCTGAGAATCGAATGTGACAAACCATATTTCAAAATTCGAACATTTGCCTAGTTAAAATCCATCCAAGCTTAGCCGATGACCAACGAATTGATATTGTTCAACTTAACTCAAAATCACATTTCGCCTAGGGAATTACCTTGTTCGACCCACCAACGACTCCACTCGAGCCACAAACAATTCTGGACACGTTCTCTATATTGCCTCGACTCTTAAGAGTCACAAACGAGCCACACAAATGGTCTTAGTCACGTTTTCCATATTACTTGACCCATTGGATCATACATACGAACACAACCACAAAGACCAACATTAAAAATCCATTTGTCTCTTCCCCTTGATCCCTAGCGTCGGCTAACACAACCACAAGAAACCATCATTGCCACTCTTGCAATGACTTACTGCCACACTCCATCAAAATGAGAAATCATCACTAGCACACCTTGAAATTAGTTGACCTTTGAATACACCAAACAAGGCCAAGACAAAACTCATTAATTTTATTTTGTTTCCTTTCTTTTGTTCGAACTAGCACAAGGACGATTCATGCTACTTACTCATTATGTTCATTTCTATAATATTGCACATGTTAGTTTCTAAATCTTCCTATAAATGCATGCATGCATTCGGCTAGACATGCACACCAAAACATATCACATGCAAATATTTCTAAGTATTTTCCAAGTTATGAACTCGCCTAGCTTAGCATAAATTGGGAGGTGTTCGAGCCAAGCTAAGAGTCACATTTTACTCGACCCTAAATATTCGAAGTCTAAAGAATCGAGCTACACCATTCTCTTGGCCTAGCTCAGTCTCGACCTTGTGATACGCCCCACCTTTTAAGGTGAAGTAAGCCATTTCCTTACTTTTTCAATTTCTTTTACATTGGTTTATATTTGCATGTCACGTTCATTTTGTTTCGATATTTCGTAAACTTCCTTAACAACACATATGTTTTATTCGACATCCTATTTCTTTGCTATGCTATTTATCGAGAACAAAAATCATTCGAACGTTATATAAATGTAGCAACCACAAAAATCACACGTTCCTAAGTCACATTGGCACTTTCGAAAAATAACAAAACACTTAGAATTATTTTGAGTTTCAAAACTGTTTTTCACATAGCCAAGTCGCATTAGCTTGTGCCTCGTATCTTTTTATTTCGACACTCAATACATCCATTTTAGAAATTAAACTATTAGTTCACGTGGTGAACTAATAGTCTACGTATAAAAATCACGTTAACAAGTTCATTTGATAACCTCTTGAGTCCCAAAGTAAAACTCGCTCGCAACAGTTTTAAAAACTAAACTTATATAACGAATGGGCTTATAAGCCCACTAAGCTATTTTTAAGCTTATCGTATAAGCTGTGTGTATAAGCTCAATTGTAACATTTTTATAACCCTTAAACAAGCCCATAATCAGGCCCAAACCCCCTCTAAACCCAATGGATCGCAAACCCATAATGGGCCATACTTATGGCTCGTTAACAGCCCAAAAGCTTAAAAATAAGCTCTCGACAAAATAAGCTGTACATATAAGTTACAAAAGCTGTTTTAAACTTATTTATGAAATAAAAATAGTGAACTTTGATTTTTATAAAGTTTGGACTTGTTTTGCAAAAATTTGCTAACCGAAGGACTAAAACTGCCAAATTTGGAAACTTAAAGTAAAAACTGTCATTTTGATATCTTGTGATGAAAACTGTAAATTTAGGAACTTTTGAGTATAAAATGTAAATATTAAAAGTTTTGGACTTAAAATATAAATAAAACTTAACCAAGGACTAACGGTGCAAAGATTATGCCGTTAGGGTATAAAATGTAACTTTGTAAAAACCCAAAGGTTATTTCTGATTTTATACTTGTAATAATATTTTACGAACACAAAACCCGAAACAAATATGTTTAGTCCCACAAATCGACATTTAACGTCACATTTTTCTAATAATTATATACGTAGTTATATAACTTATAAATATATATATACGTAATCACTTAATATTTAACACATAACATAACTTATCATAAATCAACTTTGATTTATAAACAACGATCTCTTTAGCCAAGCTTATATACTTCAACGAACGAGCACATATCCAAGAGTTATATATATATATATATATATATATATATATATATATATATATATATATATATATATATATATATATATATATATTATATATATATATATATATATATATATATATATATATATATAGCTTTATATATATATTTTTTTTATATATAACTTTGATCATTTAAACACGCATATTCTTAACGTTACAAATTAATTATCAATCGATAAAACCTTAAACGTTATGATTCGCGATAAACCAAACTTAGACTATCAAACCACTAAAACTTGCCATATACTATATAGGTCGTGTGTTGAAGCCGTTTCCTTTCATCGTTTGAGTAACGATACTGCCACCACTACTGTACTACAAAGGTGAGTTCATAGCCCACACCTAAACTTTTAAATTCTTTTGTGGGGAGATACATGCTACAAACCTGAACACAAACTTTTCGTATGCTATGACTGATGTTATTATTGCTTAAGTAGCTATTGCCAGAAGTCCCTCTATCATGAACCTTAATCACTTGCGAGTGAACGTAAATAGTTGTGAATAGATCTATTTGGGACTGACAATCCCCGTTTGGGTCTGCTAGGATGAGCCACCCAAGCGCACTTTATTTAAACAAACTTATAGGTTATTGGCAAATACCTATCCCGAGGGCCTATATACTTTACATCATTTTTTATGCCTGTTAAGCATTGCGTGTCATGAGCTTAATGCAATAACAACTTGATTTTAACTTGTTTAATTGTAATTCGATGCAATTAACACTTATACTTGTGTTCAACTATTAAACTTAAACCTATGAATATCACTCAACTTTTGTTGACTTTTAGCATGTTATCTCAGGTAACTAAAGGCTGGAACTCAAGGCACGGAGTGGGCACTAAACCCGGCACGGGTTCTAAATAAATGTTTTATCATTCAAATTTAAATAAACATGTTAACTATGAAACTTCTTTGTATTTCAAATGCTTGTATTTTGAATGATAAACTTAAAACGTCTCTTTTAAGTCGTTTTCTATGGTTATGACTATGATCCACTACGTAACACCCAATTAAGTCTTCCGCTGTTGATATCCGAATTTGGGGGGTGTTATAGATTGGCATCAGAGCTCATGGTTATAGAGAACCAGATGTATTTTAAACACTGGACTATAACTACATTTTTAAAACGGACCATTTTAAAGAATAACCACCTTATGCCCTCCGTGCCTACACACTTCCAACATTTTTAGGATGTTGCTTACTATACGAGTTCTTAACAAAGTTTAACATATTTATGATTATGTTAATAGCTTACATTTACTATTCGGGATTATTACAGTACTATGTCTTCGAAACCCCATCCTATCGCTGTATCATCTGATTCAGAGAATGAGGATCCTATGCCTTTCACTTCAGACTTTGCTACGGCAGCTATACCGATGTCACCTGCTACTGACCGGTACATGGAAAGCCAGCAATTTCTACCGGCATCCGACATGGAGACTTCCCCTCCAGCATCACCAATCCCATCACCTGGCCCGATTCGCCAGCATGGACGAGTGCGACAACTCCAGCCATATGAACCAGAACCCTTTGGCCAACTTTACCGACGCCCCGGAGAAGGTCATGTTCGCAAACACACTCCCCGGAAACGGGTACGTGCACCACCAGCCCCACTCATACCAACTTCGACTCCAGTGATATCACCACCCCCAGCTCCTGGGCATTCCAGGACACCACCACTTACACCACTATCTTCAGTTCCACCACCTACTATCTTCTATCACCAGACCACCACTGTTCCATTACCATCCTCTACTCCACCCCTTGCTTCTCCACCCTCAGCTACTCTCAGTGAGCCTCTGCTACCTTGCAAGAGGACATACCGCTTGGTTCCATCTTTATCGGACCCCTATGCCCAGGTCAGAGATGAGGCCGCAGTTCGCACTGGGACCCACAAGAGGGTCGATGCTCGCCGATGGTCTTTCTTGCTACCGATCATCCGTCACTAGAGATCCCAGGAGGGAGCACCGAGAGCTACGGAACTAGGAGAGAGTTCGGCTACAGCTGCTTCGAGGATTCTTCCGGTTACCGGAGAACCCATCCATCACACCCTACCCCTACTGGCAGCCAGATTAGTCCGACATGAGGATCGTCTTGACGACATTGTAGAGATTCTTGATGATGTACCACTCGAGCAGATTGAGACACTTGGGGAAGAAGTGGAGAACCTTGTGATAGGTCAGTTGGCGATGGAGACAGTCTTCGATCAAGTAGGTACTAGTCTAGAAGAAGCCATTGAGACTATTTCTATACTAGGAGAGGCCACTACTTCGATGCAGACAGTGATTGAGACACTAGACTCTGAGCTTGACCGAGTTAGCTCTCAGGTTCTGATTCTTAGACTTATGGTTGAGGATTCCCAGGCTAGGGAAAGAGCTCGAGACCAGACAGTGAAGACCTTGATGGCAGTGATTGCAGATCTTCAGCGCCGCTTAGATGGTGCACCAGGAGGACCATAGATCAGGGATGTGTCAGTATAACTAAGAGATATCTTAGTCTACCAATGTTGTATTAATAAAGAATCTTGTATCTTTATGTTTTGTAAAACAAATCGAACAAGTTATTAATCTTATGTTGTGTGGATGTATTATATTGATGTTGATTTATGTATTCCATGGTTGTTTCTTACACTCATATGCATTATGATTCGCCATATATATTGTCTCGTGAAATGTTGGTTCATACAGTACAATTCAATCATTTATGTTCTCATGTGTGTTGTGATTTGATTCAGACATGTCGTGAATGTATTTATGATATGATACTTGCTGTGCCTACAAATATAAACCAGAATTATTATCCTCATAAACCCAAATTGTTGTGGTTAATATTATATTATTACCTTCCAATTTATTCTAACCTAACGTGATCATTATGAGATTTCTAAAAATATGCTTTTGCAATATTGATAGAACTATGGCACGTACAAGGAAAGCAACCTCAGCCGCAAATCATGAAACTTCAACGGCTACGCCTACTATGACTCCAGAAGCTATCCGAAAAGCAATCGCTGACGGTGTAAATGCAGTCTTGGCAGAACAGGCGGCAGCAAATGCTCGCAACAGTGGCACTAGCCTACCGACAGGAGAAAGTGTGACAGCTGCAAACCGCAAGTGTACCTACAAGGATTTCATGAGTTGTCAACCAACTTCCTACAAAGGTACTGAAGGAGTAACTGAACTTGCTCACTGGTTCGAACGATCTGAAACTGTTTTTCAGAGAAGCGGTTGTACTGAGGATAACAAAGTCATTTTCGCTACTGGAACTCTCATGCAAGATGCTTTGTCATGGTGGAATGCTACAGTCAAAGCCATGGGAATGACAACAGCCTACCAGCTCACTTGGGCTGAGTTTAAGACCAAGATGCTGAAGAGATACTGTCCCCGTTCTGAACTAAGAAAATTGGAAGATGAATTCCACCTACTGGTAGTAAAAGGAATTGATCTCAAAACGTACAACAGGAGATTCCAAGAGCTTAAAATACTATGTCCTACTGTTGTACCAAATTTCGAAAAAGAACTGGAAAAGTATATCGAAGGGCTTCCCCGTAGTATTGAGGGAAATGTCACTTCATCGAACCCGCCAACTCTGGAGGCAGCCATTGAACTTGCTCAAAAACTACTGGACCGAGAGGTCAAGTACAACAATGAGCTCAAGAGGAAACTCGATGACAAAAGGACCACTCACCACAACAGTAACAATAACCACCGCAACAACAACTTCAACAACAACAATCATAGAAACAATAACCCGTACCATCAAAACCGAAACAATCGTCACCATCAACAAAACCAAAGACAGGAAACCGCCAAGGCCTATGCTGCTACTGAAGGCAAGGGATACCAAGGTCAGAAACCCAGTGTAACAGATGCAAACTACACCACAGTGGACCTTGCACAATCAAATGTGTGAAATGCCAGAAAGTGGGTCATCAGACAAAGGATTGCAGGAATCCCGCTACTGGTAGCAACCTACAGCCTGTAACTCCAACTTGCTACTCCTGCGGAGAAGTAGGTCACTTCAAGAGCCGCTGTCTGAAAGGAAATGGTCAGCAAAACAACGCTCGAGGGAGAGCGTATGTGCTAAAGGAGGAAGATGCCCCACTGAACCCTGACGTTGTCACGGGTACGTTCTTACTCAATCAACATAGTGCTAGGGTATTATTTGATTCTGGAGCAGATAGAAGTTTTGTGTCAACTACGTTTGCTCCTTTGCTTAACATTACCCCCTCCAAACTAAACACCACTTTTGAAATTGAAATGGCGGACGAAAACCTAATTGGCACCGACACCGTAATTCGTGGTTGTACCATAATCCTACAAGACAACCCTTTTCCCATCGACCTCATGCCTATTCAGCTCGGTAGTTTTGACGTAGTCATTGGTATGGATTGGTTATCCAAACACCGCGCTAGAATACTCTGTGACGAGAAAGCCGTGCATATTCCACGTAATGGTGAAACTCTTATTGTCCATGGTGACAAAAATAAAACGCGATACGGTATCATCTCATATATCAGATTGGTGAAATACATGAATGAAGGATGCCAAGCATTCATGGTTCATGTAACGAAAAACAAATCGAAAGATAAGCGAGTTGAAGACGTTCCGATCGTTAAACAGTTCCCAGAAGTATTCCCCGAAGATTTACCCGGTCTTCCACCGCCCCGTCAAGTAGAATTCCAGATTGAATTAGTGCCTGGAGCAGCACCTGTGGCAAAAGCACCTTATAGGTTAGCGCCGTCTGAAATTAAGGAATTGTCAGAGCAATTGAAAGAGTTGTCTGATAAAGGTTTTATCCGACCCAACTCATCACCTTGGGGAGCTTCGGTTCTATTCGTTAAGAAGAAGGACGGATCTTTCCGAATGTGTATTGATTACCGGGAATTGAACAAACTCACTGTAAAAAATCGTTATCCACTACCTAGGATCGATGACTTGTTTGACCAATTACAAGGATCGAGTGTATACTCGAAGATCGACCTAAGGTCAGGGTACCATCAGTTAAGAGTTCGAGAGGAGGATATTCCCAAGACAGCTTTTAGGACGCGTTACGGACATTACGAATTCCAAGTAATGCCATTTGGTATAACTAATGCACCTGCAGTGTTCATGGACTTAATGACCAGAATGTGCAAACCATACCTGGATAAATTCGTAATAGTATTCATAGACGATATTCTAATCTACTCACGCAACGAACAAGAACATGCTGAACATTTAAAGATCATTTTAGAGTTACTCAAAAAGGAACAATTGTATGCCACAAACAATTCTGGACACGTTCTCTATATTGCCTCGACTCCTAAGAATCACAAACGAGCCACACAAATGGTCTTAGTCACGTTTTCCATATTACTTGACCCCTTGGATCATACCAACGAACACAACCACAAAGACTAACATTAAAAATCCATTTTGTCTCTTCCCCTTGATCCCTAGCGTCGGCTAACACAACCATAAGAAACCAACATTGCCACTCTTGCAATGACTTACTGCCACACTCCATCAAAATGAGAAATCATCACTAGCACACCTTGAAATTAGTTGACCTTTGAATACACCAAACAAGGCCAAGACAAAACTCCATAATTTTATTTTGTTTCCTTTCTTTTTTTCGAACTAGCACAAGGACGATTCATGCTACTTACTCATTATGTTCATTTCTATAATATTGCACATGTTAGTTTCTAAATCTCCCTATAAATGCATGCATGCATTCGGCTAGACATGCACACCAAAACATATCACATGCAAATATTTCTAAGTATTTTCCAAGTTATGAACTCGCCTAGCTTAGCATAAATTGGGAGGTGTTCGAGCCAAGCTAAGTGTCACATTTTACTCGACCCTAGATATTCGAAGTCTAAAGAATCGAGCTACACCATTCTCTTGGCCTAGCTCAGTGTCGACCTTGTGATACGCCCCACCTTTTAAGGTGAAGTAAGCCATTTTCTTACTTTTTCAATTTCTTACGTTGGTTTATATTTGCATGTCACGTTCATTTTGTTTTGATATTTCGTACACTTCCTTAACAACACATATGTTTTTTTCGACATCCTATATCTTTGCTATGCTATTTATCGAGAACAAAAATCATTCGAACGTTATATAAATGTATCAACCACAAAAATCACACGTTCCTAAGTCACATTGGCACTTTCGAAAAATAACAAAACACTTAGAATTATTTTGAGTTTCAAAACTGTTTGTCACATAGCCAAGTCGCATGAGCTTGTGTCTCGTATCATTTTATTTCGACACTCAATGCATCCATTTTAGAACTTAAACCATTAGTTCACGTGGTGAACTAATAGTCTACGTATAAAAATCACGTTAACAAGTTCATTTGATAAACTCTTGAGTCCCAAAGTAAAACTCGCTCGCAACAGTTTTAAAAACTAAACTTATATAACGAATGGGCTTATAAGCCCACTAAGCTATATTTAAGCTTATCGTATAAGCTGTGTGTATAAGCTCAATTGTAACATTTTTATAACCCTTAAACAAGCCCATAATCAGGCCCAAACCCCCTCTAAACCCAATGGATCGCAAACCCATAATGGGCCATACTTATGGCTCGTTAACAGCCCATAAGCTTAAAAATAAGCTCTCGACAAAATAAGTTGTACATATAAGTTACAAAAGCTGTTTTAAACTTTTTTATGAAATAAAAATAGTGAACTTTGATTTTTATAAAGTTTGGACTTGTTTTGCAAAAATTTGCTAACCGAAGGACTAAAACTGCCAAATTTGGAAACTTAAAGTAAAAACTGTCATTTTGATATCTTGTGATGAAAACTGTAAATTTAGAAACTTTTGAGTATAAAATGTAAATATTAAAAGTTTTAGACTTAAAATATAAATAAAACTTAACCAAGGACTAACAGTGCAAAGATTATGCCGTTAGGGTATAAAATGTAACTTTGTAAAAACCCAAAGGTTATTTCTGATTTTATACTTGTAATAATTTTTTACGAACACAAAACCCGAAACAAATATGTTTAGTCCCACAAATCGACATTTAACGTCACATTTTTCTAATAATTATATACGTAGTTATATAACTTATAAATATATATATATATATATACGTAATCACTTAATATTTAACACATAACATAACTTATCATAAATCAACTTTGATTTATAAACAACGATCTCTTTAGCCAAGCTTATATACTTCAACGAACGAGCACATATCCAAGAGTTATATATATATATATATATATATATATATATATATATATATATATATATATATATATATATATATATATAACTTTATATTTTTTTATATATAACTTTGATCATTTAAACACGCATATTCTTAACGTTACAAATTAATTATCAATCGATAAAACCTTAAACGTTATGATTCGCGATAAACCAAACTTAGACTATCAAACCACTAAAACTTGCCATATACTATATAGGTCGTGTGTTGAAGTCGTTTCCTTTCATCGTTTGAGTAACGATACTGCCACCACTACTGTACTACAAAGGTGAGTTCATATCCCAAACCTAAACTTTTAAATTCTTTTGCGGGGAGATACATGCTACAAACCTGAACACAAACTTTTCGTATGCTATGACTGATGTTATTATTGCTTAAGTAGCTATTGCCAGAAGTCCCTCTATCATGAACCTTAATCACTTGCGAGTGAACGTAAATAGTTGTGAATAGATCTATTTGGGACTGACAATCCCCGTTTGGGTCTGCTAGGATGAGCCACCCAAGCGCACTTTATTTAAACAAACTCATAGGTTATTGGCAAATACCTATCCCGAGGGCCTATATACTTTACATCATTTTTGATGCCTGTTAAGCGTTGCGTGTCATGAGCTTAATGCAATAACAACTTGATTTTAACTTGTTTAATTGTAATTCGATGCAATTAACACTTATACTTGTGTTCAACTATTAAACTTAAACCTATGAATATCACTCAAATTTTGTTGACTTTTAGCATGTTATCTCAGGTAACTAAAGGCTGGAACTCAAGGCACGGAGTAGGCACTAAACCCGGCACGGGTTCTAAATAAATGTTTTATCATTCAAATTTAAATAAACATGTTAACTATGAAACTTCTTTGTATTTCAAATGCTTGTATTTTGAATGATAAACTTAAAACGTCTCTTTTAAGTCGTTTTCTATGGTTATGACTATGATCCACTACGTAACACCCAATTAAGTCTTCCGCTGTTGATATCCGAATTTGGGGGGTGTTATAGAATAATAGGCCGAGTGTCTGGGGATTAACACTCGCGGGCACCCTTTTTATGCTAATGCCAGTTGGGCACGTGGCAATGTCATAGATCGGTTAGATGAGGCTTAGTGTTTGCATAGCTGAGTTGTGTGTATTTGCTGAATTGTTTGTTGATTATTGCTATTGGTCCATATGTGCTATTTACTTTAAACCTATGAACTCACCAGCGTTAGCTGAATTTTAGCATGTTTTTCTTAGGAAACTGAGGTGCGTTAGCCGAGTGCAGAGCATGGCGATGGTCGTAACAAATGATGGAAATGGTTTTAATAATGCGTTAACTCTGGAATTTGGACATTTTGTTTAAATGGGCTACATTTTCACTTGACATGGATTTTATGTGACGCAACTTGACTTGATTTATGCAATGTATTTTAAAACGGATTTTTAATCCGTTCCCTATATCTTGTTTTGTGATTATTGATCCAATAGCACCCAAAGTGTATGCTTCCGCGAATATTATGATTTTGGGGGTGTTACAGTTTCAGTGTTGTTCCAACAACATTGTGGTGTGTGTATTAGTGTATTTTCTATTTTATTTTCGACATATGTTTAGTCGAAACAATTTTTAATATTATGAGTGCTGATAAAATATAGTTTGGTTTTATGTTGATATGACTAGAGTTTTTCACAACTTATACTACGCTTGAGTTTTTACAAGTTATATTTAAAAAATTGTATATCTTCCACCTTTAGAAGGTAATATTCCGTCATGTTTGGATCAAACCTGATAAATAATATGCAATTTTTAACCAAACAATTTACGATGTATAGCAAAAATAATTAAATGTTCATTTCTTAGAGCAGCCGGTATGGTCTAACCGTGGCTCGCCGTGGTCCACATGGACTGCTCCTCGTGCCTCGCCGTGATACCGCCCCCTGCTCGTGGCTCGCCGTCCGGTGGTTCCTCGTCTGCACGGGGAGTTTTTAACTTGTACTTTGTGTCAGATATTTCAAAATATAAACGTTTGATAACGTTTACAAATTAATTTTCGACCGTTTTAATATTTTGTTTATAAATAGATTTGAACATTTTATAAATATCACATACATACACAATACCAAATCACATACATACACACATACATTTCAAAATAAACTCTCTAAAATAATAACCAAAAAACATGAGTGAAACATCTCATTCCGGCGAAAGTGATCTTTAAGAGATTGCAGAGCTCGAGATGATTATTCAAGAATACGAGAATGAGCAATTGTTACAGCAACAAGAAGCCGGAAGTAACAAACGGGCATACATTCCACGGGAACGTGAAATTGCTTAAGCACGTCTAATGCGGGATTATTTTGGTAACAACCCAAAATATACGGACGAATACTTTAGGCGTCGCTATCGTATGAGCCGTAAACTATTTTTAGAAATAGTTCAAGGTATTGAAACGTATATCGAAACTCATGATTATCTTCCTAAGCATTTTGATTTCTTTAGAGTCCGACCCGATGCTTGTGGTGTAATGAGTTTCAGTGTCATTACGAAATGCACAAGCGCCATACGCCAATTGGCGTACGGCATAACAGCTGATGCATTTGATGAGTATTTACAAATGGGAGAACATTGTGCACGCGATTGATTAGATAATTTTACTATGTGCATAATCCAGTTGTATACGCGTGAGTTTTTAAGAAAACCAGACGAGAATGACATTCGTAACTTGTACCACGCACATAACGCGTTTCATAAGTTACCGGGTATGTTGGGAAGCATCGATTGTATGCACTGGGAATGGAAAAATTGTCTGAAAAAATGGCAAGGCCAATTTCACCGAGGTGATAAAAAGTATCCAACTATAATGCTTGAAGTCGTTGCTTCGTATGATTTGTGGATTTGGCATGCATTTTTTGGGGTAGCGGGCGCGAATAACGATCTTACCGTTTTGAATAATTCTTCGTTATTCGACGACCTGCTTGATGACATCGCCCCCGAGGTTCCGTTTGAAGTAAACGGGCGTACTTTTAAAAAAGGGTATTATCTAGCCGACGGAATTTACCCGGAGTGGTCATCTTTTGTCAAATCATTCACGGTTGCACATTCCCAAAAAAATGCCGCATTTAAAGCGAAACAAGAAAGTGCTCGAAAAGATATCGAAAAAGCTTTTGGTGTCCTCCAAGAACGTTGGCATATTATTTCCCAACCGGCGCGTGCATTTACGGTGTCCAAGCTACGGAGAATCATGTACACGTGCATCATATTGCATAACATGATTTTGAAAGACCAAAACTTTGCGATATCCGAAGTTAGTGAAATGTATATTTGTCCGCGAATAAATTTACAACGGTCGTGGATTGAGCGATGCGAAGTGCAACGAAAGAAGGGGAAGGAACTACGCGATAAACGCGTACACGCAACGCTTCAACGAAATCTCATCGAGCATGTTTGGCAAGTAAATCAATGGGAGGCATTTCAGCAACAACAACAACAACAACAACAACAACAACAACAAGATAATTAGTTTCTTTATAATTAGTTTCTTTATATTCATTGTATCGTTATTTAAATTCCCGTATCGTTTTTTTTTCGTATCGTAAGTTTGTGTTTCGTATGTGTTTAAATTTGTTGTAATGTATTTTTATTTTTATGAAATGAATTTTGTTTATTTGGGTTTTTGAATAAAATAAATAAAAATAGATAGTGGTGGGGCCCAAATGAGGAGTTTTTGGTATGTTGTGGGAAGGGGGGTTGTAAGTTGTGGTTTGTTGTGGTGACGTGGCACCCCGTGAGGCCCGAATGAGGAGTTTGTGCTCAATCATGACACCTTGTGGTCTTAGGAACATGTACAGTAGGGGTGAGCATGGGGCGGTTCGTTGCGGTTTTTAGTAAAAACCACCCCGCACCGCAAAATGCGGTTTTAAAAAAAATGAGAATCCACATCCGTGCAATTTTTGCGGTTTCGGTTTTTTCGGTTTATGCGGTTTTGCGGGTTTTTGCGGTTTTTTGGTTCAAAGTTTTTTCCTTTTTTTTTTTTTTTTTTTTTTTTCTCTTGAAATTATAACTTTTGGTATATATTACCTAAAAAACTTAGATGATAATTAACAATTAAAATGTGTTTGAAATAATTTTTTTATAAAGGTATAAATAAAATCATTTTATCATAAAAAAAAATTATAAATTTTAGTGTATTATTCTAAAAAATAAAAAAATATATTTAAATATGATATTGCGGTGCGGTGCGGTTTTTCGGTGAAAACCCAACCCGCACCGCAAAATGCGGTTTTTTCTAATTTCAAGAACCGCACCGTCGGTTTTTGTTGTGGTGCGGTTTTTTCGGTGCGGATTTTGAGGTTTTTTTGCGGTTTGCGGATTGCGGTGCGGTTCGTGCTCACCCCTAATGTACAGGCTTTGCGTTTGGAAACAAACGTAGACAATGATGGTGTCGATTACAATTTTAGCGTCGTTTTGTTTTCATTTGTAGCAAGCCTCGTCTCAAATTTAGAAGACGAAATGAACTTTATTTATACGAATTTTGGATATTGCGATTGTTGTTTTTCTATAGTCAAGGACATGTCTTAACTTGTTGCTCTTGGTTTTTTTCCCTCTAAAATGAATGTAAAGTATATTTAAAACACAGTTGTAAAAAACTGATGTTACAATTAAGAATACGACACAATCTAACACTATATCGATATGGACAACAAGTTTCAAACCTCGAATTCTCCTAAACAACGAAATTTTATCATTTCTATCAGATAATTTCGTTATGCACTGAGTATCACGCCTACTAGAGTGCAAAGGGATACGACACAACACTCATGAACGCTCGTACAATCATGTATTATCGTACGTACTTATATGCTTATAGTTTCATACTTATGTAATAACCAATTAAAAAATGTCCGATACATTCAAATTTCTCATGTGTTACTGTTTTTTTTTCCTAATTTGACAAATGAAATAGTAAATAGTAATAATAAAAATTTCGAGATACAAAACGGGTCTTAAAATAATTACAATCCTCGTCTGAAATTAATTATCCGTTTTCGAAATGCAGACAGTTTAAAAAAATTTCAATATTCACTTTAAAAAAACTTTTTGATTTGTTAAAATTTAACGACCATAAATAACAATGTGGTTTTGATATTTAATTTGAGATATAATGAATACCAGAACAATGTTTAAGTATAATATTGGAACTTTGTGTTGGAAGATGCCAGAGCTAGAGTTGTATACTTGTATGTATTTGTGGAAGGGTCATACTATACATACTCCCCCTACCCAAACCCCCTATGTGTCCGTACTTTTTGTCCTATTATGTTTGTATATTTTTTTTTAAGTATAGACATACAGCCAAGAATCACCACTTATACAAAACTTTTTTTCGTACAATTTGTTGTTGTTGTTGTTGTTGTTGTTTTTTTTTTTTTTTTTTTTTTTTTTTTTTTTTTTTTTTTTTTTTTAACACAAGTTTTTAAGTTTGTAAGTTTTTTTTTAACACAAGTTTTTAAGGGGTTTCGGGTGCATTCACGGGTTCTCTTTTATCGACATGGGGACAATGAAAAGGTATGAAAAGATAGCAAGCAGAGTCCTTTTGATTTTTTTTATTATAAACCATCAAGAACATCACCAGAAGCCACAAGAACACAAGCAGCAAACAAAAACACAAGCAGCAAACAAACCACCATTGCGGCACAAAGCACATAAGCAGCAAACAAAAACGCAAGCCACAAGAACACAAGCAACAAACAAACCACCATTGCGGCACAAAATACAAGCAGCAAACAAAAACACAAGAACATAAGTTGCATTCACCATTGAAGCACAAAGCACATAAGCAGCAAACAAACCATCAAGAACATCACCAGAAGCTACAAGCAAAGAAGCAGCAAATAAAAATATAAGCAGCAAAGAAGCAGCAAACAAAAACAAACCATCAAGAACATCACCAGAAGCTACAAGCAAAGAAGCAGCAAACAAAAACATAAGCAGCAAAGAAGCAGCAAACAAAAACAAACCATCAGGAACATCACCAGAAGCCACAAGCAAAGAAGCAGCAAAAAAAAACATAAGCAGCAAACAAAAACACAAGCAGTTGCATTAACGATGAATACATCACCGTTTTACACGACTGAGGTATAATTTTAATAGGCTCAGATTATTATTGTTTTATCATTTTGGCTGCAAATTTGAAGGTTGCAAAGTGGAAAAAACTCACTTTACTGTCCATTCGGTTATGCCACGCCAATCAAAAACAAGTGTTTTTTTTTTTTTTTTTTTTTTTTTTTTTTTTTTTTTTTTTATCATCATTGTCGTATCTCAGTTTTTTTTAAGAAACCATTTTACAATTGCAGCACAAAGCACATAAGCAGCAAACAAAACATCAGAACTGGTTATCTAAAACAAACCATCACAAGAACATCACCAGAAACCATCACAAGAACATCACCAGAAAGCACATAAACCACAAGAACATAAGCAGCAAACAAAAACATAAGCAGCAAACAAAAACACAAGCAATTGCATTAACACAACTATGCTCAGATTATTATCATTTTATCATTTTGGCTGCAATTGTGAAGGTTGCAAAGTGGAAAAAACTCACTTTACCATCCATTCGGTTATGCCACGCCAATCAAAAACAAGTTTTTTTTTTTTTTTTTTTTTATCATCATTGCTTATCTAAAAAAAAACCATCATAAGAACATCACCAGAAACCATCACAAGAACATCACCAGAAACTATCACAAGAACATCACCAGAAAGCACAGAAACCATCACAAGAACATCACCAGAAAGCACAGAAACCTTTTTATTCCGTTTTTTTTTAATTAAAAAAGTAACCATCAAGAACATAAGTAGCAAACAAAATCATAAGCAGCAAACAAACCATCAAAAACATAAGCAGCTCACAAAAACATAAGCAACAAACATCAAGAACATAGGGGGGGGGGTTAGAATAAATCGACCAACATCTTTTTTAGATCTAAAAAGATCCAACCACCATAATAAGCATTTGTTTTAGATCTAAAAAGATCTAACAAAGATCCAACCACATCTTTTTTAGATCTAAAAAGATCTAACAAAGATCCAACCACCATAACAAGCATCTGTTTTAGATCTAAAAAGATCTTAAAAAATAATTAAAACCGCGTCTATACCAACCAAGCCCACAGACTTAAACCCACCCACCCATCCCATCTATCTTCTCACTAGAACATAAACCATCAAGAACATCACCAGAAGCCACAGGGACGAGTTATCATAACCCCCCCTCTAAAAAGATCTAAACCACCATAACAAGCACTTTTTGATATAAACCACCATAAGGTTTAAGTCTGTGGGTAATGGGTTGTATGAGTGATTGAGAGAAACTCAGAAGATGGGATGGGGGTGGGGAAGGGTTCTATGAGTGAGAGAGAGAAACACAGAGTATTGACGCATTTTTGTGTCAGTGTGAGAAGATAGAGGATGGGTGGGTGGGTTTAAGTCTGTGGGCTTGGGTGGTATAGGGACGCGGTTTTAATTTATTTATTTATTATTTTTTTTTAATTTCTAAGACAATGTTAAAAAAAAAAAAAAAAAAAAAAAATGTAAATTTTTTTTTGTAAAAGTTATAAAAAAAAAAAAGGTTGTAAAAGTTATAATAAAAATAAAGTTGTAAAAGTTATAAAAAAAGGGTAGTAAAAAAAAAAGTTGTAAAAGTTATAAAAAAAATAAAGTTGTAAAAGTTATTAAAAAAAAAGGTTGTAAAAAAAAATTGTAAAAGTTATAAAAAAAAAAGTTGTAAAAGTTATAAAAAAATAAAGTAATTTGTTAAAAAAAAAAAGTTTTAAAATTTGTAATGTATTTTCAGGTGTTCAGTTCTCCCGATCAACTAACTGATTGGATGCAAAATATAGCTCGAGGGATCGGTTTTGTTATTGTTAAGAAAAGAACCAAATCAGAGAAGGGGTATTTGTATGCAATCATTTATGGGTGTTCAAAGGGTGGGGTGTATGAACGTGAAGTTTTAGAAGATGAAATTAAACGGCAAACCAGTACCTCTAAAACCGATTGTCCATTCAGATTAGTGGCGAAATATTCAAAAACACAAGATTTTTGGAGGTTGAGGGTGAAGTGTGATAGGCATAATCATTATTTTGCAGAGTCGTTGCATGGTTTCCCATATGCAATGAGATTAAAGGATGACGAGTTCAGTTTGGTGCAACAATTGACAGAGTTTCACGTACCACCATGTCATATACTTTCGTCAGTAAAGGAGCGTAATTCGGATAACGTGTCTAGCATTAGAACTATATATAACGCACAAAATAAGATCCGTGGAGCCCTAATAGGTCATAGAACTCCAATCCAAGTCCTTTACTCACATTTGCAGCATTCAGGGTATACATATTACGAGAGGGTAAATGAGCATAATGAGCTTGAGGAACTATTTTTTGTTCACCCCACGTCATATGCTCTATGGTGTACATTCCCTGAAATCATGCTAATGGACTCAACATACAATACCACATTGTTTAAATTGCCATTTTTTGAAATTGTCGGATTAACTTCAACAAACAAAACATTTTCAATGGCGTTTTGTTTTTTGGACAAAGAAAAGGGGCCTAATTTTCAATGGGTATTGCAATGTGTGAAGGAGGTGATAGAGGAAAGATATTACCCGCGTGTTATCATCACTGACAGAGATTTAGCGTTGGTTGGGGCATGTAGAGAAGAATTCCCGAACGCAAACAAATTACTCTGTCAGTGGCACATTTCACAAAATGTGCTTCAGTATTGCAGAAATAGATGCAATTCGCTAAAGGAGTATGAGTCCATTAAAGGGGCATGGGATTTGATGGTTAAAGCTTCGACAGGCGGCATATTCATGCATTATTATCAACACCTACAACAGTTGTGGGTACTTTATGTGGAAGGATGAGTTTCAAAACAAGTACTTTAGTCAAGCCTCTTCTTCAACGCAGTGCTCAAACTGCGTAGCTAAAGATAATAAAATTGACAAGCAAGCTAATAAGATTGACAAGCTTGAAACAAGAAACAAGATGTTAGTGTCTCAAAACAAGATGTTGATGACAAGAATAAAGACGCTCGAGGCATCACTGGAATTGGCAAGGAATCCTGAGGATCACGCATGTCAGTCGGGTGCAACGCTCCATGAGCTTTTAGATGACATAACTAATCTTCACATGTAGTAGGTGTTGTTGTTTAATTGAATAATAACAGTTGTTTTTGCAGTTGTTTAATGTGTTAACGTTAACGTGTTATTGTTGTTGTTTAATTAAATAGAAACACATTAGATGAATACATTGTAGTTGTTTAATGTGTTAACGTTAACGTGTTATTGTTGTTGTTTAATTAAATAGAAACACATTAGACGAATACAAATAACATTACACAAAATAAAACAACTAAATAAAACATTACACAAAATAAACATTACACAAATACATACTTTAACAAATATATAAAATAAATAAATAATAATAAAATAAATAAATAAATAAAAAGGTACAAGGTACAAAGGAAAAAAAAAAAAAAGGGTACAAAAGTACACCTACCCCACTAGGGGTGTACTTTGTATTTATAGCCACACACACACACGCGCCATCAGGTCAATCGAAAGGCCACAAAGTTGTCACATCTCCAGATACTTATTGGACGGTTAAAGATCTACCCAGATGAACCGTCACGATTGACGCAGAAAATGAACGGTCTGCCGCCGAAACGTCACGTCAGTCAGTAAATAAGTGGGTAAAAAACGTTTCGCGACTACCAATGACAGGCTGTCACCCCCGAAACAAGCGGAAAGTGGAACATCTAGTCAGCAACATGGGACGCGCGGCAATATCAACCGCGAATGTCAAAAGAGTCTATTCAACAAGGCACGGCATTTGTAGCCGCGGAACTCCAAAATAAGTCTAGAACACTTGCTCTTAAACCAAACAAGTATACTAGACTGGGGGGACTTGATCGTGTATAGTATTCCCGGACCCAACATACTGGGTCGGGCATACTCATAACCAACCGCGGAAGAATCAGGACGGACAAGCATACATCATAGACTCTATTCTTCCCAAGCCGGACAAGAACACGCCCCGGTCTCTCTAGGCCGGGCCGGAAGACATCACCGGCCGTCGCCATGCCGTTACGCCGCTAAAAGCCAGATTTCTTGGGATTATGTCCCCCATGTGATCTGACACCTACCAACTAGGGGAGGCGTAGTTCGGCTCGCAGAGTCCCGAGGCAGTTACATGTCCTATGTGGGTAGTATAAATACCCCCACTTCATTTATTACTCTCAACTAATAGCATTTACTCTCACCTATTCCGCACATATACTTTCTCTCTCTAAACAATATACTTACTCTCACACCGCATGCCAACCGCAGAAGCCCCCTTTCGCGGTAAGACTAACGGTAGTGCTTTTTCTTAGCAGCTCACGAAGTACTTAGCACAAGATTTACCCCTGCCAATAGCTAGTCTAACCTAGGTCTTGCATTGAGCCCAAGATTTAAACTAACATCCTTCATTATGGTTTCGGTGTTGTTCCAACAACATTGTGGTGTGTGTATTAGTGTGTTTTCTATTTTATTTTCGACATATGTTTAGTCGAAACAATTTTTAATATTATGAGTGCTGATAAAATATAGTTTTGTTTTATGCTGATATGACTAGAGTTTTTCACTACTTATACTAGCCTTGAGTTTTTACAAGTTATATTTAAAAAATTGTATATCTTCCACCTTTAGAAGGTAATATTCCGTCATGTTTGGATCAAACCTGATAAATAACATGCAATTTTTAGCCAAACAATTTACCATGTATAGCAAAAATAATTAAATGTTCATTTCTTAGGAACATGTACAGGCTTTGCGTTTGGAAAAAAACGTAGGTAGACAATGATGGTGTCGATTACAATTTTAGCATCGTTTTGTTTTCATTTGTAGCAAGCCTCGTCTCAAATTTAGAAGACGAAATGAACTTTATTTAATTATACGAATTTTGGATATTGCGATTGTTGTTTTTCTATAGTCAAGGACATGTCTTAACTTGTTGCTCTTGGTTTTTTTTCCCTCTAATGTAAAGTATATTTAAAACACAGTTGTAAAAAACTGATGTTATAATTAAGAATAAGACACAATCTAACACTATATCGATATGGACAACAACTTTCAAACCTCGAATTCTCCTAAACAACGAAATTTTATCATTTCTATCTTCTTATCTAGCGTCATCAAACCATCATATGTATGTTGATACTAAGTTTTTGTTTTGGTTCAAACAATCACGACGATAACATAGTTGTCACATGAGCTTTTGATTGATCACCTTCCTAGTACGTAATTTCGTTATGCACTGTGTATCACGCCTACTAGAGTGCAAAGGGATACGACACAACACTCATGAACGCTCGTACAATCATGTATAATCGTACGTACTTATATGCTTATAGTATCAAAAAGTATTCTCTTTTGTACATATTAGCTATAACAAGAAAGATTTGACATTAATATCAAAAAGTATTCTCTTTTGTACATATTAGCTGTAACAAGAGAGATTTGACATTAATATGATAATATCCACAAGTTACATAGTTCAACTCCTCGTGATGTCTCTATTTTTTGAACGGGAAGTGATTTGCACACTCTATCAATTTATTTGCACACTCAAAATTTTGTGTCATGACCTTTATACCCTTAATATTTGTGTTTTGATTTGCACACTCCACCAAGTGATTTATGGGTATAAATGTCATGACGCAAAAAATTTGAGTGTTCAAATCAATTGATTGAGTGTGCAAATCGCTTCCCTTTTTGAAGACATAGAAAGATATGTAATTATCATTCGGGGCCTATATGATATCGTTTTAAGAAAATCTTTGACAAATATTGCAAAATTAATCACTTATCAATGAGCATAAAATGATGAATTTTCTGATATGATTCTTTAAAGTAACACATTATTTGTTTTACAAATATTCTAAACTAGAAGAGGCGAGAAGTATGATAAGTGAGAAATGTAAAAATGTAAAAAAAGAAAAAAGGAAATAATTTACAAAGAACACACGTTAACATGCAAAATTACTTTGTTAACAAAAAAGAAGCGCTTTGGTTATGTTGGTAGGGTTTGAACTTTGGACAACTTTATTAAAGAGAGCCGACCTTACCAATTTATCCAAAAACACTACTAGTTGTATGTTTCATTTTCAATTACATAAATGAAAAAAAAAATATATATATATTCTTACAAATTCCTAGAAATATATTTGTCCACTTTCAAGAAAAGAGTTTTACTAAGGGGTTTTCTTCTTCCCAAATTTGAACCAAACCCCATCAAAATCTTGAGAAACAATAGCGACCGTTGTACCGCCACCCCAGGTGTAGGGATGGAAAAGGCACCCAAAACCGATGGGGAAAACCGAAACCCGAACCGGTTGGGTCGGGTTGGGGGCGGGTTGGCGGGTTTGGGTATTGATAAAAAAATTTTAGTCGGGTACGGGTTCAGTGACTTCTGGTAATACCCGCCCGATTACCCGTACTCGTATCCGTTTACCCGAATCTATACCGGTTTATTGATATTATAATTAACTATAATATATATATATATATATATATATATATATATATATATATATATATATATATATATATATATATATATATATATATATATAATTTCTTCCATTATATTTTTTTATATAAGTATCTCTATTACATAACACAATTTATTTTGTACATGAATTATTCAAAAGCGCTAAATCTACTTTAACTTTTAAAAAATTTGAATATATTAGGGTGTTTTCCTTTCTTTGTTTTGTCGGTGAATTTTAGTATAACTTAATATTAACACCGCCATTTTGTCCATATAATATTCAATTGGGGATAACCAATACCCGCGGAGAAACCCGAAAAACCGATGAATAATATTAATCGGGTATCCGACGGGTAATGGGACGGGTACAGGTTTAGATATTATAAACGGGTACGGGTATGGGTACACTAAAACCCGCCCCAAATCCGGCCTGTTGCCATCCCTAGGTGGCGGCAGCGAAGAAGCTAGAAAAAATAGATTACATGAAATCTAGTAATCTACTTTGAAGCCGTCAGTCAGTTTGTATTTATTCTTACGCCCAAAACTTTAAATTTGTTTTTGATTTTTTTTTTCTTTTTTTTTTTTTTTAAATCTTTTTAGTGAAGTATGAGATGTTATCTCCGCACGTTACTGCGGGTGCAAAAACATTCATTTTATTAGTTACGAACCAATACTTTGACTAACATTAATATGTTTTTAATGATAAAAAAAATGATGTAAAAGATGAAATATATAGCGTTTAATAGATTTTAGGGTTAATTTATATCAAAACTTAATTTGAAGGGGCATTAAAATATTAAGCTTGTTAGTTTAGGGGTGTTTTGACATTTACTAAGATAAATTATTGTTTATCTACAATAAATTTATCTTGATAAATGTTATTGATGTGTTTTTTATAGTCTATAATTTTTAACTAAGTTTTAAATTTATAATTGCCGAACTAACCTATAGACTAAAACACTAACGAGCAGTGTACCCGATCAATGTGTATAGTTTTTAGGTAAGCAAGGGTTGTTCACTAGGAGCGAAGCTAAAGTGATCTAAAGGTATTCTAATTACTAAACTAACTAACCTAGAAAGCAAGTAAATACTTTTGGGGTTTTAGCCTGAGAGGCTATCACGATTTTGTGTGTTTAATTAAACTAAATACGAGAAAATAAATATTAAACTAATTAAAAGCAAATGTGAATTCAATGATAGAAGAACATGCTAGCCAAGTCTAATCCATCTTATAGTTATATATGTGCTAATGTCTACTTGTTTTACTTCATTCAAAAGTTAAGGCAAAGATCCAATCACTAAACCCTGTCACGATTTAATAACTTGCTATACGGAGCGGGAAATTGGCCAAGATCATAGTGACCTATCTAGCATCAATACTAACTTATTGCATAATCACCATCTAACCTAGTTTGGCATTACGCGCTACTAGTCCTAATAGTGGCATAAGGCACGGTTCCGATGTGTTCCATCTAAGCCCGTCTATATAGGATTCGGATTACTACACTTATGATTCAATTAAAGTAACCACAGTTTCAGATAGTTAAATTACACCAATTAAACCAATAAGATCATAACCTAGTTACATAGACTTCTACTAGTGATAAGCAATAAACGAGTTTTTAACGATAAGCACCCAATCCAATAACAAAGCAAACACATCGACAAAATCATAAAAACTAATAAAACTTCATAAACATGGCTAACACCTAAGGGTGTTAGCCCATAATCTCAGTAACAATACACAATGTTTGAATCATAGCATAAAAGATAGAAATCATAATGAAAACTACACGCTAACCGAATGATTAAACAAAGTAAATTGGCTCGAGATGTTCTTCGTGGATGGAATGGATCTTCAATGTCGTCTTCTGCTGTTTTGGGATGTTTACAGACGTCTGGGAATGATCCCGAGGGTCCCCAATGATGCCCTAATTCGTTAATGAGTTCGGTATTTATAGATTCTGAAATCTGGGTCGATACGGCGCATCTAGAGAGTTAGATGCGCCGCATCTATAAGTAAACGTAGCCTCCAAGTCTGAAACTGACCCGATAAGGCGCATCTATAAATCTGATATGGAGCATCTCCCAATACGGCGCATCTAAAGACCAGATGCGCCGCATCTCCTTCAAATACAGGTAGATCTCCTTTTTCTCTTTCCGTGGCCGCTTGAATCAACTAAAACGGAGTCCGGATGAAGATTTTATGGCCAAAATACGAAAACATCTTCAAGTGTCGACTTGTAATCTTGACTTCTTCATTAAGCTTCTAATCTCCACTTGATTTCTTGGTAAGGATTGTGTATGGCCGATACGGCGCATCGGATTGGTCCGATGCGGCGTATCTGGAGTAGAACAAGTTGGTTCTTCTTCGTTGACCAAAGTTTCATATGCGACGCATGATAAAATCAGATGCGGCGCATGCTTCAAAGTCAGGCAATGGTCTTTGATTCGTCTAAGTCTTTATGTACGACGTATCTATCAAGAATGATACGGCGCAACTTCCTTCAGTTCAGTAGACTTTTCCAACTTGATTCATTTTGCTCCAATTTCCGTCCGAAATCATTAACTTTCACCTAATGCTTGTTTATAACTGAGAATTACAAAAGTAAACGATTAAGTATCAATTCTCATATAAAGTGATATAAAACAAGTCATTAATATAGGATAAATGATGCTAATAATATGTCGTTATTTGATGTCATCAGTTATATATAAGTTATGTTTGGCAAAAGTAAGTGTTGCTATAACTGGAGAGGAAGCTCTAAATAGAGATGAAGTTGGAGATTTAAAATAAAAAAATTATTTTTATAAGCGACATGAAATAACATTTGATTTTCAGAGTTCATGAAAAAAAATTTCTTATAATCTTTTATAAGTTTTGTCTGCCAAATGAAGTTTATATTTTAAGTAGATTATTTTTTAAAAAAGTAAAAATAATCTCTCAATAATCTTGTGTATCAAACATCTTTTATATAATAAAACAAAACCCCTAGTGGGGACTTTTGCATTTCAAAAAAATCAAATCATTCCTTAATAAGTAATTTTTTTTAATAACTGGTATAACAAATTATATTCCAAAGGAATTGCAAAGGAAATATGCAAAACCCGAGTTCGTTGTCCCGATGAAGGATGAATGGAATTTCGTGTTTTCGGAACGTGAAACGTGCAGTGAATAGTGAAAAATATGGGTGAATGGATTTTTAAACTAAAGAAATGAAATATGAACTAAAAACAATTTATAAGGTAAGGGAAATGATAAACTAAAGCTAACGTATCTAAAAACGCAAGGGAAACCTAAAAACGCGCACGCTCGGGCTAATCCCGAGCTTTAAAAGTGAAAATAGAGAAATACTAAATCTACGGGTGCAAATATATTTTTCCTAAATGCTAAAAACTAAAAGAAAATTTGGTAAAAAAGAATTATATATTTTTAATTAATATTTAATTTTTTATGATTTAAAAACCATTTTAACGAAATTAAATGATTAAAAATATTAAACCTTTTTATAAAAATCTGGAAATTTCCTGAAAACTAATTGATGTAAAAAGGAATAAAAGAAAAATAAGTTGGGAGAATAAGCAGACTGAATTAAGCAGTTATAAGCTGAAAAGGTAAATAAGCATAAAGGACTTAAAATAGGTTAAAAGAATAAAAAGGGAAGGGCTTAACAAAAAAGTCCCAAGGGCAGAGATGGTGGGGTGTTGGTGTGTATGAGGCGTGGGAAGGGCTGAGGTCCAGGGTTCGAACCTGACCTCAGTCTTTTTGCTAAATCTATATTTTTTTTTTTACTTTTTCTTTTCAAAAGCTTAAAAACTATATGAAAGTAAGCATTTTTACTAAAAACAATTTTTTATCAAAACCTAGAATAAGCTGAGAAAGCAGGATTAGACAGTTTTGACAAAAACAAACTTGAAAGAAAAAATTTGAAATTCTAAAAAGCTATAAGCTAGAGGCAATGACTAAATAAGCTGAATAAGGGTGAGACTAATCAAGGTAATACTATGGAAAATAGAATAAACACTAACTAATAAGCCAATAAGCACTTATCATCAATTAAAGGAGGGAAAGGGACTGCTGTGTGCAAGAGTGCACAGCCCACTGAGGCAGACTTGCAGACCAAATTAGAATAATTAAATAAGCTCCAAAAACTTGAATAAGCTGAAAAACCTCCAGTTAGAGCTATAAGCTAGAGATAAACCAAAAATCTTATTGGAGTTTGACCAGACTAAGGGGCTGTTTCTTTTTTTTTCCTGTTTGGAAATAGTTCCTGTCTAGATTAATAATGTTGTTTGGAGCAAGGATCCTTTCAACACATGCCTGTTTCTTTTTCTTACTGAATGACACTCTTTAAAAAACTTGTCTGATTTACTTTTGTCTCAAAACAAAACAAGCTCAATCAAAACTGCATTTCTAAGAATTCCAAAATCCCATTTAAAAAAAAATAGGTACATGGAAAGATCCATTACAAAAGTTGTAGAGATGGGACAGATCCACAATAACAAATCAAGCTCAAACAAAATAAAATTCAACTACAACAATCTTTAAAAAATAGAAGACTAACAACAATGGACAGATCCATTATAAAAGTTGTAGAGATGGGACAGATCCACAATGGACAGATCCACATACAAAGATGAAGCCGACAAGAACAATCTAGAGAATGGATCAAAGATGTAGAGCCGACGAGTTAGTGGTGGAGAAGAGGGAGTAAGGTGCGAGTCAGATTGACTGACGAGATAATGACTTCCATGGGAGGTTGGTATGAAAGAGGAAAAATGGTGGTGGTATTTGGGAAAGAGAGTGAATAAAAGAAAAAGGGAAAGGACACTCTTTTGTTATAAAATGCATCCTTAATGGGGATGACCCCAATTTTAACACCCCTTCACACACAGGATTTCTTTTTGTAATAAGTAAAAAAGAAACAAAAAATTTTCCTAGTTGAGTTAAGGAATTTCTCCATTTAGGATATTAAGCAAAAAATAAACACCCCCTAAGATTCATATCAGAGGTCTTATAAACAAGCAACAAATGAGCTGAGAAAAGGGCTAGTTGGGATAAAAGCATACTGATGCAGGTAAATGGCACTCCTAGCACACCACTTGCAGACTTCATATAAGCTTATGAGTAAACTCATAAATAAAAAATAAGCTGAAATATATTAAGACTAACCTATAAGCTATTTGTAGAACAAAAATGAGAACTTAAATCCTACTTTAACTAGATTAAAAATGAGATTGAAAAGGGCTAAAAGAGTTTGACTTATGCTGATGCAAGGTTATCATTGATTCTAAAAACCATAAACTTGTTGAAACTGAACCAATCTTGCTTCTATTCTCTTAAATCACTATAATGAGCATAAAACTAACTAAAACAGGTTCTAAATCTTGAATTATTAATAGAAAACTAGTTTAATCATACTACCACTCAAGAATTTAGAAAATGCATCTAGAACCTCAAAACTGCTTAAATCATCAAAGTCTAAACTGAAAACAGCCTATACAACTCACATTAAGCTAATCAAAGATGGGCAAAGAGCACATGAACAGTAAATGACACATTTGATCCATTTTAAAGCCTTAAACTATGGGGGCTGTTTAGATGATTTTCAAACTATTTAGACCAAATAAAGCTGAGCATTGAAAGTCAAATATCAAACTATCTATATTAAGCATAAACAAGAGAAAATAAGCTGAAAAGAAGCACTGAGAATAAGCTAGTAAACACTTTGACTATTTTTGACTTTTTGAGATTTTTAGTAAAAACCGAAACATTCAAACTTTAAGCTATATGTAAACAACTGTAAGGCAATAACTAGTGGAATTAAGCAACATGAAGGAAATAAGCTACCAATTAAGTAGTTTGACCAAAGGTTGACTTTTATTGAAAACTTGAAATTGAGTAAAAATATTTTGAAACTGAGAATGGAAATACATTAATTAAAAGCTAAAAGTGTTGGAGTATGCTCGTGTCATAATGACTAATTATATGACTAGACATATGTGAGCCTATGGGGTCACACACATATACACTGAGGTGCCACTTTGTATATCATGTTTATTGTATTTACGATATATAAATAACCGTACGTAACTAGGAATCACTATTGGGCTTCTAATGACTAAGTAATGGACTTAATCTATTAGACTTGAAGAACAAATGGGAAGCCCATTTGGGGCCCAATATGTGGCCGGCCATGGGGGCCTTGTAGGAGGATTTTGGATTAAATCTTTAGTCAAATATATGGGAGAAATCTTCTCATAATTTGATAACAATTAACCTAAAATATCTCTCCCTCCCTCTCATTCATATTGTACGGCAATAATAAAAAACCAATTAGGGTTTTTATTTTTTTGATCTTTCACTCTTGCATCTTGCTTATTCAAGGGTGTTTGATCGGTTACGGGTTAAAGGACTAGCATCCATTGGCATACGGTGAAGTGTAGTGTGGACATATCATAGAGGTGATCTCCTTTGGTCACTTGTGGTTCTCATTCTAGTCGACACATTAGTATTGGTGGTGACTCCCGGATCACGCTACAAAGGTATAACTTGTTTGTTTAATTCTTTTGATTGATCATATGGCTATATGGATCCTTGTTGGTGATGTATTCCGCTGCGTTTATATATTTGATATGTTATTTTATTATTACATCACCTATAGTGGTATCACGAGCCATCATATGATGTCATATGATCATCTAGTATGCGTAAAAATGGCTAAAAACGTGTGTTTTTAATGGATTTAAAAGAATGATTTCTAAACAGCCCCCATGGCTTATTTTTTGTAAATATATCGAACCATATGGGGTCTAATAATCTGGACTTTTTGATCCTATGGCCATTTGTTATGCATACATTAATTGTTTACTTGTTCGGTACCCGTAAAATGGCCTAAAAACGCGTTTTTGATAGATTTGTAACCCGATTTCAAATCAGCCCATTAGGCTTAATTTTCTGTGGAAAAATGATGTTAAGAAGGTCCTAATATCAGTGGGTTTTGAGTCTATGGACATTTGACACGCGTACCATTCGGGGTTTTAATTCTTGTTAATTAATTTCTTCGATTCGTTGGCTAACAATTTAATTCTTGTTATTTATTTTGTTGTCCATGGAAAATACATGCATGTTTGTCCATGGAGTTAGCCAACACCTTGTAATGATCATAATTTTAATGTATTGTTATGTGTATATGCAAATCCGATGAAAACCTAGACCACTTATGCATTGTGATGTTGTGATTGTTGGTTGTTTTGTTTGTTTTTGGGGCTTGCCATTGTTTCGGCACTTTTGTAATGTATTTCATTTTGGTTTTTCCATTGTTTGGGCATTTTTACAGTAGATAGAAAGTAGATTAGATGTACTTTACTTTATATATCTTGTAACCAAAAGTTTGGAAGCAAATGGCAAAAGAATGAAGAGTTTTGGACCGAAAGTAACTGCTGGATACCTGATGGGAAAATGCGATTTTCAGAAGATTGGTAAGGTATTTTTGGCTAAATTTTTTTGTGCAGGTCTACAATACATAGGCCTACAACTTTGTCAACTGGGCCGAAGCATGAGTAGGTCATCTTCTAGGAGATTTGGGCCTCGCAAGACAGAAAAACTGGGCTGACAGAATCAAGTTTTCATGTGCATTATGGGCCTTTACTTGCCCATGATCGTCTTGGGGCAAGTGGGAGCCCTCCGTGTGGTTGTGCTATATGTCCCTAGTTGACTCTTGGTTCTTGTGATGGCTCACAAGACCAAGCATAGGATTTTCATCGGTTGAGGCTTTGCATATTGTGGCTCACAAGACCAATACATGCATGTTTGTCCATGGAGTTAGCCAACACCTTGTAATGATCATAATTTTAATGTATTATTATGTGTATATGCAAAGCCGATGAAAACCTAGACCACTTATGCATTGTGATGTTGTGATTGTTGGTTGTTTTGTTTGTTTTTGGGGCTTGCCATTGTTTTGGCACTTTTGTAATGTATTTCATTTTGGTTTTGCCATTGTTTGGGCATTTTTACAGTAGATAGAAAGTATATTAGATGTACTTTACTTTATATATCTTGTAACCAAAAGCTTGGAAGCAAATGGCAAAAGAATGAAGAGTTTTGGACTGAAAGTAGCTGCTGGATACCTGATGGGAAAATGCGATTTTCAGGAGATTGGTAAGGTATTTTTGGCTAAATTTTTTTGTGCAGGTCTACAATACATAGGCCTACAACTTTGTCAACTGGGCCGAAGCATGAGGAGGTCATCTTCTAGGAGATTTGGGCCTCGCAAGACAGAAAAACTGGGCTGACAGAATCAAGTTTTCATGTGCATTATGGGCCTTTACTTGCCCATGATCGTCTTGGGGCAAGTGGGAGCCCTCCGTGTGGTTGTGCTATATGTCCCTAGTTGACTCTTGGTTCTTGTGATGGCTCACAAGACCAAGCATAGGATTTTCATCGGTTGAGGCTTTGCATATTGTGGTTGTATGTTTGTTTGGTTGTTTTATGTATGTTGTGACTACATGAAAAACGGAAATTGTTTTCTTAAAACTTGAACCGAAACATAAACCATTTTGAACTAAGTCTTATGATTTAGTTTAACTAAGTTTAAATATGATTTGAAACTTAAAATCATTGTTTTCTAAGTAACACTTAAACTAGTTAAGGTTGTTTATTTATTTATTTATTGTATTGTCCAAACTTAATTATAATCCACTTAGGATTTATATTAGTCTTGAAAATGGACAACTTGACACACATAAATTAAAACAATGATTAGACTTAAGTTAAGAAAAGTTTTTAACTTGTGCTACGAAGAATGAATGCATGCTTCTTTCGTACACGTTTTTGATCCACATCAAAACACTTTACCCGTCAAAATTTAAGTCATGCCGTCCAATTATGAGAACACTTGCAATTACCTTTTGGCTATGGTCAGACCTAGGTCGAATTGTAACCCAAGGTGACTATTCTCTATGCGTCAGACCTAGGATTATTCTCACACGTTTTCAAATTGGATGACTTAATCGAGTTCAGCGGTCAGACCCTGACCCGAGGCAAAGATGGGACTAAACATGCCTACATGACACTAGTTGTTTGACACTAGATGCCATGAGTCCCATAAGGATCTAAGAGTTGTACATGTAATACAATTGGTGATCGCCGTGTTAATACAAATAGCGTCCCAAAAACGTTATTTATATTCTTTGATCTTTCATTAGTTTTGTTAATGACAAATATAAGGAATATCTTTTAGCAAATAATAAATACTAGCTTAGTCTCTTAAGTACACACTTTACACTTCACATATTAACTAAGAATTACAAGTTTAGTAACTTGTTTCCTTAAAAGGAAACTTTAATTCATAAACCATTCCATGACATCATTGTATGCATCACATACAATATCTTTGATATATCTTGGTTAGATATGCAAGCAACATAGTTGACATTTGAAGATCTTGGATGATATGGTAAGATACAACTAAGATATGGTAAGAGACAACTATTACATAGCTGTCACATCCCACGGATCCAAGTCCTATAAAGGACGGATCCCTTTTGAGGGATCCGCCGGATCCGTGAGCTGAAGATCAGCTTGCCTATAAATAGGAAGCTGATCATTTGGCTCTCTCATCACTCATATAGCTTAACACATATATTCATTCAGTACATATCTTACTAACATCATTCATAGTTGCATTTCACTTTGATCTTTCATATTGTAGAAAAGAGATCAAGCATTCAAGGATCTACAGAACCGTAATCCTTTAGTTGCATTACTGTGTGATCTTGTAGTTTGTTTCACACATCATATCTATCATTTGTAATCAGTGAGTGTGGTTAGTACTTTAGTCCTTAAAGTACAAAGAGTGTAGGGAGTGGTTGTACCCTTGTAAAGAACTCGACATCTAGCTTAGTGTCGGTAAAGTAATTAGGCGACGTCAGGTTGGTTCTACCTTGTGAAAGAACCCGGTGTTTAGCTTAGTACCGGAAAAGGAAGTAAGCGACGTGTAAAGGTTTTCTCCGCCTAGGAAAGGAGTTTGTTTCTTAGTGAAAGATAAACTCTCGAGTAGGAAACTCGGGGAGTGGAGTAGGGCAAGGAATAGAGTTCTTGTAGCCGAACCACTATAAACAACTGTGTCGTGTGGTTTGATCTTTCCTCTCTTTATCTTTTGTTTACATTGTGTGATTATTTATTTGTGATTGTTTCCTTTGAATTAACATATAGTAACAAAGCAAATAAAACTTTAAAAACGGTAAAAACTATTCAACCCCCCTTCTAGTTTTCCACAATTGGTATCAGAGCTACGTTACTTAAGATCTTTAAAATATATTGTATTTTAAAACTTAAAACGATCCATGGATTTTGAAAACTTTAAAGAAGGGCAATCTATGCAGAGACCACCTCTATTTGAACCAAATTGTTTTATTTATTGGAAAAATCGCTTTGAGACTTATGTAAAGTCAAAGGATATAGATCTATGGTATATTATAGTTGATGGTGATTACAAGCCTATTAGTAATAATATTTCGGGTGGTCGGGATGAAGGAGCTTCTCTTACTCGTCACAGTGATGAGCAAAAGAAACTAATTGCCAAAAATAACAAAGCCAAAATGATGCTTTATAATGCCTTACCTAAGAAAGAATATGAAAGAGTTTTTATGTGTAAAATGGCTAAGGATATTTGGCAATCTCTTATTATCACACATCAAGGGAACTCACAAGTAAAAGATAACAAAATTGATCTTCTTGTCCAACAATACGAACAATTTGTTATCTCTGAAGATGAGACCATTGATTGTGCGTTTGCTAAGTTCAATACTATTATTACATCACTTAAAGCACTTGACGAATCTTTTTCTAGCAAGAATTTTGTCAGGAAATTTCTAAGAGCACTCCATCCGAAATGGAGAGCAAAGGTGACAGCTATTGAAGAATCTAAGGATCTCTCAAGCATGACACTGGATGAGCTCATAGGAAACCTAAAAGTTCACGAAATGATTATGGAAAAAGACTCGGAAATTGTCAAAGGCAAAAAGGAGAAGATTAAGTCTATTGCCTTGAAAGCCAAAGTCGAGTCAAGTGATGATGAGTCTTGTTCAAAACAGTGATGATGAAGAATATGCCATGGCCGTGAGGGATTTCAAGAAATTCTTCAGGAGACGAGGAAAGTTTGTAAAACCACCTCGTGATGAAAAGAAATCCTCTCGGAAAGATCGTGACGATAAGAAAGGTAAGGATGATAGGAAATGCTATAGGTGTGGTGACTCCAGTCACTTAATAGGAGAATGTCCAAAGCCTCCAAAGACCAAGTCTCAAAGAGCCTTCGTTAGTGGAGCTTGGAGCGATAGTGAAGGAGATGATGATGATGAGCCTAAGAACAACGAAATTGCACTTATGGCTAATGACACAGAAGAGGTACATTCTGATTCATACTCCTTTATAGATGATGAAACTTTAGAAGTAGAATATAACAAACTGTGTGATGTCACTTTAAAAATCATAAACAAAAACAAGTTTTTGAAAACAAAGACAACACTTTTAGAAAATGAAATATATTGGCTTAAAGAAAAAGCAATACGAATTGAAAAAGGTAAAGTTAGTAAAGAAACATGTGTGTCTTGTCAAGAACTAAAACTTGAACTAGAAACCTTAAGAACCACACAGGAAGACTTAATCAAACAAAATTCAAAGTTTAAAAGGTTTGATAAAAACATAAGTTGTGCAGATGAAATAATGAAAATGCAAAAGCTACCTCATGATAAAACAGGTCTAGGCTTTATGAAACTAGGAACCTTAAGTGATTATAAGGAACAGACTGTGATTAAAACTGATTCAACAGAGTTAGACACTCACGGATCCGACGGATCCAAAAATTTGGATCCGCCAGGTATATCCAAAGGATCCGCGGGTACAGAAGTTGAACAGAAGGTTCACAAAGTCGACCGTTCCGAGTTTGTTAAAGTTACTAAGAAACCTAACAGTAGCATAACCAATAATAAACACAAACCAGCAGTATCTTTAGGAAGAGGTCAAGCTAGAAATGAATATAGAGTTAAAACGGATCAACAAAGACCTCAGATGAGTTTTCCCAAACACCCCTTTCCAAAGAGTATAGTTAATTCACAACACACTTATCAAAATAATTGGAACCAAAACATGTCTAGAAACTTTCATGGTCCTAATTATATTCCGTGGAACAATTGTCCACCTTTTCAGTACATAAACCATGATAATGTCATGTTTAACCCAAACGGACCCATGAGATATTGGGGACCAAATGCTTGAGTCTTTTATGAACTTAGGTATGCTTGAAAGTTGATCTTGAACCTGATGAGTGGATCAAAGATAGTGGGTGCTCAAGACACATGACGGGAAACAAAAATCTTTTCTCAACCTACCAAGTGTATGACGGAGGTAATGTCACATTCGGTAGCAAGCTTAAAAGTAAAATCATCGGAAAAGGTACAATCTCTCATGACTCTCTATCTATTGATGATGTTGCTCATGTAGATAATTTAGGATTTAATCTACTTAGTATAAGTCAATTATGCCGCAAAAAGTATAACGTCCTTTTCAGTGAAAATGGAAGTAAAATACTTAAAGATGGCATAACCGTAGGAAAAGGTGTTTTAAAGAATAATGTCTATGTTATGAAATTAGATAAAACACCTAAAGATAAGTTATGTCTTACCTCCTTGGACGAAAACTCAACTCTATGGCATCGACGCTTAGGTCATGCTAATATGAGGCTTATTCAATCCTTGTCTTCCAAAGAACTCGTTAGGAACCTACCCAAGTTGAAATATGACCAACACTTTTGTGATGCTTGCAAAATTGGGAAACAAGTACATAATAGCCATAAGGCTAAAAACATGGTATCTACATCTAGATGCCTAGAATTATTACATATGGATTTGTTTGGCCCGTCGGCTATACAAAGTTATGGAGGAAATTTTTACACTTTAGTCATAGTAGATGATTACTCTAGATATACATGGACAAAGTTTTTGAAAACTAAAAATGAGGCATTTGATAAATTTGAAATTCTAAGCAAGAAAATTCAAAATCAAATAGGAAGTAATATAGTATCTATTAGAACTGACCATGGTCGAGAATTTGACAATGAAATTCAATTTGGAAATTTTTGTGATAATAATGGAATAACTCATAATTTCTCGGCTCCTCGTACACCTCAATCTAATGGTGTAGTAGAACGTAAAAATAGAACAATTCAAGAAATGAGTAGAACTATGTTAAATGAACAAAACATACCACAAAAGTTTTGGTGTCACGCTGTAGATACTTCTACATATATATCCTAAATAGAGTTTTAATTAGACAATTTTTAAATAAAACTCCTTATGAAATTTATCGAGGCAAAAAGCCTACATTAGGATATTTTAGAGTTTTTGGAAGCAAGTGCTTCATTTTAAACACAAAGGACTATCTCACTAAGTTCGACCCAAAGTCGTATGAAGGTGTATTCCTTGGGTACTCTCAAAACAGTAAAGCATACATTGTATTAAACAAGGAAACATCAAGAGTCGAGGAATCGTTGAACGTAACATTCAACGAAAGTCCGCCTCCCTCTAAGACATCACCTTTGGTAGATGATGACTTAGTTGAAAGTCAAATGGTTAATGATATAGAAAACATTGAAAATGGCAATGAACCCATAAAAGGAGAAATTATTAATATTAAAGAAACTAAAAGTCACCCATTAGAAAACGTCATAGGAAAACTTAATGAAAGAACATTAAGATCCAAAGCTCAAAATGAAAGTAATTATTTTTGTTTTATTTCAACGGTTGAACCCAAAAACATAGACGAGGCAATAAAAGATGAATCTTGGGTAATTGCTATGCAAGAAGAACTAAATCAATTTATTAGAAATGATGTTTGGACATTGGTCCCTCCACCTAAAAACCAAACCATAATCGGCACTAAATGGGTCTTTAGAAATAAAATGGATGAAAATGGTATTGTATCTAGAAATAAAGCTAGACTAGTAGCTCAAGGCTACAATCAACAAGAAGGTATAGATTACGATGAAACTTTTGCACCCGTAGCTAGACTTGAGTCTATTAGGATATTACTTGCATATGCATGTGCACATGATTTTAAGTTATTTCAAATGGATGTCAAAAGTGCTTTCTTAAATGGGTTTATAAATGAAGAAGTATATGTTGCACAACCTCCCGGCTTTGCCGACTTTGAAAAACCAAATTATGTTTTCAAACTTAATAAAGCTTTATACGGACTTAAGCAAGCACCAAAAGCTTGGTATGATCGACTTAAGACTTTCCTAGTTGACCATAAGTATACCATGGGCCTAGTAGATAATACTCTCTTCACCAAGAAAAAGGGATCACATATTATCATAGTCCAGATATATGTGGATGACATTATATTCGGTTCAACTTGTCAAGAGTTATGCGACGATTTCTCAAAAATCATGCATGACGAGTTTGAAATGAGTATGATGGGGGAACTAAACTTTTTCTTAGGTCTCCAAATTAAACAATTAGAAGATGGGATATTCTTCAACCAATCAAAGTATATCAAAGATATGCTTAAGAAGTTTGGTCTTGAAGACTCAAAACCCATGAGAACACCCATGTCCTCCGAAACCAAACTCACTAGGGATGAAGAAAATGAATCCGTAGATAGCACTAAATATAGAGGAATGATTGGTAGTTTACTCTATCTTACGGCTAGTAGGCCTGACATTATGTTTAGTGTTTATCTATGTGCACGTTTTCAAGAAGATCCAAAAACGTCCCATCTTGAAGCCGTTAAAAGAATATTTAAGTACATCAAAGGTACTACACACTTAGGATTATGGTATCCCAAAGGAACGGGTGTAGAAACCATAGTGTATACCGACTCAGATCATGCAGGTGACTATGTTGATAGGAAAAGTACTAGTGGTATTTGTACTTTTGTAGGATATTGTCTCACATCATGGTTCGTTAAGAAACAAACTGCCCTCGCAATCTCAACAACAGAAGCAGAGTATGTGTCTGCAGGAAAGGCGTGTCAACAAGCACTGCGGATGAAACAAGCTCTCGTCGACTATGGAATTGAACTCAACAACATTCCCATTCTTTGCGACAACAAAGGTGCTATCGATTTAAGCAAAAATCCAGTCCAACACGCTAGAACCAAACATATTGAAATACGCCATCACTTCCTTCGCGACAATGTACAGAAGGGAATCATTTCAATTGAGAAAGTTTCCTCAGAGGACAACATTGCCGATATCCTCACTAAACCACTTAAACGTGAACCTTTCAACTATCTTAGACTTGGATTAGGATTAATGGAACCTAGTGATTAGGAGAAACATTAGTATAAACATTAGTTTAGCCACACACGACACTAAACCAAAACATGTGTTCTGAATCCGTGGATCCAATCGACAACAAAGACGGATCCTTTGTTTGGGATCCGCCGGATCCGCCGCATGCTAAGTCCAGTTTATTATTTAATAAACAAGAACAAGTACTATTCACTCCTCACTCCAAAACATATCACCTTACTATACTCGACACACACTTAATCTCCATCATATTTTAGACCATTTTCTTCCACAAATTTGTGCTTCTAACATCACTGTAAGTATTCTTATCATATTTATACTCCTGATCTGCGTCTAGGATTTCCATTTCATGCACAAAACCAAAACTTGGGGTATATGCATAATTCTTGAAAAATCATGAAGCATATTTATTGCATTATACTTAAAAACATATTTTTCTTAGTTTGGAATTGCATCTCATAGCACATTGTCTAAATTTAACAAAAACCCCATGAAAATTTTTCACTAAAATCTTCTAACGACTAGGTAAAATGATTTTTTCTTACATTGTTCATACAAATGCAAAAACGTTATCTTTTAGACTTCACTTGCATAATGTCTCTTGAATGCTAAAGGGAATACATAACTAATATGTATTTTCGGGTACATTCAACCGTAGCTACATTGAAATAGGAGTGTTTGGGTTATCTCTCGTTTTGTAAACAAAACTTGCATAAACTAATTTTTCTTGCATCAAAAGGAGTCGAGATAACCGCACCTCCACATTGTCCCCATGTAGGCACACACTAAGAATTTTACACTTCCTTTGATCATTTTAACTAAAACTATGTAACTTTTTGTACTTAGGAAAATCATGCCTCCCGCAACCAACTACGATCACAAGAAAACCGTTAACTACTTACCCAAAGTCCACAAAACCAAGGGTCTAACCGATCCCCAAATCGAAATTTTCAAAGTCTTAGAGAAAAAGTATGTTCATGAGGGTAGAGCCGTAGATGCATCATTTTATGAAGGCACTCAACTTAGGGAACAATTAGCCGCAATTCAATTTGATTCTCTTTTAGACATAGATGAACCAATCATTCCTAGGTTCATACTTGAGTTCTATGCTAGTGTAGGTCTTAGCTCGAGTGATGAAGGTTACTTAAGTCTTCATTTTACTCTAAATGGAAATCTTGTCAACATCCCTCTTGATCAATTTGGTGAGGTCTTAGGAATTCCAAGTCAAGGTACATGTATTTACTCGGACAAATGGTCCTTAACAATCTTAGACTCCAATCTCGATAGGACGGCACCATATGCCACTCCTCTCCAATCAAAAGAAGTGATTAGGGAACATCTCTTCATTCCTAAGAACAACCCCACAAGAATGTATCGTGGTCGTGAAGTTGCTAGAGATCCATTTGCAATGGAACTTAATGAACTAAGACCCGAATTCAAGAAGATGGAGGATGTATTAAGGGCAAATGTGATGTGCACCATAGGAAACCGTGATCATATCAATGCTTGTTTATGCCACATGATGTACAACATCTCTACTCGTCAACCCTTCAATCTTGCTTATTATGTTGCCAAACGAATGTGTGACATTCCGGTTCAAAGCAAGATTGCAATGCCTTATGGTATGCTCTTAACCCGACTTTATAGAGCCTTTGCACCCGCTCGTCCAAACCATCTAGGCTTTGTTCCGGATTACAATGAAATTGAACACACCTTCGTTCCTTTGAGTGATTTTAGGGTTAGTGTTGATAAGGGAAAACGTCCTCGTGTTCCAACATCATCCTCATCATCTTCCATGAGTGAAGATGATGGTATGCCAAATTCTAGGATTCCTCCACCCGAATACTTGAGCCATCTTCCTCCAATTCCACATGAATCCGCTGAGTATCGAAACATCAAAGGAATGGTGAAGAATCTGGGTCGTTGGATGATGAAATTACACAAGGGGATGAAGAAGTTGAAGAAGAAGCTGAGTTAATGGAGTGTTTGGTTTTAAACAATGTTGGATGTTGTGATGTTAAATTTCTATGTGTCTTGAATTTATCTGATAATACTTATTGTGTATGTGTAATAACTAACACTTGCAGGTAGATAACCATCACGGTTATCAATTTTCTGGGTTATTGCCTATGTTTGGCATAACACCTAAAACGGTAAGTTTCTAAGTATGGATTAAACTATGTGCAATCATGTGTTAATATTATCATATTTAGTTGTTTTGCTATACATATTAGATGTTAAGTAAGGTCTAGATGAATTTTCGGGTTTTCGTCGAAAAACGCGAAATATGACATATGTTATGTTTACTTTCTTAGTTTTAGGCCTACGGATCCCGCGGATCCCAAAACAGGGTTCCACCAAGGCTTATCGTTGGATCCGCCAACCGCCATCCTGCGGATTTGGCGGATTGCAAAATAAGGTTCCGCATTTGCAAACACTTGGATCCGCAGGTTTCCCAGTAAAATTCTAAAACTTTTTCGACTCATCCCGATTCTTAAATCTTAGTGTTTAGTATCATTTAGGCTTCATTCACTGATCATAATTCATCTTAGAATCATTTAGGAATTCTTAGAAACTTAGGAACAAAATTTCCCACCAAAATTTAAATTTTTGAACTTTAGGTGTGAGTTACCAAACAAATACAAAGAAGGAACCCTTTTTAGGGATCCGTCAAATCCGTGGAAATATCAAATCATCAGATTTTCCACTATCCTCTTGTATTAACTACATATCCAACACATATTACTCAACCAAAGCTAAATGGATTGACTTCCTTGATATGACCTGCACAAATTTTTGTTCCAAATCATTAGTAACCAACATTCTCTATTGGATTCACATCAAATCCAAACACACAGACTCACAAACCTTCTGTCTATAAATTAGCACTTTAGGATCATCACTTCACACAACAACCATTTCCTCTCCTGTACATCTTAGCTATCATACTTCACCATGACCAAGTCACACAACTCTTCCACATCTAGAACTCCAAGAAGAACAGCCCGCATCAGTGTTAAACCTTGTTGTTTTATCAACTTAGCAAACTCTTCATCTGAGGAAAATTCTCCTCTCAATATATCATCACCCATTGCTAGTGAAAATTTCCTTACCCTCTCCACCCCAACACCATCACATGTTGTTATACAAACACCACCACCAACCCTTACTCCAATAGCCACTACTCCACCACCGGCTCCATCACAGACTGTTAGATCACCATCACCACCAAAATCACCTAAACTCCAACCCTTGGAATTATTTAGGACTCCTCCTACATCACCACATCTTGATGACTTAGAAGAACTTTCACCAAAATTACCCAATCTTCCACCCATGACCTTTGAAGGTCAACAACCGATGCTTTTTCACCCGGTTTATCCGGATATCCATGGTCCTTTATACCATGATGCACAATCATCCCAACCTCAACAACAACCTCTACCCCCATATCCACTCTAGTTGCCATTGACGAGGCAATGTGGACGAATGTGCCTCAAACCCAAGAAGAGATTAGTGAAGAGCTCAACCGTCTCTACACTCTCTCGGGTATGGTTGACCATCGCCTTCATGAAGCAATGGACATTCAAAACATCCTTATGAACTCCCTCCAAACACCACAACAACCATCAAACAACAACAACAACCAACCACCACCACCATCACCACCGCAAAACTTGGAGCCTAATCTTCCTCCCGGCTTCTCAAGTCATGATTGCGCACATTGTGAGAGAACGGCTCACTTGGCCCAAAGGACCAACATCTTGGTCCATGAGCTTCAAAATGAGATGAGGTTCATCTTGAACCATGTTCTTGAACGTTTAAACGCAATCTCTCATCCACCTCAATAAAAGTGTTGTTAGGAACCTTCTAGGATGATGTTGTAGTTGTCTTTATTTAGGATTTATTTTGTAATGTACCATCATATCATATTTGTGACTTTTGTCACATAATTTTCAATTAATGAATGTGATGTTTTTATGCTTATGAGTGATCAACATATTGCATATTCTCATTATCATTGTGCACTAACATTCCTACATTGCATATATTATCTCTTGAATATGATTGCTTTAGGTACAAATAATGATCAGACACTTACTTTGACTTTTAAAAGTCAAACATATTGAAAAGCTTGTTTGGAAGTCCAATTCACAAGCTTTCTACTTCTTCATTGAAGTCATTCATAACTAACACTTCATTTGCAGCATATTATACCCTTCAAATGTATACGTTGGTACTCGAGTAGTGAGGAGTATACATCAAGGGGGAGCATCTCATAAGCATTTCATATACTAACCATTTGTTTTGTAGATTCATGCATCATTTCCTTGATTACTCCATTTAGGGGGAGTATAAAACAAGGGGGAGCTCTTAAAGTTCTCAAAATCGCATTCCGCTTCGCTACTCTTTTTGTTTCGACAAAAAGGGGGAGAAAGGACTAAGTTTGCATCAACTGTGAATCATCACAGTACATACATTTTTTACAAAACTTTTCTTTAATAAACAAACTTAATATATATTTTTAAGAACTCATGCTATATTTATTCTCTTGCTCAAAAATATACTTTATGTTTTGTCATCAACAAAAAGGGGGAGATTGTTAATACAAATAGCGTCCCAAAAACGTTATTTATATTCTTTGATCTTTCATTAGTTTTGTTAATGACAAATATAAGGAATATCTTTTAGCAAATAATAAATACTAGCTTAGTCTCTTAAGTACACACTTTACACTTCACATATTAACTAAGAATTACAAGTTTAGTAACTTGTTTCCTTAAAAGGAAACTTTAATTCATAAACCATTCCATGACATCATTGTATGCATCACATACAATATCTTTGATATATCTTGGTTAGATATGCAAGCAACATAGTTGACATTTGAAGATCTTGGATGATATGGTAAGATACAACTAAGATATGGTAAGACACAACTATTACATAGCTGTCACATCCCACGGATCCAAGTCCTATAAAGGACGGATCCCTTTTGAGGGATCCGCCGGATCCGTGAGCTGAAGATCAGCTTGCCTATAAATAGGAAGCTGATCATTTGGCTCTCTCATCACTCATATAGCTTAACACATATATTCATTCAGTACATATCTTACTAACATCATTCATAGTTGCATTTCACTTTGATCTTTCATATTGTAGAAAAGAGATCAAGCATTCAAGGATCTACAGAACCGTAATCCTTTAGTTGCATTACTGTGTGATCTTGTAGTTTGTTTCACACATCATATCTATCATTTGTAATCAGTGAGTGTGGTTAGTACTTTAGTCCTTAAAGTACAAAGAGTGTAGGGAGTGGTTGTACCCTTGTAAAGAACTCGACATCTAGCTTAGTGTCGGTAAAGTAATTAGGCGACGTCAGGTTGGTTCTACCTTGTGAAAGAACCCGGTGTTTAGCTTAGTACCGGAAAAGGAAGTAAGCGACGTGTAAAGGTTTTCTCCGCCTAGGAAAGGAGTTTGTTTCTTAGTGAAAGATAAACTCTCGAGTAGGAAACTCGGGGAGTGGAGTAGGGCAAGGAATAGAGTTCTTGTAGCCGAACCACTATAAACAACTGTGTCGTGTGGTTTGATCTTTCCTCTCTTTATCTTTTGTTTACATTGTGTGATTATTTATTTGTGATTGTTTCCTTTGAATTAACATATAGTAACAAAGCAAATAAAACTTTAAAAACGGTAAAAACTATTCAACCCCCCTTCTAGTTTTCCACACGCCGCCTACCAATTGAATCTACTATTGCTAGCAGATCAACTGATGTGATAGTAAAAGCACAATGTGGATCTTAGCCTTTTCGTAAATTAATTGTTTTAAAATTCTAAACATGGGGTAGTTAATTTATAAAAGGATAATTATCGAAAATACTAAAAATGAACTTTGTAAATTCAATTAATGTATTAATTCAACACAAGCCGTAAACAAGAGTTTGTTCTTTTCTTGTTAAAAGGACGAACTAAGTCGATCTTTCCTTGTAAGAAAGAGACTTATTCCTATCCTTTTTCTTTATGAGGAAAAGCCATAATAGGAATATTTGAATTTTCCTAATTCTAATAAAACTCAAAGAATACCTACTCTAGAAATCGTGATGTCTTGTAAAAGTCAAAACGGTTAAGTATGGTTACACATCTTATTCTTTCAAGATTGTTTTATAACCCTAGTTTCGGTTTTGAGACATTGAAGAAATATAAGATATTTGGATAACTAGAGAACACGTTTTCTATAGCTACCAAACTAAAATGAGTTTAAATAAATTAGAAGATGGAAATATCAATAAAACTGTAAAGTGGTAAAGGCAATTACTAGCATGATTACCTAGCAGTTTGCCTTAACACAATAAACCTACTAAGGTCCTACATACCCTTGTGGTAAAGTAGACCAAGCATAGAGGAAAAGCATGCCTATTTTCAAGTTAATATAGCAATGATGGCTGGCCCATCATCTATGTGTTAGAACTTGATGCACTTCCTTGAATACCTAAGTACATGTTTACTAGTCAATGTGACTCACATTAGCAATAATGTGTAGATATTCAAAGAAAGATGGAAAGTATCCAATCGCCACTCACTCTCCACTGGCGAAGTAACACTTTTAAATGGTGTCTAATCCAGTGGGAGCTACGTGATTATATTACTGGTGACGAAACACATGTAATGTTGTCTAATCCAGTGGGAGCTGTAAGCTTTATTACCTTGCAAGTTGCCCATCTTATTTCTAGATTGTCTTGAAATAATACATTACTTTCCACAAGTTAAGCATCATAGTTTATGTAAGAACCATTGCATAGATTTTATAAGATAACTTGTCGCGTTCCTGATGTTGCTTCCTGAAATGTTATCTATAAAATTGTTATGCATGATTCATTATTAAAACGATAAAGTTCTACATATCTATATTTTGATTTTGACTAAAAATCATATGTTATCCTAGACATTGTCATATTGCTCTCATGATGTTGTGCCATGAACAAGTGGGAGAAATCTTGAAATCTTAATTGTGTGTAAGGTACAACATATAACAATATGACTAATAGTTTTTCTTGACTGAAAGGTAAGAAACTAAGATTCTACTAGGACTTCTACACATAAAATTTAGGTTGCCCTAATTAGAACAAATATCAAGATAACATGAAAAGCTACTTCAACATATTCACTGAATTGTTTAGTAAGTATGATTATGTTTTCTTGTAAAGCCATAATCATGAAGTATGAAATTAACTTGAATCTACTATTGAGGCCAAGTGTCGGCGCTTGTAATTACTTTAGTTAAATATGTTTAGGTCTCTTGTAACGACACAAACATAATTTCCGTTAATTGTTAAAAGACTTATAACGTAAAGTAAGACGTTGATTTGTTATGTCTTCTTGTTAAGACATGTATACTTACGACGTATAATATTAAATGTTTATGTTTTCTAGTCAAAACATGCACATGATGTAAAGTATGCAGTAGGCTAAAATTACTATTGATTCCATCTGGTTTGACTTGGTTGGTAGATGTGTAAGCTCAAAAGTATAAGTTCATCTAATGAGTTGTGTGATAGTCTCACAACATCAGTCCTCATGGAATACCACAACTTTATGGTATGTCTATCATGGAAAATCAAACACTATTGATATTATTTGATCTTTAATGACTTAAACTGTTTTACCTCCAAAGCTTTCAAGGTTAGAAATTGGGTGTGCCATGTGTACACTCAATATGATTCCAACCCAGAAGGAATTTAAGACACCATTGTATTATGGCATGGGATGAATCTTATTATGTCTTAATTGAAGTTCTGAATTTGTTAACTACTTAAGAGTAAGTAATTAACAAA